>CM050433.1:25321655-25894155 GCA_027564155.1 Gymnocypris eckloni scoliostomus
AACAGAATAAGTGTCAGGTCTGTGGTTATTACGAAATCAAACATCATAATTTCAGATTCACTCACACATTTTAATATAGTCATAACTCCTGAAACTTTAGCAGCATGACAATAAAACTTTTATTTAAAGTATAAATGGGTTGTATACAGAAATCAAAACGCCCCCTTTATGATCAATGAAGCTGTGTGAAAACTCCCATTACATAAAAAACAAATTTATCTGTACTGTGCAATGAATCTCGTTTACATCATGTTTATACTTTTCTTGTTATGAAACAATATGCAACTTACTTCTGATTTGAACGACTCTGATTGGCCATTGTGCTCACATGCTCAACAAACATGTCTGTGATTGGCTACAAGCTCTATGCTGCAAAAACACATTGTAAAGAGAAACCTTTGTCACTCTTCACAGAGCGTTCTCGCAGGTATGTGAATGTTGGAAAGCAGCTGCTGATTAGTCGCTTATGATGTACTTTTGACAACACAATGTGTAATATTTACCATATTTCATATATAACTGTGTGAATACAAACAATGTTCTGGAGAAGTTTCAGAGTGAGCTGAGGTTTCTGGGAAACAAGGTGCAGAACACGATTAAATGTCTGATAAAATAAGAAATCGCAGCATGAGCATGTCAGCAGCGTAACGCTTGAGCTTTCACAGATGTTGACTAGTTTATACATCTCATCTGAGTTAAATAAACCTCTGTTGAGTTACACTCATCTTTGACATACAGTATCTCACAAAAGTGAGTACAGCTGTCACATTTCAACAAACATTTTAGTATATGTTCTCAAGGGACAATACTTCTCAACTGAAACTTGGATATGTTTTAGTGTAGTCAATGTGCAGCTTGTATAGAAGTACACATTTTCTGTCCTCTAAATATAACTCAACATATAGCCATTATTGTCCAAATATCTGGCAACAAAAATGAGTACACCCTAAGTGAACATATCAAAACTGTGTCCAATATGTCAATATTTAGTAGAGGCACCATTGTTATCAGCTCTGCCTTAATCCTCCTGGTCATGGACTTCACCAGAGCTGCACAGGTTGTTGCTGGCATCCTCTTCCACTCCTCCATAATGACATCACGGAGCTGCTGGATGCTAGACACATGGTGCTTCTCCACCTTCCGCTTGAGGATGCCCCACATGTGCTCAATAGGGTTCTGGTTTGGAGACATACAGTGCTTGGCCACTCCATCACCTTCACCTTCAGCAGCAAGGCAGTTGTCATCTTGGCTGTGTGTTTGGAGTGGTTATGTTGGAAAACAGTTTCTGAAGGGAGGGGATCATGCTCTGCTTCAGAATGTCACAGTACATGTTGGAATCCATGTTTTCCTCAATGAACGCAGCTCCCCAGAACCAGCAGTAAACATGCAGCCCCAGACCATGATGCTAACACCACCGTGCTTGACTGTAGGCAAGGCACAATTTTCTTGGTACTCCTCACCAGGGCCGCCACACTGGACACCATCTGAGCCAAACAAGTTTACCTTAGACTCATCAGACCACAGGACATGGTTCCAGTAATTCATGCTCTGAGGACTGCCAGGTTGTCTTCAGCAAACTGTTTGCAGGCTTTTTTGTGAGCCAGCTTCAGAAGAGGCTTCTTTCTGGGACGACGGCCATACAAACGGACTTGTTGCAGTGTGTGGCGTATGGTCTGAGCACTGACAAGCTGACCTTCCACTTCTACAACCTCTAAAGCAATGCTGGCAGCACTCATGCGTCTATTTTTGAAGCCAGCTTCTGCATCTGATGCACAGCACAAGGACTCATCTTCTTTGATCGACTCTTACGAGGCCTGTTCCGAGTGAAACCCGTCTTGGAAAACCTCTGTATGACCCTGGCCACTGTACTGTAACTCAGTTTCCGGGTGTTACCGAACTTCTTATAGCTTTGGCCATCTTTGTGGAGAGCGAAACACTGAGAGAATTGTACTCAAAGAACCTAATTTGAACTGCTCTAAAACAAGATACACAAATGTGTATAGTCCTGTCAAGCAGACAAAGACATGAACATGATGAATGGGACACGTGGCTTTGCATGGTTAAACGATGTATAGCTGTTATCACACAGGGTGTACTCACTTTTACGCAAGGCTTTTTGGACAATAATGGCTGTATGTTGAATTATTTTCAGAGGTCAGTAAATCTTTACTGCTATACGAGTTGTACATTGACTACTCTAAAACATATCCAAGTTTCATTTCTATAGAATTGTCCCTTGAAAATATATACTAAAATGATTGCCAAAATGTGAGATGAGATACTGTATATATTCATGACAGTAATGACCTTCGGTTGGATACAACTGTCTGACGTGTGTAAATAACAGTTTAATTATTATAAATGTATTATTAATGATTTGTCATTTAATTGTGTTTTAGCTGTCTATACATTATTTGCACTCTGTGAAATGTTTATTTTATGTGCTCTGGCCGGTCTGTTGTAAAGTTTCCACAATCCATCATTATAATAGCTCTTGCAGTTTAGTTACTGTACATCATTCAGATGCAATGCTCTTGCTATGGGAGACTCATACAGTGACCAGATGTAACGCATGTAAGAGGAGGACAAAACAGTTTTTGTCTTAACAAGTTAAGCATTAAGTGGCACAGTTTTAGAGAAGTGTCAAGTACTCCATTACAGAAGCCAACTAATTATCTTTAGACAATGAATGGTTTTCATCAAATGCAAATACTTTTCTTGTTATAAATGTTCCAAATAAATAAAAGTATACATTTTAAGGCTGTAAACATATCATAAAAAAGAATGGAATTAATTGCATGATAAGCCAGTTAATGACAGATGACGTTTCTCCTCTGGCTTTTATTTCTGGACTTCAGTTCAGTTAATCCCAGTGTAGATTCTTAAAGAAATAACTTAAAGAAATAAGTCAGGCAAAAATGAAAATGCTCATGTGTTTACTCATTCAAAAGCTGTATAATGGTGTTTTTTCAGTAAAATCAAAAAGAGGTAAATTTGGAAAATTAATGAATACATTGCAGGAATACCAAAAATTATTAAATTCTGATAAAAGCTCATTACATGCATTGCATGCATGCATAAATGCATTCAGATTCAGATTTGTTTACACATCTCATCAAACATTCCTGCTTGATACACAGGAAAACTGGTTCTCGTGCATCAAGCAAGCACTTTTGAGCTTCACATAATTTTAGTATATGTGCGCTCAAGGGCATTGATCAGTGTTTATGAGATTAAATCATATAAAGCGACCATGACTGTAACAAATTGGGTAAAAATCTCCTCAGATATAATTAAAAATATTTACATTTGTGTTTTTGAAGATGAAAGAAAGTCTTATGAACATATTTTTAAATGTTGTGAGTATGTTGATTAGTAGAAATTCCCATTTTTGGGCAAACTATTTATTTAATCAAGTGTAGTGTGCAACAGTTTTATGTCTCTGAAATGGTTGCTATAGCTCTTCCACAAGTGCAGTAAAATGTCTTACAATCTCTATTACGCTATTCATCACTCTTCTGGATCAATTGGGTGCTTAATCGCTGTCTTTAAAAGAGACTTCAGACCTGTGACATTCTAGACTGTCATCTCCTTTATTCTTTCTGACTGTCCTGAATGGAGACTAAAGCTTTGTGTCAGTGGTGATTTATGTTTAGTTCTGTGCAGTTTCATCCTCTCAATACTTTTAGTGAGTTTTCAGACCATGATCTTTGATGCATTTACTTGCTGTAACATGCATCACTGGTTAAACTGCTCATACATGGGTTTAGATTTGAACAAACCTCTACTCATATGATTAATCCCGCACCGTTTGTGCTCAGATCATGGGGTTTATTGAGGAGTGTGCTGGTATTTTCTTAAACATTTGGATGCATGATTTTTGGCTGAAGGACAAAGAAAACTGATTTACATTGAAGGTCATATTTAGACCATAAGATCATAGAGCACTGTGTATTTCTAGGTAATGTGGTGTTTGGCAGCCGATCACGGCCAGTTTGGGAACCGATGGGACTCATTATTGAGCAAGAACTGGGCACAAGGACTCATCTTCTTTGTGACTTCACCACCCCTCAGTCCTGACCCAACCACTCCAGACTACCTAAGCACCCTGTTGGCCAGGTAAACACAAGCATATCCTAAATATATTACATCATTTTACAATACAGTTCTCTCAGTGGAGAGTTCTTAACACTGGGTCTTTTAACTTATAGACTACAAAACCATTGACTAGAAGTTGATTGGTTTAACAAAACAATATAGTTATAGATATTTGAAGTGTATTGTAAAATATTTCACATGATGATGGACTGGCCATCCATCCTAGTTGTTTCTCTACTTATCACAGAGATGCTGTTGCAATTTGACAATAATAACAATGTCTGAATTATTTTAGTATATCTGAATCAACCTAACTGCTGTACAAGTTTACCATTGACACTACTTTAACATGGGTTAAATAAGGTAGCAATATCCATTCAAAGACTTTACTACACTTTGCAGTGTAGGCAGAGATACTGTATATACACAAATGTATTAGTCATTGAATTATTCACTACAACTTTTAGTCATTGAATAAATTAATTATTATAAATGTATTGAATATTCAACAATTTGTTCACAATTGCTGGGGATTCATTTATAAAATGTGCACACACAGAGGTTTGATCTTTGACTGTGTATGCTAAAATCCACACCAAATTTAATATTTATAAAAAAAACGTCTTTGACATGGAAAAGTGCTTTGTGGCAAGTCAGGGTCTAAGCAGGTGTACACATTTTTGCATTTGCAATTTATGATTTTCACATTTGAAAGAGGCACAAAATATGTCTATGTTCATTCACTGAATCACACATATGCACATTTGAGGAATTATTGTAAGATTCATGTGGGATGGTTTCTACACAACGTTTTATAAACAAGGCCCCTGATATACAGAACAGTAACACTCTTGCTCATGTGATACCACAGCACTTTATCTAAGACTGCAGCTGACTTGCAGTTCAGTTAATCCCAGTGTAGATTCTTAAAGAAATAACTTAAAGAAATAAGTGAGGCAAAAATGAAAATGCTCATATATTTACTCATTCAAAAGCTGTATAATGGTGTTTTTTCAGTAAAATCAAAAAGAGGTAAATTTGTAAAATTAATGAATACATTGCAGGGCTGTAAAATTATTAAATTCATCAAGCTCATTACATGCATTGCATGCATGCATAAATGCATTCAGATTCAGATTTGTTTAAGCTCAAACATTCCTGCTTGATACACAGGAAAAAAACTGGTTCTCGTGCATCAAGCAAGCACTTTTGAGCTTCACATAATACCACATTTCCTGTGCGCTCTGGCATTGATCAGTGTTTATATGAGATTAAATCATATAAAGCGACCATGACTGTAACAAATTGGGTGAATGGACTTTCAATAGAAAAATCTCCCAGATATAATTACAAATATTTACATTTGTGTTTTTGAAGATGAAAGAAAGTATTATGGTTTTTTAAATGTTGTGAGTAAGTGATTACAAAATTCCCATTTTTGGGCAAACTATTTATTTACTCAAGTGTAGTGTGCAACAGTTTTATGTCTCTGAAATGGTTGCTATAGCGTTCCCAAAAGTGTGGTAAAATGTCTTACAATCTCTATTACGCTATTCATCACTCTTCTGGTTCAATTGGGTGCTTAATCGCTGTCTTTAAAACAGACCTGTGACATTCTAGACTTTGCCTCTTTATTCTTTCTGACTGTCCTGAATGGAGACTAAAGCTTTGTGTCAGTGGTGATTTATAATTTAGTTCTGTGCAGTTTCATCCTCTCAATACTTTTAGTGAGTTTTCCAAAGGTCTTTGATGCATTTATTTGCTATAACATATCAAGCAAGCACTTTTGAGCTTCACATAATACCACATTTCCTGTGCGCTCTGGCATTGATCAGTGTTTATATGAGATTAAATCATATAAAGCGACCATGACTGTAACAAATTGGGTAAAAATCTCCCAGATATAATTAAAAATATTTACATTTGTGTTTTTGAAGATGAAAGAAAGTATTATGGTTTTTTAAATGTTGTGAGTAAGTGATTACAAAATTCCCATTTTTGGGCAAACTATTTATTTACTCAAGTGTAGTGTGCAACAGTTTTATGTCTCTGAAATGGTTGCTATAGCGTTCCCAAAAGTGCAGTAAAATGTCTTACAATCTCTATTACGCTATTCATCACTCTTCTGGTTCAATTGGGTGCTTAATCGCTGTCTTTAAAAGAGACGCAGACCTGTGACATTCTAGACTTTGCCTCTTTATTCTTTCTGACTGTCCTGAATGGAGACTAAAGCTTTGTGTCAGTGGTGATTTATAATTTAGTTCTGTGCAGTTTCATCCTCTCAATACTTTTAGTGAGTTTTCCAAAGGTCTTTGATGCATTTACTTGCTATAACATGCATCACTGGTTAAACTGCTCACACATGGGTTTAGGGATTTGAACAAACCCCTACTCATATGATTAATCCCGCATCGTTTGTGCTCAGATCATGGGGTTTATTGAGGAGTGTGCTGGTATTTTCTAAACATTTGGATGCATGATTTTTGGCTGAAGGACAAAGAAAAAACTGATTTACATTGAAGGTCATATTTAGACCATAAGATCATAGAGAACTGTGTATTTCTAGGTAATGTGGTGTTTGGCGAGCCGATCACGGCCAGTTTGGGAACCGATGGGACTCATTATTGGAGCAAGAACTGGGCAAAGGCAGCGTCTTTTGTGACTTCACCACCCCTCAGTCCTGACCCAACCACTCCAGACTACCTAAGCACCCTGTTGGCCAGGTAAACACAAGCATATCCTAAATATATTACATCATTTTACAATACAGTTCTCTCAGTGAGTTCTTAACCGGTGGGTCTTTTAACTTATAGACTACAAAACCATTGACTAGAAGTTGATTGGATTGAAAAACAATATAGTTGATATTTGAAGTTTACTGTAAAATATTTCACTGATGGACTGGCCATCCATCCTAGTTGTTTCTCTACTTATGGCCAGAGATGCTGGGATACACATTTAAAAAAAATAATAATGTCTAAAATATTATTTTAGTATATCTGAATCAACCTAACTACACAAAGTACCACTTTACTACACTTTGCAGTGTAGGCAGAAATGTGTATACACAAATGTATTAGTCATTGAATTATTCACTCAATTTAGTCATTGAATAATTCAATAATTTAGTCTTTGAATTATTCAACAATTTGTTCACAATTGCTGGGGATTCATTTATAAAATGTGCACACACAGAGGTTTGATCTTATGCTAAAATCCACACCAAATTTCATATTTATAAAAATATCGGTCTTTGACATGGAAAAGTGCTTTGTGGCAAGTCAGGGTCTAAGCAGGTGTACACACTTTTTGCATTTGCAATTTATGATTTTCACATCTGAAAGAGGCACAAAATATGTTCATTCACTGAATCACACATATGCACATTTGAGGAATTATTGTAAGATTCATGTGGGATGGTTTCTACACAACGTTTTATAAACAAGGTCCCTGATATACAGAACAGTAACACTCTTGCTCATGTGATACCACAGCACTTTATCTAAGACTGCAGCACAGACCCCAACAATCTGACTTGTTGCCATCAAGTTTAGCCTGTTACATATACAGTACAGTCAGTGACGTATTGAGATATGTCTTTGTGTTTCAGTGGTGATCTGTCGGTGGTGGGCAGCGCTCACTGCACATTCTCTGTGGCTCAGAAGGCCATAGGGAAAGACGACTTCACTCAGATTCCCGAAGGAGTGAACGGAGTGGAGGAGAGGATGTCCCTCATCTGGGACAAGGCTGTGGTGAGGATCTTTCTACTTCACAATCTCAGATATCCAGAAAATATAAATATTTACTCAATACATTAACTCTTTCCCCACACATTGATAGAATTTTCCAGCTTTCCGTGTTTTCACTGTTATGCGGTAGGGGGCACTTATTACACATCTTCTAAAAGAGTACTGAATCTCTGGATCAAACCTTAGAGTGTAAAATAAGATGGCCAAAACATCCCAGTATGGCCACTGTCATCTTGCTCAATTACACATTTTAAAGCCCGAGTCAGTAGTGATTCGTTTGGAGCGTGAATCTGCTCAGTAGAGATTCGTTTGGAGTGTGTCTGCGCAGTAGTGATTCGTTTGGAGCGTGAATCTGTGCAGTAGTGATTAATTTGGAGCATGTGTCTGAGCAGTAATGATTCATTTGGAGCATGAGTCTGCACAGTAGTGATTCGTTAATAGCCTGAATCTGTGCAGTAGTGATTTTGTTTGGAGCATGAATCTGCGCAGTAGTGATTCATTTGAAGCACAAGTCTACAGAGTAGTGATTCGTTTGGAGCATGTGTCTGCGCAGTAGTGATTCGTTTGGAGCATGTGTCTGCGCAGTAGTGATTCGTTTGGAGTGTGTGTCTGCGCAGTAGTGATTCGTTTGGAGCATGTGTCTGCGCAGTAGTGATTCATTTGGAGCATGTGTCTGCGCAGTAGTGATTCGTTTGGAGCATGTGTCTGCGCAGTAGTGATTCGTTTGGAGTGTGTGTCTGTGCAGTAGTGATTCGTTTGGAGCATGTGTCTGCGCAGTAGTGATTCGTTTGGAGTGTGTGTCTGCTCAGTAGAGATTCATTTGGAGCATGTGTCTGCGCAGTAGTGATTCGTTTGGAGTGTGTGTCTGTGCAGTAGTGATTCGTTTGGAGCATGTGTCTGCGCAGTAGTGATTCGTTTGGAGAGTGTGTATGCGCAGTAGTGATTCGTTTGGAGCATGTGTCTGTAGTGATTCGTTTGGAGTGTGTGTCTGCGCAGTAGTGATTCATTTGGAGCATGTGTCTGCGCAGTAGTGATTCATTTGGAGTGTGTGTCTGCGCAGTAGTGATTCGTTTGGAGCATGAGTCTGCGCAATAGTAATACATTTGGAGCATGAGTCTGCGCAGTAGTGATTTGTTTAGAGCGTGAGTCTGCGCAGTAGTGATTCGTTTGGAGCGTGAGTCTGCGCAGTAGTGATTCGTTTAGAGCGTGAGTCTGCGCAGTAGTGATTCGTTTGGAGCGTGAGTCTGCGCAGTAGTGATTCGTTTGGAGTGTGTCTGTGCAGTAGTGATTCGTTTGGAGCGTGAGTCTGCGCAGTAGTGATACGTTTAGAGCGTAAGTCTGCGCAGTAGTGATTTGTTTAGAGCGTGAGTCTGCGCAGTAGTGATTCGTTTAGAGCGTGAGTCTGCGCAGTAGTGATTCGTTTAGAGCGTGAGTCTGCGCAGTAGTGATTCGTTTGCGCAGTAGTGATTTGTTTGGAGCGTGAGTTTGCGCAGTAGTGATTCGTTTAGAGCGTGAGTCTGCGCAGTAATGATTTGTTTAGAGCGTGAGTCTGCGCAGTAGTGATTCTTTTGGAGCATGTGTCTGTGCGGTAGTGATTTGTTTAGAGCGTGAGTCTGCGCAGTAATGATTCGTTTAGAGCATGAGTCTGCGCAGTAGTGATTTGTTTAGAGCGTGAGTCTGCGCAGTAGTGATTCGTTTAGAGCGTGAGTCTGCGCAGTAGTGATTCGTTTAGAGCGTGAGTCTGCGCAGTATTGATTTGTTTAGAGCGTGAGTCTGCGCAGTAGTGATTCGTTTAGAGCGTGAGTCTGCACAGTAGTGATTTGTTTGAGCGTGAGTCTGCGAGTAGTGATTCGTTTAGAGCGTGAGTCTGCGCAGTAGTGATTTGTTTAGAGCGTGAGTCTGCGCAGTAGTGATTTTTTTAGAGCGTGAGTCTGCACAGTAGTGATTCGTTTAGAGCGTGAGTCTGCGCAGTAGTGATTCGTTTAGAGCGTGAGTCTGCGCAGTAGTGATTCATTTAGAGCGTGAGTCTGCGCAGTAGTGATTCGTTTGGAGCATGAGTTTGCGCAGTAGTGATTCGTTTAGAGCGTGAGTCTGCGCAGTAGTGATTTGTTTAGAGCGTGAGTCTGCGCAATAGTGATTTGTTTGGAGCATGAGTTTGCGCAGTAGTGATTCGTTTAGAGCGTGAGTCTGCGCAGTAGTGATTCGTTTGGAGCGTGAGTTTGCGCAGTAGTGATTCGTTTAGAGCGTGAGTCTGCGCAGTAGTGATTCGTTTGGAGCGTGAGTTTGCGCAGTAGTGATTCGTTAGTGACTTCTTCTCATAAGTGTACTATTAAAGCAAACACTGTGTTTGATTCTCAGTTGTCTGTTTTTCCTTTGCTCAGGTCACTGGTAAAATGGATGAGAACATGTTTGTCGCTGTGACAAGCACCAATGCTGCCAAGATCCTCAACCTTTATCCACGCAAGGGTCGGATAGCCGTGGGCTCAGACAGCGATCTGGTTATCTGGGACACAGACGCCGTCCGGACCATCACTGCAAAAACTCATCATTCTGTAGGTGCTCTTTAAATAAATCCAGTGAACGCATTATATACTCACATTACAGAGAAACATCAAAACATAGAGAGGGAACTGAAGCTGACCTTCACTGACCTTTCAGTTCCTCTGAGCGGAAATAGATGCTTCTAACGAATCAAACTGTGTTTATACAGAAACCACTCGTAAATAAAACAGGCCACAAAAACAGGAGATATCTGACGATCAGAGTTTCCTTTTGTTGCCTTATTAAGTCTCAGCAGACCTTTATTACTGTAGGAATGTGTTGATAAGTGAGGGAAGAACTGCAACTCTGCAAGCATCACTTTTAATGAAACAACCACTAACACACAGGTTTGTGCAACAGATATAAATTATATCTCATTTCATGCAGCTTTTTGATGTTTGCCGTTACTTTTCAAATCAATTACATATTACAGTTTCATAAAGAGAACTTATGGAAATGATATACTATATAAGAATATACTTAAGTGCAAACTGAATGTAATGTTTTCAGACACTTAACTGCATGTTATTTGCAGTTAAATTAAAATTTACTATAGTTTACATTTATATTAAATGCAATTAGTTAGAACTCTCAAAACTCGAGTGCTTTTGACCCATTTAAGTCAGACATAAATACATCTTTATTTGTAATTTCATAATTACTTCTGTTGTCTTTGGAATATTTTCCTGATTACACATAAATAATAATAATGAAGTTGCAATTTCAGTACATTTAAAATGTAGTAACTATATGATACTCCACCTCATCTGTAGGATAGTCCAGAGAGCTTTATTATATTTCACACTCAGAGTCAAATGCTTTCATAATTTCTGACCTCCTCGTATGTACATTTTTTCAGCTTTGCCTTAATTAGTTTTTATTCGTTTTTTCTTTTCTCTTCTTCGAGCAGCCAACAGCTCAACTGCAACATGTTAATTCATGCCAGCAAATCATACTAGCAACATGCTAAAACACTAGCAATGTATTAAAATATGCTAACAGTAAAAACATAAAATTTACATTTACATTACATTTAGTCATTTAGCAGACGCTTTTATCCACAGCGACTTACAAATGAGGACAACACAAGCAATCAAAATCAACAAAAGAGCAATGATACGCAAGCGCTATAACAAGTCTCAGTTAGCTTAACGCATTACACATAGCAAGTTTTTTTTATGTTAAATCATGTTAGCGGCTTTCTGAAGCATTTTAGCAATGTGCTAGAAGATATTAATAACATTTTATTGACTTCAAGTGAAATATTCCATCACACTTTAGTTTAAGGTCGAACTCTCACTATTAACTAGCTACTAACTATAACTTTTTGCCTCAATAAACTAGTAATTGGCTGCTTATGAATAGTTTGTTAGGTAGTTGTTAAGTTTATGTATAGGTTGTATTAAGGAATCTAAAATATGGTCATGCAGAATAAGGGGCCGTTCTCACAGAACACATCTTTGCATCTAAAACCGCGAGACGTATCGCTCAGGAATGGTTTTAAAAAAGCGCAGCAACAAGTGCCTCATCTGCCATGTTGCCATCACATAAAACAGTTGTCATGCCAACTTGCTTTTGTACACAGAAGCTCACAATGCTTGCCCCGCCTCCGGGCTCTTCTGATTGGTCCACTGTTTTGGAACTGACATTGATGAGTGGCTCGCTAGGTGTAAAAGTTACAATTCTTTTAACTTGACACAACGTCTTAAAAACACGGCGTTCATGTATGAGATGCTGCAAAAGATGCAAGATGTGAGAGCACCAGTCATACACATTCATCTAGCACGCATTTACATAGAAACACGATGGAAAATAGAGCATTGCAATTGAAAAACGTGTTCTGTGTGAACACATAAATAAATACTTTATAAGTACTTATTAACAGCCAACATGCTAGTAACATGCATGTCCCTAAAGAATTGGTCCCTAAACTAAGATTTTACCAAATCTTCAATCTTAAAGCTTTTCGAGGTTTTTAAGCTTTCAAACAAGGCTTTGTCAAGCCAACATCAAAGTTTGTTTACATTTTTTTCTCTTATCTAGTTATCATCGCAATGAATCCACAATTTTGTCAATGACAATATACACAAGTGACCGCTGGGATTACAGTGAATTTAGGTATACAATATAAATCAAATTGCAATGACAAAATAATGCACTACATAAAAAGTTCAAATGTATCAACACTTACAAGTTACAATATTGATGCTGTAATACTGGTAGCACTAATATAAAAATGTTATGATATATGTTACAAAAAAGTAACAATTTTGAAATATGTTTTTGTCTTTTATCTCAGTATTCCTATCAGTGTTGTATAAGGGTTGTTTATGCATAATATTAACCCGAAAATATGATCAAACAGTTTAAAATTGCTGGGCTAAGATATTATAATATTTTTATGACAGCAGAAATATGTTAATTCAGTACACACATTATCCCACCATTATAAAACAAAAATTTTTCACACACTTTAAAAAATATATATATTATTGATAATTTCAAAGGGTTACCAATGACACATCATTTTGGATATTTTCATGTCTGGGGAATATTTGTGGTTAAATGTGTTAAAGAATGAGATTGTAAATGGGAACTGTAGTTTCCTGAGCAGATTCTACTAGGGCTAAATATGTGGATTGTTTAAAACCGTTGGGGAAAAGATTCAGCAGAAATCAGGCGCTGCCAAAATGACATCACATTTTCATTTCCTATCCGGCCACTTCTCTAGAGACCAAAACACATCCAAACAGCGCCGGCTGCCATTGCTTTCAACCGTGGATAGCATGGCTGATGTTTACTGATTGTTTATTCTGTTGCTCCGTATCCTTGGCTCCCGTGCTCTGTGAAGTCATCTAAAACATGACTTCATCACCTGCCAGAAAGCCTTGCGTTTGTGTTATTCTACATGAGCTTAAACCCAAGCCAGCGTTCTTGGGAGAAGTTGTGTGCATGTCATTTCCTGTTCTCGCACACAAAGGATGGACGAGCGCCAAATTTCTGTGGAATGACTGTGAATCATGGCGGGACATCACTGCAATTATGATATCCACCAGAGATGAAGAGATCAGAAAACAAGGGAGTAGTGAACTAAACAGGAGGGATGCATTTTAGAGAAAGTGGTAACAAAAGACAGGAGGCTGTGAGTGTGAGAAAAAGACGAGGAAATAGTAAAGGATGTTTTTGTAATTTCTCTATCCAGCTGTTTGGTGAAGAGGTGAAGGATGAGAACGAGAGTCGTGTCTCACTCTCCTACATGTGATCTTCATTAGTGAGGAATATCTCGAAGCTCAAACTCAAAACGGCTGTTTGTGTCCATTTATGTTGGAAAGCACAGCAGCTCAATGTCATGTTGGACTTTTTAAAATGTTTTTTTAACTTTCTGTGCATCAGAGAGTCTATTAAAAAACGGGTTGCATGAAAATATGAAGCAGCGCAACTGTTTTCAACATTGATAATAATCAGAAATGTTTCTTGAGCAGCTTATTATTATGATTTCTGAAGATCATGTGACACTGAAGACTGGAGTAATGATGCTGAAAATATGGCTTTGATCACAGAAATAAATTACTTTTTTATGTGCATTCGTATAGAAAACTGTTATTTTAAATTATAATAATATTTCAGAGTTTTACTATACTTTTGTTTAAATAAATGCCGTTTATTTATGCATTTCAAATGCAATTCAGGATAAATGTTTTTGTGCAAATTTAAGGCTATTAAAAATATATATCATTGCACTGTATATGCACAAAAAGGATTCAAGCATAAATATTACATCACAAAAAGTAAAGACAAAAAACAGCCATGTCTCATCTGGTAGCACTATGGTGACATGTCACAAAAATGTATGGTCCCACTTTATATTAGGTGTATTTAAATACTGTGTACTTAATAATACAATAATGAATAGTTAGGTGCAGTGCATGAGTGCAAAACACCTTTGCTGCTATTGAGGTGGGATACGGGTACGTTTAGGGACCAGTTTGGGGGTCTGGTTAGGTTTAAGGGGTAAAGGTGGGATACGGGTACGTTTAGGGACCAGTTTGGGGGTCTGATTAGGTTTAAGGGGTAAAGGTTGACTTGACATGCACGCGAGGTCAAAAACACTTTCATTGTCTTATAATAAGCATTTATTTGTATCTTATTTGCTCAATGACTCCCAAACGATTTGCTCAACGATTCATTTTTCCAAACCGCTCCTATGCGTGACACTAACCTGCGGTGATTGGTCGATTTCATTTAAAGCAGTGTCTGTGAGCACAGTGTTACTTTGTGTACAGGGTTAACAGGGAAACCGCTATTTTAACGCTTTAAAAGCTGCACCTAGTGGCAAAGAATGAATTAGCATTTTCATTTAGACCAACACGAAAACACCAACAAGTGGGGGGGCAATATGCTAATGTTTCATGTTGACGTCGGCTTGGGATTGGTTTTAAAAACGACTCGTTTCAATGATTCAGAGTCGACTCTTTCTTTTGAGAGACACGGTGCTCTTTCAGATGTAAAACTTTGCAGGATGTTTTCATTCACTTCGTTACACACTGCATGAAAGATCATTTTCAAAAATCCATCATAGGGGCACTTATGTTAATGCAAAGTTGGCCCAAAAGCATTGCATCACAGTGGTCATTTTTGGTGCACAGGTGTTACATGAGCTTTCTCAGCATGATGTTGTTGTGTTGTTCTAGGCAGCGGAGTATAACGTGTTCGAGGGCATGGAGCTGAGAGGTGCACCCATGCTGGTCATCTGTCAGGGGAAGATTGTTCTGGAGGACGGGAACCTGCACGCGACCGCTGGCACTGGACGCTTCATTCCCTGCTCCCCGTATCCGGACTTCGCTTACAAACGTGTCAAAGCCAGGAAACAGGTACAGCAGACCCTGATGACCCTGGACACATGCGTGACTGTAGCTCATTTGTTTCACAGTGCATTCAAGGCAGCGCTCCAGTGAAATTCCTGTTGTTTTTAATTCTGCCGTTTATCATCATTTCCTCCAGGAAAGTCAAATCTAGTTAATTTTGTGGTTTCAACTTGAGTGAGTGTAGACATGGGATTCTTGCTCAGTAAACAGTTTAAACTGTGGCTCCACCATCATGCCAAAATCAGACAGAAGGAAGCAGAAGTTTTAGAAAGAAGCCGTATAAAAATGTTCACATGGTTTAAAATGAGAATATAACACTTAGAGATCATACACCCAAAAATAAACATTTTGTCACCATTTAATTTTTGTCACCCTTACTGTATTAAACCCATTAGACTATCAATGACGATATTTTTGAAGAAAGCTGAGAGATTTCTCTCCATCAATAGGAAGTCATATAATTTTCACGCTTCAAAAAGTCTAAATATGACTTCGGGTGGTTTAATCCAAGTCATCTGTAGATTTATGATTTCTTTATATGATAAACATTTAATTTAGGCGTTTTAATTACATCAAAATCACTGACTGAAGCTCAGACATGCTTGTTTGATGAATGTGAATCAGTGATGATCTATCCCAATCATTATAAAGTCATTAAAATCATTATTCAGGAATGT
The DNA here is from genome assembly GCA_027564155.1 of Gymnocypris eckloni scoliostomus. Lineage (NCBI taxonomy): Eukaryota > Metazoa > Chordata > Actinopteri > Cypriniformes > Cyprinidae > Gymnocypris > Gymnocypris eckloni. The sequence continues at coordinate 25,337,586 of CM050433.1, forward strand.
CTTCATTTGGGGTTTTATGGGTTTGGAATGACATGATGTGAATTAATGGAATCGTTTACCCAAAAGATGAGTTTGTTTCTTCATCAGATTTAGATAAATGTGTCTCAGCATCAGTGTCTCAGCAATGGATGCTCTGCAGTGAATGGGTGCCGTCAGAATGAGAGTCTGATAAAACATCACAATAATACACACCACTCCAGTCCATCAGTTAACATCTGGAGAAGATAAAAGCTGAAACAAATCCATCATTAAGACTTTTTAACTTCTTAAAGTTTGCTTCTGGTCAAAATCCATAAGACTGCTTCCTTCTGTGAAAAAGTGTTCTGGTCTGAATCAGGAGAGAAATCTGCACAGATCAAGCAGCGTTTACAAGCCAAAACAGCTCTAAACCAATGTGTGGCTGGATTTTGATGTGAGACAGCGGGAGATTCACTTTTTCACTGGAGGAAGCATTGTTATGGATTATAGGCTCGTATCCTTGTTAAAAACGTCTTAATGATGGATTTGTTTCTTATAAACATGCAGCTTTTGGTTTCTTAAGACATTAACTGATGGACTGGAGTGGAGGATTGTGATGTTTTTATCAGACTCTCATTCTGACGGCACCCATTCACTGCAGAGCATCCATTGCTCAGACACTGATGCAGTGCTACATTTCTCCAAATCTGATAGGGACGTGGGGGTTAAATTTAAAACAAAGTTTGGGTCAAATATCCATTTAATGCTAACTGCTTCGTCTGGAAAATCTTGGATATATATTTGAATGTTTGTACTGTTTTAGTTCAGATGATTTTAAGTTGAGTCACAGTTTGTTGTTTCATCACCAGCATTTTTGTCCACTGTTTGTTTTAATACAGCAAATTAAAAAAATATCTTGCTTACATTGTACAAAATAGAGATAATAATATAGCAATTTGTGAGCCAAATCTGGAACCAATTTTCAACACGACATGAAATGTACAATTTACGTGAGCACACAGTTCCCACAAACAACCCACGTGAGGATAAACACATCCATGGAGTGTATTTACAAACACCCAAACTTGCCTTTCTCTGTCGTTCTCTATCCTGTATTAACTGAAGCGCTGTGTTTGGGTTTCTCCTAAAGCTGGCCATTCTGAAGGCGGTCCCCAGAGGCATGTATGACGGCCCCGTGTCTGAGTTCTTACCCATGTCGAGGGGTGGCACGCCATCTGCCTCCGCCCGTACCTCACCCACCAAAACCCCTGCGAGGAACCTCCACCATTCTGGCTTCACACTGTCAGGTAGCCTGAGAAATGATGACTCATATTCATATAGCAGACTTCTTTCTGATGTAATTATTGATGGGGGTGATTTATGTCTTGCACTTCTGGCAGATAGTGGGATAAAGGCGTTCCTGTAGCTCAAATAATAGACCATGGAGCTACAGTAGCAATGCCAAAGTCATGGGTTTGATTCCCAGGGAATGCATGAACTCATAAACAAACAATATTTAATGCAATGTAATTCGTTTAGGATAAAAGCCAAATGCATGAATGCAATACAACAGATGCAGAACCCAGTGTTAATCCAAAACATGTCTGGTTATTTCTAGAGTTTCAAGTGTATATATATGCATTAAAACTCTTATATACACTTTCAAATATTTGTTCTTGTTTACAGCTCACCATTCTGAGTTTATATGTCCCAGTTCTATTTTTCCATAATTCTTTTTGCCACAGAATAAAACATAAAAAGGTAATTGCAACTTTTTATCTCACAAATCTGACTTTTTTCTCTGAATTGCACATTTATATCCTACAGTTGTGAGTTTATATCTAGTAATTATTAAGAAAAAGTCTGAATTTTGAGGTAAAAAGTTGCTAATCTTTTTTTTATATCTTGTGGCAGAAATGGGCCTCTATAGAAATATGCAGGAAAAATGCATAAAACACAAATCCCAAAACATTGTGAATATTCAGAAACAGGGTTGACACAAACATGTTCTGAAAGCGAGGGTTGTTTTACTCTTAGTGCATAATGAAAATATAATGCATATTTTGAAAAGACAATAAACATGAAAGTCTTTCAATGTCGTCTTTGTTTATAAAGTTCTGCATTCGTAGCTACTTTAGTTTATTGGTAAAATAAGTTTAAAAGCCCCAAAATAAATAAATAAAAACAAATAGAAAATAAAACGAGATAGGCCTCCATTTAGTCACATTGGTCCCACTTTACATTAAGTGGCCCTACTTACACAGTAACAGATGTGTATGTAGTATGTAACCACAGTGTAAGTACTCATTGTTACATAGTGCTGTTATGTTTGTGTAACTACACATATGTAACAACTCACTGAATGTATGTGTAAGTACAAATGTGTAACAGGACTAACAGCACTTTGGTAAAGAAACTGTCACACTTTATATTAAGTAAACCATTCCTATGGATTTACCATGTTATTACTCTGATGTTACAGTTTACACCTCGATCGAATTGTTTCAATTACTCATATATATTGTCATTACAAAATGTAGCTGTATAATTCTTGTTCACGAGTATTTAGTGAAGTGAAAATTAGAAAGTGTTGTTACCAATGTCCTGTAACACATTTGTACTTACACACCATTCTGAGGGTTGTTATATAGTTACAGAAATACTACAGCTGTTGATACTATATACCAATGTGTACTTACAGTGAACTATGTACACATCTAGTCTCTATGCAAGTACACAGGTATTAGGACCGCTTAATATAAAGTGGGATCAGTATATGTATTTTTTCAGCGTTTTTTTTTACACCAAAACTGAGAAACACTATCAGATTGGCTTCAGTCTATTTCCAGTCAGAATCTGATGCATTTCTAAACATATCAGTTTCAATTTTAATGTACTTCATGTTCAAAAATTTCACTTACTGTCAGTAATCTAGAGACGGATGAAGCACATCTCACACTCGTTCATGAGATTGTTGTTCTTTCCCTCAGTAAAGTCATTAAGTAGTTTTTTTGTTTCGCATCAATGTTTGTACAGCTGGGACTCGCTGGTTGGTTTGGTTAATGGCTGACAGTAAAGTGCATTAATGAAGGCTGTTTTGCTGTAGGTCCTGAGGAAGCCCCCATCAGACCGGCTGGAAGACGCATCTGTGTGCCTCCTGGTGGCCGCTCCAATATCACCACCCTCAGTTAAACACAACGAGCATGTAAGAGAGAGGCCAGGATCAAATCAGCCGTGTAGAAGTAAGGTGATCAGTCAGGAAACCTAAAGCACTGAACTGATGCCTTACCCTCCGTGATTTCCTCCTGATGAGTGACTGAAGATCAGTAGTCCTCCTCTGAGAAAGCAAAGCATTTAGTGTAGCGTTACGTCCATTTGTGTGTTTAGATAAGCTGAAGTAGAAGACATTAGAATTACCGTTAAAAACAAGTTTGGTTTGGATGGTCTGCGATATTTTCTCCAGGCGTTCGGTAGAGGACGGACTACTGTGGTGTGTTTCATAGGGCTTCGTCTGTATCCCTCATAAGCTTTATTTGCGTACATCAGCTGTGATTATGCTAGTTAACGTTACTTTGTAAATGAAGTTAAAGTGTTGAGCAGTTGTTTTTGTTGAAGTATAATAAAGTTGAATGTTAAGGAAAATCATGCTTACTGAAGACACGAAAAACATCACGCATCCGTCACGTGAAGGAATAGTTGAACTGAAAACAAAGCATGCAGGAGAAAGATATTCACCTTTTGCATTTCAGTTCAAGCTCAGATTATTGAAGGATGATTCAAATCTTAAATCATGTTTTTGATCTCTAAATCTTTCATGTGACTTTGGTAGGAAAGCTCTCAGTTAATGGAAAAAGACATGTATGTTAGATGCCCCAAATAACAACGGCTGAAGTGATTTACCGAATGATGTTGTTTATTATATTTATGTAGGTTTGATTGTATTACCTTTCTTTTTTACATCTGAGTCAAAAAAGCAGATGGAAATGTACGTGTGATGTGCAAATTTGCTCCTCAATAAACTGAAGTTACAACCGACTGCCTGCGAATGATTTCTCAGCTGCTCTTTATATTTAATCAACTCTACTAAAACATACATTATACATGGAAAGTATGACCACACAACAATCACCACTGACAAAGTACAGCAGAGACTGGCTGTAAACATGAGATGTTCGTGACATGTTTTCCTGATGATGGGGAATATCAGAGTCAGGATCAGAAAAGGGACATTTCTCTTGATATTATTCTCAAACCCCTCCAAATAAATGAGAAAAGTCACATTGTTCATTTATATAATAATACATTTTGGAAAATATGCCTAATGGTTCTGTTAGGCTATCAAGTCCAATTATCTGTATATTCCATAACAGTAATAATAATCATCATATATAAGGCAGGTGACTTTATGGCTTAAACTTGACATTTTGAATATTTCTCAGAATTGTTGTTGTTGTTGTTCAACAGCATTGTGGGTAGATTGTCTGTAATATTTAATATTCACCTTACCACTAGATGGCGATATTGACTCGTCGTATTATTTTTATCAAACTTCAAAATAAGAGCTGCACTTGTTCAGAAAAAGGTACTGGTAAATCTATACCAAAACATTATTAGCATTAAAGTTTATGATGATTTTTCTTTAACTCTCAAACACAATGCGATGTGTAATTTAAAGCACAGGTATAATTTTCACATTGAAAATAATAATAATAAAAAACGTATTATTATCAGAATATTAGGCCTTATTTTTACAGACATTGAGTGAATATTCCTAGACTGTGCAAACCTTGTCAGATGATGCTATTAAATGATTTTATGATCTGTACAGTGTGGTCAATATCTTATATTCAGCAGCACAATGTGATCCAGCAATGAATCTCCAAAAACGCTAAAGAACCAGAAAGGCCAAATAATTCTCTCAGTGGCATGAATAATCTCCGTAAGGTTCACAGTTACATCATTTGAATGAATCACAGAGGCATAATGAGGTGAAATGAGTGCCTTCACATTCTGTCCCGTGCATTTATATGTTAAGAAGTGCAGCTTTATAAATCATGGTGAGCTGATGGAGTCTGATCACTCGCTGAATCAGACAGCGGTAAATCTTCACGTGCCTCCAGACCCATTAGAGAAAACCTTAAAACTAGTAAGGCACACATTTCACAGCCAGATGCAGAGAGCATCATCGTTCTTTCTTTATGTGTGTGATTGTGTAGTCAGCCCGGTTAATGCAGAGCTCGAGGGTCACACCAGGTCTCTGCTTCCATCCAGAATACATCATCTTCCCGTCTCTCGCTGTGGATTTTCTCGAGCGTTTGCTGGGGTCCAGGGCTGACCGCCGTTAGCTTTGAGAGAAAGGGGTCCAGACGCTAGCCTGATAAACACTGCGGTACGTTGTTGTTCTGTCCATCTTGAATGGCTTTGTTTGGCTCTTCTGCATTGTGGTTGTTTGTCTCAGTGTCTGCTTTGGTTTTCCTCAACCTCCAAAACAGAGAAAGGACAACAAAACGAATCAAGCTAAAGTTTGACAGTGTTCAAATCTGCAGTGTTACCTTAAGGCAAGGTTATTGCAGTACACTGAAAAAAAGAAAATATGCAGTTGGCAAAGCAATATTTCTCATTTATATTTAGCTAGCGTAATGTGCTAAAATAACTACTGAGCTACTGAACATTTTTAATTTGAATTAATATAAATATATTGAGAAAACATTCAAAGAAAAATAACCAAAACACAACAAAATTACTACAATTAAAATAAAATAAAAACATGACAAAACATTTTAATCAGTGCCTTTTTATTTCTCTTTTACTTATGCGTCTCTTTAAAACAAGAATATTGATTAATTTCCTGAAATTTAATGTTTTGACAATCAGGTTGATAGTGTGTTTCATTTAAACTACATTTTGACTAAATTAATAACTGTGTTATTTACTAATACAACTAAAACCATAGAAACTATATTTACTTTACACTGGATTCTTATGCATGAAAGTGGATAAATATTTCTTACTTCTCCCTGTTGAAGACGATGAAATCTCTTTGGACAGTTTCTAAGCGCAGCTGGAGTTGCCCATTCTGTGTGATCAAATGAAAAGAATGAGTTATTATGTTTCATATGAATACTACTAAGTGAATGGCTCCTGAAGCAGCATAAACACTGAAGGGGACAGATTACCATATGATAATGGAATATGGCCAACCTCTTTAATTTTTTTATTAATTAATTAAACACGTATTTTTGCTCATCATTGTCAAAATTATTGAAATAGCCAATCAAAGAAGGTAGAGGTTAACGAATATCTTACAACTGCTTTTCAATTTGTGTATTTTTTGTTTGCCATTTTGAACTGAAAATACACTATATAATTTATGTAATTAATCTAATCTAAAATGCATCTAAATTGAATGTGAGAGACAAGAAACATTAAGAGAGGTTTTAGGCATAAGCATATGATTAAGAGTCAATTAGAATATTTTTAAATAAAAATATTATTTTCGATTTGTTTCAAATGCATTATGTCAGACCTGTGTCCCCATGTCTTGTGTCTCACTTCCTCTTGTGCCCATATATGGTCCTTCCTGTTTCCTATTCACTATTAGTTCAGTTAGTCCCAGCCTTGTGTCTTGATTATGTTTTGTGAAACTCCTCGTCTCCTTGTTCCTGGCTCCCTGAGTTGTGTGACAGAACAACCGACCAAAACAGAAAAGTGTGCGGTGCCTTTTTTCCCCCGTTTGTTTTCCGGTTTTGAAAGTTTTTTGTTTTCTTCTTTTTTCCTCCACCCGCGGCATGGAAGTCACCACCGTCCGCAGCTCACCGAGCCCGACGTTCAAGGGTAATCGGCCGCCATTCACGGCCATCGCAAGCCCTCCGCCGTTCACGACACACGCAATCCCGCCAGCCACCGCAAGCCCACCTACCGACGCTCATGTGCCCCTTGGCTTGCTGGTGGCATATGAGGGGATGTGATGGAGCCCAGCTCTAGAGCCCAGCGCCCTCTTGTGCTCGCTCCTCGCAAGTGCTCTCCAGTGCCCCTGCTGGTTCTGTCCAGCTCTCCAGTGCCCCTGCTGGTTCCAAGTGTCCTCGCTTCCAGAACGCCTCCAAGCGTCCGCACTTCCAGAGCCCACGGAATCCCCGGATCCGCCATGGCCACCCAATACTCCTGATCCGCCATGGCCGCCCGAGTCCCCGGATCTACCATGGCCGCCCAAACTCCCTGCTCCACCATTGGTCCCGGAACGGGCACCGCCCTGGAGGCCACCTGTCCTTTCTCCATGTCCCTTGAGGGCTCCAGAGTGCCCACCCCCCTCCACATTGGATGTTATACGGCGCGGGACGTGCCTGTTGGGAGGGGGGTAATGTCAGACCTGTGTCCCCATGTCTTGTGTCTCACTTCCTCTTGTGCCCATATAAGGTCCTTCCTGTTTCCTATTCAGTATTAGTTCAGTTAGTCCCAGCCGTGTGTCTTGATTATGTTCCAGGTGTGTCTAGTTAGTATTGTCTATTTATAGTGTGTTCTGCCCCATGTTTCCTGTCGGTTGTTAAACGTCTTGTGTAAAAGTCATTTCATGTGTTCCTACATTCTCTGTATACCCTAATTGTTAGTAAAGTCTTCTGTTTTGTAAAACTCCTCGTCTCATCGTTCCTGGCTCCCGAGTGTTGTCGATTTATACAAAGCTCATCGTTCTGAGAAGCGAGGCCTGCTCTGATTGGCCAGCTATCCAGTGCGTTGTGATTGGCCGAATACCTCATGCGTTGAGATGGAAATGTTACGCCAAAGTCTCTTTAAAACAAGTAATTTCACTCGGTGGCCATCTTTGCCTCTCGGGCATCCAAGTGCAGCTCCCATCACTTTGTATGGGGAAACATCAAATTCTCAAACTATTCACTAAGCTTATGATTAAATTTCATATTTGAAATCACCAATAAAATCCAATAAATGTTTTTCCTTTGCTGAAATAGTGTTATAAAAAGCTTATTTCTCAGGCTAGATTAGCCAGTGCGCATGCGCAGTCCTTAGCACATGTCTCAGAGCGCTGACTGTTTCTATAGCAACCAGGACTTCTAACGGTAGCTGCAGTGACGCACTGACTTTACCGATTAGCGATTGGCTCTTTCATTCAGAAGGCGGGGTTTTCTGCGATTGAGCGACCATACAAAGCGTTGCATTTTTCCCCATTCAAAACTATACAAGGGACATGTCTTGGGTAATCTATACCCTTTGGTTATGCCCCTTACCGTATTGTGATGCCGTGTCCTGACGCAACGAGATTAAAACAATAAAACCCATTTATAAATGAGGAATTTGTTGCATCCAGTGGGGACATAATTACTGATTATATTGACTTATACTGTCTTTTTACGCGTCGCGTCGTGGATTTGTGATCGGAGAAATGCCAAACAAGCACTACTCTAGTAAAGTCAAGTCACCTTTATTTATATAGCACGTTTAACAATACAAATTGTGTCAAAGCAACTGCACAATATCAAAATAGGTGTAATGTAATGTAAAATGACAAGATTAATCACTAATTTTTCAGTTAAAGGCATTTCATTATTGAATTCAGTGATGGCATCGTCCAGCTCAGTTCAGTTTAAATAATATCTGTGCAATCAAGTCGATGATTGTGCTGGAAATGAAGATTCCCCAACTGAGCAAGCCAGAGGCGACAGCGGCAAGGAACGAAAACTCCATCGGTGACAGAATGGAGAAAAACCCTTGGGAGAAACCAGGCTCAGTCGGGGGGGCAGTTCCCCTCCGGCCAGACGAACCAGCAGTTTGTTCCAACTGCAGCAAAGTCAGAGCTCAACTGGTTCCATTGGTCTTTTCCCGATGGCTGTCTAGGTGACGGGGTCCTAACTGGGGATCTGTCTCTGGGGCTCATCTAGGTGGCCTAGACTGTTCAGGGCTGTAGAAGCTGTAGAGTCACTGGATCTGGTGACTGCATTGACCATCTGGACGGGATATGCACCAGATCGAGTGACTACGTGACCTCGGAATAAGTAGATGTCAACGATGTATAAGTGCATCGTGTGTTATGGGAAGTGTTCCCGTTTCTGGTTGACCTAATTAATGCAGCTTAACAATCCTTTAACAGATTTAAATATTAGAAGTGTATTAGTGTGTTTACATTTACATTTATGCATTTAGCAGACGCTTTTATCCAAAGCGACTTACAGTGCATTCAGGCTATACATTTGTATTGTCAGTATGTGTGTTCCCTGGGAATCGAACCCACAACCTTTGCACTGCTAACGCAATGCTCTAACCACTGAGCCACAGAAACATTATAAATGTGTGCACCAGGTAAAAGAGATGGGTCTAGATTTAAACTGACAGAGTGTGTCTGCCTCCCGAACATTGTTGGGTAGGTTGTTCCAGAGTTTGGGCATAACATGTAACATGTAAAGCGTGAAAAGTAATACTGCACTTGTGATCGATATGATACCTCTTCATTCACTGCTACAAATTGATGGCGGTCAGATAAGTACAATTTGAACCATGCTAATGCACTTCCACTAATGCCAACAATGTTTTCTAGTCTATTCAAAAGAATGTTGTGATCGATAGTGTCGAACGCAGCGCTAAGATCCAGTGGCACTAATAGAGAGATACAACCACGTTTGGATTATAAGAGCAGGGCATTTGTTACTCTAATGAGAGCAGTCTCAGTAATATGAGATGGTCTAAATCCTGATTGGAAACCCTCACATATATAATTTTTCTCTAAGAAGGAATATAATTGTGAGGATACTACCTTTTATAGTATCTTTGACTCTTTGAAAGACAAGGGAGATTCGAGATTTAGTTTGACTAAGGTGGGTCAAGCTTAGTAACAAATTAATAATAGCCAAAAGAGAATCTATGAATCCTGGAAGCACCTCTTTAAGTAGTTCAGATGGAATAGGGTATAACATACATGTTGTTGGTTTAGCTGATTTAACAAGTTTATACAAATCTTCCTCTCCTATAGTAGAGAATGAGTAGAATTGTTTCTCGGGGGATCTACAGTGCACTGTTTGATGTGATACTGTAGCTGACGGCTCCATGGTTACAATTTGATCTCTCATAGTATCATTTTTTAAGTAAAATAGTTCATAACGCCATTAATGCTGTGCTGTTGGGAAATGTCAACACCTGTTGATGCTTTATTTTGTGTTAATTTTGCCACTGTATTGAATAAATACCTGGGGTTATGTTTGTTTTCTTCTAAAAGAGATGAAAAGTAATCAGATTTAGCTCTCTTTAATGCTCTTCAGTAGGTATAGGGTACTTTCCCACCAAGCAATATGAAATACCTCTAGTTTAGTTTTCCTCCAGCTGCGCTCCATTTTACGGATTGCTCTCTTTAGGGTGCGAGTGTGCGCATTATACCACGGTGTTGGACTCTTCCTTAATCTTCCTTAAGTGTAAAGGAGCAACCGTATCTAAAGTGCTAGAAAAGAGAGAGCCCATAGTTTCTGTTACATCATCAAGTTTCTTTGCGCTGTTGGGTATGCTGAGGAATTGAGATAAATCAGGAAGATTACTTACAAAGCAGTCTTTTGTGTTAGAAGTGATGGTTCTACAGTACTTGTGGCAAGGAGTTGAATTTACAGCTTTGGCTATATGGAGTTTACACAAGACTAGATAAAGATTGGATATATAATTGCTCTGCTGCACAATTTCAACCCCATTAACATCAATTCCATGTGACAGTATTAAATCTAGAGTATGATTTTGACAATGAGTAGGTCCTGGCACGTTTTGTCTAACCCTGATAGAGTTCAAAATGTCTGTGAATGCTGATCGAAATGCATCTTTTTAATTATCAATGTGGATATTAAAATCACCCACAATTAGACTTTATCTGCAGCCAGCACTAACTCTAATATAAAAATCACCAAATTCTTTAATAAAGTCGGTATGGTGCCCTGGTGGCCTGTATACAGTAGCCAGTACAAACATCACAGAGGATTTAATGAATACTTTTTTCTCTATATAATATTATATGAAGCACCATTACTTGAAAGGAGTTATGCTTAAAGCCTGTCTTCTGAGAAATACTGAGAATATTGCTATAAATTGTAGTAACACCTCCCCATTTGCCTTTTGGACACGGCTCATTTTTATAACAGTATTCTTGGGGGGTAGACTCGTTCAAAATAATGTATTCATCTGGGTTTAGCCAGGTTTCTGTCAAAGAGAGTAAATCTAGATTATGATCAGTGATCATATAATTTACAAAAAGCGCTTTCGTAGAAAGGGACCTGATATTCAATAAGCCAAGCATTATCATTTGTTTCTCTGTGTTATATGCATTTTTCATTTGTTGAACATCAATTAAGTTGTTACTCATAGATTTGTTTGGATGTTTTTGGGATTTTCTAGTTCGGGGAACAGACACATTCTCTATAATGTGATATCTAGGTGAAAGGGTCTCTATGTGCTGAGAATTAACTACTTAGCACTGTCATTAAACAGGCTTTGTTTTCAACACTCTACACAGCTCAAAATTCATGTATGAATCGTCAGTGGCAAATTCTTTAAATAAGAAACATACTTACAGGTTGTGAGTCTGAAGCGCCAGACTGTTCTTGACAAAGTTGGAATTGCCCCACTTTATAGAAACAGGCTTTGAGCAGCCAGCATTGTAGGCTGCTCTTCCAGGTTCAGGACATAGTCCTTCGTAAAATGCGCCGCACACTCTCTAATATTTGGGTTGAACTGTTCTGGAACAGTGATGTAAATACAACTTAACCACTGATTTGTAGTTGTGTCTTCTTTTAGAAGCCCAAACAGAAGCGAATCAAAGTACTTTCGCTTTCACAGTGAAACACAGCGTCTCCAGAACATGGTGCCGGAGGCAGTAACAATACTACAGAGAGAATAATAATTACGCCTCTTTCATTGCGTATACATTTGGGCGGTGTTATGCAGATCTTCCCACACCGTGATGTACACATGTGGGGGCGTGTTTAAATGAGCCGTTTTAGGGGGGCGTGGATGAGTCTTAACTTTTATAAAGAATATCTCTTTGGTTTTGAGACTTTAGTCTTTGCAGCTTCAGGGATCTTATCTATGCACAAACAGCTTGTAACACGCCGAAGAGAAAGCAAAACTTGAAATCGCATCATATTAACAGTCTTGAATTGGTTGCAGGATTGAGTGAATGACTGAACATATACAGTAAGCAGCAGTGGTAATCGAGGTACGCAGATTGAGTTATATAAAAAAGGGTTAACGTGAAATACTAATTCACTCTGCATACATTTTCAACTGGGGTTCTCCGTGTTTAGCTGTTTAACCTCAATGGCGTGTTAATTTATTTCCAAGGTGAATGTTTTCATTAGCGCTGTGATTTTAGCTGCATGCAATGCCATGCTCCTGAAGCTATATTACCATGCTAATCTCTCCGAGAGTCATGACAGAAATATAACTACGAGCATTAAAATAATTCCAGGCTTTCAAGAACTGAATGTATTTCAGGGCTTTTATAACCAGCATATGTGGTTTTGCATTTGTTCGATTTAGCTAGTGTTTGTCCACAAATAGTACAGTGCTTTCTGACAAATATAATATTTTAGAGCTTGACACGACTAGAATAAATTCATATTAATTCTAGAAATTGACATTCATTTTCCATGTTCCATTACTTTTAAAATTCCCTCACACAGTTACCAGGATTTTCTCAAAACCATGACAGCTGTCTTAGTTTTTAACCTAGTTTTTTTAAAGCTTGTTTTGTGTTATTGATTTCCAATCTTCAAAAAGTACACTTGGATATAGATGGCCTCAAAGCCTAAATGGACTAAAAGTCACTGAAGTGTGAATTTATTGGGTCTTCTTCACAATCTTCTGCATTTTGTGTTGTTTTGTCAGGTCATTGCAGTCAGTGAAGTGTTCAGAGTTTGACTGAAGCTTCCAGACGATGAGTTTGCCCTACTGCACTCGCTGTCTAACAGATTTGTCGCTGACTACAGGTGCTACAACAGCAGGCTGTCATAAACCAGACAGGACTGCAGAAAGAGGCCTTCTGGAGCATTCACACTGACAACTCGTCATGACAACAAACTATCCAGAATTCAGTCCACGCATGCTGCAGAGCTTTCATCAGGTGGTGTGTGTTACAGTCCTCTGAAGTCACGCTTTTCATGAAAAGTTTGTTTACACAGACCAATATACGAAGTATGCAGGCATTCAGCGATTCCAATTTACTTTCAGCTAGCGCTGATCAATTATGGCAAAAATCATAATCACAATTATATTGGTCAATATTGTAATCACGATTATTTAACACGATTATAAGTGGGTCACATGACAAAAAGTTTATATGAGTGATTAATTTAAAGATAACAAGTCTCAGTTAGCTTAATGCAATACACGTAGCAACAACACTTTTTTTTTAAATAATAAAAAGAAAACCGATAGAATAGAAAAAGAATATAGCCAGCTAGTGTTAAGAGGCCTTTTTTACTTTTGTAAATTGCATAATAAATAAAAGGAAAACAAGCAGTTAGTAAATGAATAGAGTGCAGATCTAAAAGGGGCATGTATACAAACACTAAGCATCATATGTAATCCTGCAGTAATTAAGAAGTAAAACTGAGGCCGCTATTTCATTAACATGACCAAGAAAAAACAACTATAATTGGTCATCCAGATCATTATTATCTAACCGGATGGTTTGGCCAGAATAAGCTGCAATGTGCAGCAGATTTAAGCTGATAGTTAAAAGTCTGTCTACTAGAGACTAGCATGAATTGAGCATTAGAGGGCCATAAATGTCTCCAATAAAACACAAAATGTGTACTGCAAAGCAAAACGACAAGAGCTGCTGCCTGTGTAACTGTGTGCAGTCATGAGTTTGGGAGTGATGAGGCGTCAGCAGGTGTCGAGTGTTTAGTGCTTACTCCTGAAACCCAGCCACGACTTCATCAGCGCAGGGATTTCCTCGAGTAAGCGTGACTGATGCTTAGCATGCTACAATCCAGCAGAGACCCCCTTCACACTCCATCCATTAAAAAGCTCTTTGAAATTCAATCAACAAGCTGTTGAACACACATTATGTCATGTTCCACAGAAGAAAGACAGACAAGCACTGAGCTTTAACATTCATTTTGGAGAATCGGTGGCTACGTTCACACTGTTAGTTTTTGGGATTGACAACCGTATTTACTTACAGGTGTGAGTCTCGAAATGTCCCATTCACACAGCAGCTTACAGTAGCGTCTCGAATAACTGTCTGTATGAACGTGCAATGGGAGTCTTATCACTTTCTGACACGACAAGAGTCTAATCGAGCCACGAGTTCCTCCTGATTGGCTCTATGACTCTCTCTCTCTCCACCTGTAGCTGGTGTGTGGTGAGCGCATACACTTGATTGTCTCTATGACTCTCCACCTGTAGCTGGTGTGTGGTGACTTGATTGGCTCTATGACTTCCACCTGTAGCTGGTGTGTGGTGAGTGCATACACTTGATTCGGCTCTATGACTCTCTCTCCTCTCCACCTGTAGCTGGTGTGTGGTGAGTGCATACACTTGATCGGCTCTATGGCTCTCTCTCCTCTCCACCTGTAGCTGGTGTGTGGTGAGCGCATACACTTGATTGGCTCTATGACTCTCTCTCCTCTCCACCTGTAGCTGGTGTGTGGTGAGCATACACTTGATTGGCTCTATGACTCTCTCTCCTCTCCACCTGTAGCTGGTGTGTGGTGAGTGCATACACTTGATTGTCTCTATGACTCTCTCTCCTCCACCTGTAGCTGGTGTGTGGTGAGTGCATACACTTGATTGGCTCTATGTCTCTCTCCTCTCCACCTGTAGCTGGTGTGTGGTGAGTGCATACACTTGATTGGCTCTATGTCTCTCTCCTCTCCACCTGTAGCTGGTGTGTGGTGAGTGCATACACTTGATCGTCTCTATGACTCTCTCTCCTCTCCACCTGTAGCTGGTGTGTGGTGAGAGCATACATGATTGACTCTATGTCTCTCCTCTCCACCTGTAGCTGGTGTGTGGTGAGCACATGCACTTGATTGTCTCTATGACTCTCTCTCCTCTCCACCTGTAGCTGGTGTGTGGTAAGAGCATACACTTGATTGGCTCTATGTCTCTCTCTCCTCTCCACCTGTAGCTGGTGTGTGGTGAGCGCATACACTTGATTGTCTCTATGACTCTCTCTCCTCCACCTGTAGCTGGTGTGTGGTGAGTACACTGGCGGCGTTGTCCTGTAGCAGTCGTTGCATCATCAAAATGGATGCTGCACACTGGTGGTGGTTGAGGAGAGACCCCCCACATGATTGTAAAGCACTTTGAGTGTACAACAATACACAATAACATATAAATGCATCATTAATTCATTAATTTACTGAAAACATGCAGTGAATAATTAGCGCAGAATAGGCATAGACACAGTTATTTTTGCGCCTGTCCTTATTGAAAATGCATTTCTAGGAGTTTCCATTTCAGGTGCAAAATTTATGGGAGGAGAGTGTTAAAATGAATCATGAAACATGATTTACTAATGTTTGCTTGTCAAATTACTGGTATTTGCGCCAGTGTTTAATGCCCAGTCTTAAAGCTGTGAATTGCGCTGGTCATTATGGAAATTAGATGTTGTGTCTGTGTTCTTTAATGTGCGTATTGTCAATTAATCACACCCCTCCCCTAGGTGCTTTCATGGAATTGCGCTCTAACGCTAATTTGCCCTGTTGAGTTAATCTGGCTCTTGATCTAAAACTTTCAGATGATACACAGCTAATTTCTCCGTCACTGTAAGTTACCGTAACCTATCATTAAAACATGCTTCATTAAAACACAAGGTAGATACACATTTGTGCAGCAGAGCGGCTCTCTCGCACTGTATGACATGACAGACAACTAGTTTTGCAGTCCTGTTCTGTTCAAACAGCACGTTTTCCGAGAATGCGGTTGTGAGTTCGGTTATAGAATGCGGTTGTCATTCTATAAATAACTGTAATGTGTGTGAATGTAACCGTATTAAATACTTAGGGTGAATCCCATTTCTCTGTCTTACCCCATCCCCACTCGGTTTCGAGGGACAAGGGCTAGGGGTGAAAACATACCCCTATGAAATGAGACGCCACTTGGTTACTGTTACGTCATCATACATCGTCGCTAGCTGCTGCTACATCACCAGAGGACACAAGTGTTGATCGCAAACTTGCCGTCTAAAAGTGTGTGTTTGTCGATTGCGTGGGTTTTAGTGATGTTTTCTCTATTCAGAGAAACGCAGGACTGTTGTGCAAATCAGCAATGTAACGTTAGCGTGGAAAAATAGTGATTTTTAAAAACGTTTCAATTAAGACCCTGGTTGCAAATATATATGTAAGTTACAGGACTGTGTAGAGCACAAAACAAGACTGTCGTAATTTTAAATAAATTATTTAAGATGAAAATACTCTCTGGATGATCTGGCCGCAGTGTGTTCTGGGTACCGCTTGGTTTCAAGTAAGCTCGCGAAATTTCTTGGTTTTAAGGGCTATCTACCCCTTACCCTTACCCCTACCCCTCGATCAAAACCAGAATTAGCCCTTACTCTCACGTGAACGCGCAAAACTAAGGGTAAGGGGTAAGGGGTAAGGGGAAGGGGTAAGCATTGGGATTCACCCTTAAATACAGGACTGAACCGTATTCTGCTGCTGTGTGAACGTGGCCAGTGTTGGGGTAAAGCAGCACAAGTAACGTGATCTACGTAATCAGATTACTTTTCCCTTGTAACTAGTAAAGTAACGTGTTACTTTTTTATTGAGAAGCAAATATCTAAGTCACTTTTTCAAATAGCGTAACTGACGTGTATTGACTGACAGCTCTCCTGTCCTCATGTTGAGAGAAGCCAAAAACGGGAAACTTTTTATGTGTTTTGCCTGTTCGTTTACACGACAACTGCATTTCGGGGACTGAAAACGCATATTTTTGAAATCGGGTTTCAAAGTGCAAGTTTTTGAAGGCACCACCATTGTCTTTTCCGTGTAAACACCCAATACGGGAATCTTTGAAAACGTGACGTTGTGCGCGTGCATAGTACGTGTTAGGTATGTAGACATGCGCAGTATGTGTCAATTTTAAAGGCAAGCGCGAACAAACATACACAACAATGGCAGAGTACATGGTTTTGTTGTTACTGCTCAAGAGTTTGCTAACGCTTCTTCAGCAAAGTACCCTACAGGTACTGTTTACTAACAAGGTGACAGCACCAACTACTGGCCAGGCATACGTAATACAGCGTTTTTAGCCGTTTTCGTGGATATGTGTAAATGCAAATAATTTTTAAAACATTGTCATGTATAAGTTAAACTTTTTAAAAACGCAAGGGAAAAGCCTTTCCGTTTTTGACTACATCGTTGTCTTGTAAACATAGCCTTAATGTGAAGATGAATTTGCTCATCTCACTGCACAAAAACAGATTCAGTATTCCTCAAAATCAATAAAAACAGCGAAAAGCAAACTCAGAATATGATGCAAACCTGCAATAATTAAAGGTGCTGTATGTAAATTATTTTGACTGTACTAAAGCATCTGAGGAGGAGGCGGCGGGAGAAACAAATATTTTAAATTTAGACTGCAATACCCATTTCAACCACTAGTTGTCATTGTCACATACTGCCTCTCTCTCTCTCTCTCTCTCTCTCTCTCTCTCTCTCTCTCTCTCTCTCTCTCTCAGAATATTTAACTTTGTTCTCCTGCATCATATTCTTCATGTAATCCAGAACGGCAGAAGAGCTGCGTCCTCTACTGTACAGACGTGAATTTACATTTCCTTCAACCTGACGCTTATTCAATTCACTTTTCATCTGAAAGGACTTTTACATTTGCCAAATTATAACTTTTCATATTCAAAATAAATAATAATAATAATTCATTTTATTTATAGGTGCCTTTCATGGCACTCAAGGTCACCTTACAAGTAATCCAAAAAACCATATAAAACAATAACCAGTAAAATAAATTAAAACATCCGTTAACATTGATCCACATATATGCATAAATAAATGTGTTTTAAGACAATATTTAAAAGTGTGAAAATTATCGCTTTTGCTGATGTACTGGGGAAGAGCGTTCCACAAATAAGGGGCAGCATAACTAAAGGCCCTTGATCCCATTCTGTTCAGATTAATACGTGGTTGAATCAGAAAAACTGATGAAATTTGAAGAAGATCAGAAAGACAAGAAGAAGCAAGATTATTAAGAGCTTTTAGGTAAGAAGCAAGCCAAAAGCCAATGCAGATGGCAAAGAACATGTGAAATATGTTCTACAAGAGGGGATCTAGTAATAATTACTGCAGCTGAATTATGCAGCAACTGCAGCTTATGTAAGAGTTTTGAAGGGAGACCAAAAAGTAAAGAATTACAATAATCTAGACGTGACATAACCAAGGATTGCTCAATAATAGCAGTTATTACAAACAACCAAGCAAACCCAGCCCAGATGAGAAAGTGTAACAATGTTATTTCCATAACAAGTTATGTAATTGGTTTCATGATTATAATGCATTACTTTTAAAAGTAATTTTCCCCAGCACAGGTTGTAACTATGTGACATTACTAATAATCAGTACTGCCGCACAGACAGAAGAACGAGTAAACTGAACAGTGAGTGAACTTTAGGAAGGGAAGCAGTCACTGTGGGATGCTTCTCTTTATTTTGTTCTCACAACAGGAGTTCAATTTTCCGCTGCATTTATCTGTGATTGGATTGAGCTCATCTCTCCATACATTATAGACTTCAGTGGGAGGAGAGAACTGAGAGGCAGTCAGGACAGTCTGAGAGAAACCGAGTCCGGAGCAGATACAGTATATCTGTATAGATCTGTATAGATCTTCACTGCTACGTACAACGCTAGCTCCAGCTCCTACATTCTTTCTTTCATTCAGTGAAGCACTCTCCAGCATACTTTTGAAGAACTATACTTTAAGAGAAATAAGTGTGAATGGAATGGCATGTTTTCTGACGCTTAATTGCATGATATTTACAATTAAATGGAAACGTATTATGGCTTGAATTTATATTAAATGCAGTTATATGAACTTGAAGAGACATTTGTGACCCTCTCTGTGAAAACCCAGCTAAAGTCATTTTTGTTTTGTGATTTGCTGTTTTCTACAAAAAAAATATCATCCTTCATAAGGTAAAGAACATTCTGTGAAAATGTAACCTTCATATCTTTAATATTGACTGAGTAGGGTCATGTCAAAGATTTTAATTATAGTGTAATATTGGTAGAAATCAACTTTGATGTTTGTTTTCTCAAAATTAGATTTTGGGACTTTAGCCTGGATTTCACAGAGAGGGTCACATTTCACCCAAAAAGTTAAATTGTTATCATTTGGTTTTTTTACAAGAACATATTGAATAATTTTGATGAATAAATAATAATATTATGAAAGTCAATTGCTTCCAGAAACTTTTTGGAAACTGTTCAACAGGGAGGATAAAAAAAGACTTTGGAACAAGATGAGGGTGAATAATTAATGACAATTTCCATTGACCCACTTAAATACATCTTTAAATGTAATTTCATAATTATTATAAGTGTACTGCTGAATGTACTGACAAGGATTTATGGTAATTTGAAATATACACTAATAATTTATATTGTCATATATTTAATATGTTTGTAATTAATGACACATTTGAAATGACATTACAATTTAATACATTTAAAATATTTTCACATTAAATGCAATATTGAATAATTATCTTCAGTTAAAATTATGTATAATATATTTACCCCCCCCCCCCCAAAAAAAAGATCAGAGAGTTATTAAATCACTAAATGTCAATGATTATGATCTCCCATTGCACAAATTCTTCAGAGAAATGACTCACACTGACAAACAAAGAAGAGAAATCTCAAGGGAAACATGGTAATGTAATAAACAGGACTTCAATTGTTTTGTTGCATAACAATGTTTTTTTCAAACACAGACTGTGGCGTGACTTATGTTCTTAAGTAATGACAGTGAGATGCTACCTGAGGAGATCCATCAGAGCCGCTCTCCCTCGTCTTCCTCGCCAGCCTCTTCTTCTTCTTGTGCAGTGGTTTGGATTCCAGGATCATCTCCTCCAGCTCAAATGTGGGGTCGCAGTTTAGTCGCCGCATCTGCCATCACACAAACACTCATTTATGTACTGTACTATGTACCCTTGAACAATTGAACATTTATTGGCAAGTACTATTTCAGTACTACAGTTAAAAATCATATGATTAATACTGTATGTGCATTTATAGTGTACTGCAAATATTAAAAGTATAGATTATTTTTAAACTGTACTTGCAGGTAATGTAATATTGACGTAGTTATTTATGTGTACTGTATAAAAAGACAGTACACTTTCATGACAATTTTTTGTACAATGCACTGTATTGTTTTTTACTTTATACATTTGAATGACGTTTCTATAATCTCTTGTTGTGCTTTAGAGAAGTACACTAATTTTGTGCTGACGAACATATTAAAGGGGTCGTGAACTGAAAACCATAATTCCTTTGATCTGTTCACATTGTGTACTATAAAATTGTCATTGCACTATAAAACTATCTTGTTAGTTTAAAAACAGGTTATATTGAAGCCAGTCTGCCAAAACGACAGCTAGTTGAATGTTATACTCTATGATGTTACGTAATAGTGTGGCTAAAAACTGCCTCTGCAGAAGAAGATCAACGCCTGCTTCAACATCGCTGCCTATTTAGCTCCGCCCACCGATTCTACATAGCTGCCTGTTTAGCTCCGCCCACCGATTCTACATAGCTGCCTGTTTAGCTCCGCCCACCGATTCTACATAGCTGCCTGTTTAGCTCCGCCCACCGATTCTACATAGCTGCCAGTTTAGCTCCGCCCACCGATTCTACATAGCTGCCTGTTTAGCTCCACCCACCGATTCTACATAGCTGCCTGTTTAGCTCCGCCCACCGATTCTACATAGCTGCCTGTTTAGCTCCACCTACCGATTCTACATAGCTGCCAGTTTAGCTCCGCCCACCGATTCTACACAGCTGCCTGTTTAGCTCCACCCACCGATTCTACATAGCTGCCTGTTTAGCTCCGCCCACCGATTCTACATAGCTGCCTGTTTAGCTCCGCCCACCGATTCTACATAGCTGCCTGTTTAGCCCCGGGTCGTCAGAGTCATATTATGGTGCTTTTCCACTGCGTGGTACGACTCGGTTCGGCACGGCTCGTTACGGCATGGCACGGCTCGGGTTGCTTTGTGTTTCCACTGCAGTTTAGTACTGCTTTAGAGTGGGCGGGATTATTCGCGTGTCGTTAGAGTTGCACCGCCTCTACTGCCGTGACATCATCGTAAACGTGCCACAAACAAACACACAACAAAGGAGCATATCGACGGAATGGTGTTCTTCACTCTCAGCATGTGGATGTTTTTAACAGCAATGGAGAGGCCTATGAGAACGCTTGTGATTTACACTTGGGGTTTTGGTAACGGTACGCATCGCTTGGAACCCTGGCCGAAGTGATACTAAAAAAGTACCAGGTACTGTACATTTACATTTACATTTAAATTTAGTCATTTAGCAGACGCTTTTATCCAAAGCGATTTACAATTGGGGAATACATAAAGCGATTAATCTTGAAGAGGCAAACATACAGAGGAAGTGGCAATAACACCAAGTCTCAGGCATTGTTCAAATAAATACATGCTAGCAAGGGAAGGAGAGAAAGATAAAGAGAAAGATTAAGATTTTGAAAAAGTGATTTAAAAAAAAAAATTATTAAATTATTTGTTTTTATGATGAAGTCAAGTAGAGTTGAAAGAGATGAGTTTTCAGTTGTTGCTTGAAGATTGACAGGGATCCAGCATTCCGAATGGGGGTGGGAAGATCATTCCACCGGCCAGGAACGGTGAAAGAGAATGTTCTGGAGAGTGATTTTGAGCCTCTCTGTGATGGTACCACGAGGCATCGCTCACTAGCAGATCTCAGACTTCTGGAGGGGATGTAAATTCGTAATAGTGAGTGGAAGTAGGCGGGGCTTCTGGAGGGGATGTAAATTCGTAATAGTGAGTGGAAGTAGGAGGGGCTTCTGGAGGGGATGTAAATTCGTAATAGTGAGTGGAAGTAGGTGGGGCTTCTGGAGGGGATGTAGATTCGTAATAGTGAGTGGAAGTAGGCGGGCTTCTGGAGGGATGTAGATTCGTAATAGTGAGTGGAAGTAGGTGGGGCTTCTGGAGGATGTAGATTCGTAATAGTGAGTGGAAGTAGGCGGGCCTTCTGGAGGGATGTAGATTCGTAATAGTGAGTGGAAGTAGGCGGGGCTTCTGGAGGGGATGTAGATCTCGTAATAGTGAGTGGAAGTAGGCGGGGCTTCTGGAGGGATGTAGATTCGTAATAGTGAGTGGAAGTAGGCGGGGCTTCTGGAGGATGTAGATTCGTAATAGTGAGTGGAAGTAGGTGGGGCTTCTGGAGGATGTAGATTCGTAATAGTGAGTGGAAGTAGGAGGGGCTTCTGGAGGGGATGTAGATTCGTAATAGTGAGTGGAAGTAGGCGGGCTTCTGGAGGGATGTAGATTCGTAATAGTGAGTGGAAGTAGGAGGGGCTTCTGGAGGGATGTAGATTGGTAATAGTGAGTGGAAGTAGGCGGGCTTCTGGAGGGGATGTAGAGTCGTAATAGTGAGTGGAAGTAGGTGGGGCTTCTGGAGGGGATGTAGATTCGTAATAGTGAGTGGAAGTAGGCGGGGCTTCTGGAGGGGATGTAAGTTCGTAATAGTGAGTGGAAGTAGGAGGGGCTTCTGGAGGGGATGTAAATTCGTAATAGTGAGTGGAAGTAGGTGGGTGCTGAGCCTGTGGTTGTTCTATATGCAAGCATCAGTGTCTTGAACTGGATGCGAGCTGCAACTGGTAGCCAGTGCAAGGACACAAAGAGAGGTGTAACATGGGCTCTTTTGGGCTCGTTGAAGACCAGTCGTGCCGCTGGCACTACTGTACCCACTACTGTACCCAGTGGAAAACCCCAAAAGTGAACCGTACTGAACCGAACCGTGCCGTACCATGCAGTGGAAAAGCGCCATTAGACCGCTTCAACACTGGCTCCATGGCCGAGTCCCGACGTGGGTATGGCAACGCACAGCACATCAGCCTGCCGCCAAACCTTCACCCCGTTGTCAGACCTTTAGTTTCTTTGGACAGGAGTGCCCCTGCAACAGGTCTGCAGACATGCCGTGGTTTACACGGATGCCTCAACCACCCGCTGGGGGTTCACATTCAACAGGCTTGCAGCGTCGAGGGTTTAGACAGGCCCCCAACTGTACTGGCACATCAATTGCCTAGAGTTGCTGGCAGTATGCCTGAACTTGAACCGTCTCAAGAGAAGCTTACGAGGCAAGCACGTACTGGTTCACATGGACAACACTGCGACCGTTGCGTACTCGTGGCACCCTACTGGCCCACTCGGACCTGGTTCTGGGAACTGATGCTCCTCGTGACAACCCCTCCCTGGCAGATTCCACTGAGGAAGGATCTACTGACTCAGAGATGGGGCAGCTTATGGCACCCGTGTCCAGATCTCTGGAAACTTTAAGTCTGCGGGACGTGGAGGTTAAATCCGCTCCAGAGAGTCCGTAAAGTAGACCCTGTCGTATGTAACCCTCGTTCCCTGTAGGAGGGAACGGAGATGTCACGTCTTGTCTCCACGGCTTCTGTACCACCGCTGATCGGCCGGGTCACCGGCTCGGCTTCTCAGCGAAAGCCTGAACATGTGCTGCACCTGCTGCCTATTTATACTTTTTCAGTCATCCGACGTGACGTCTCTGTTCCCTCCTTCAGGTAACGAGGGTTACATATGTAACCGAGATGTTATACTATGGTAATTAATCCAAATTTCTATATGCAATGCACAAATACAGAATGCGTGGTCTCTGCAATGCCTAGATGACTCAAAACATGACTCAAAGATGTTAGTCCTGTCTGAATTGGTACAGGACAACCACAGACGTCAGGTGATAAGAATCGAAACTCAAACATAGTTTAGAAAACGAATCCCATGCGAATAGGGCTGTAGTGTTTAAGAGAGAGTGAAGCGCTGGTCTATGCAGAAACCAAATGATAAAGATACGCCAAAGACAACAAGATGATGTTGTTGAAGTGATGATGATGAAGTTAAAACAGTGTTTGCGTCTCCTTTTTTCTGATCCTAACATTAGGAACATTAAGTGAGCAAACTGTATTGTTAATGTAGTTCCAGACCACGTCAGTAAGAACTCGACCCTTTGTTCACTTCCTTTGTACGGACACAGATATACATTAATAAATAACCGTAGAAATGCATAAATAAATGTAGAAATGCATAAATAAATGCAGACATAAATGCAGTTTAACACAAATGGTACCAAAATAGTACTTTTGACAAAATAAGTTCTGCATATATTTATTTATCATTTAATTAATTATTTATTTATTTATTTATTTATGTATATGTACATGTATTTATTTATTTCAGCATTTAATTGCTTATTTATTTATTTATACTCAGTGCCAGAGCTTTTCTCAGATCTCACAGCCAATTTTTGAATTCATAATTTTTACAGTGCTTTCCAAATGTCACAAATAATGCTTATGGTCACTCTGAATGGAGAACGATCGCCACAACCAAACAGTAAAGATATGTTTTTGTATAGTTTAACTTTGCTCCCGAGATTCACAGCATGAAAACCTCTCAGTCCAGACCAATCATCATAAATCTGCACGAGGTTTGCCAAGCGTAGCATAAATTAAACCAGCTGAGCCTGCAAACGTGCTCTGTAAGCAGAACATTGTGAAAACACTAGATCATGGTTTTATAAATGTCTTTATTATTGTCAACACCTGAATATTTATTTTTATAGAGACTCACTGCTATTATTATACTCTAAATATATGCGATCTGTCATTCTTAGTAGTGAACATGAACAGTGTATAATTTCTCAGTTTTATTAATTAAATTAATATGTACAATATTTACATAATTATTAAAATCAAACAACACTAAGATTGCATTCAAAATTTCTCAACATTCTTCGAAACATCTTTTTGTGTGTTCAATGTACTCATACAGGTTTGGAACAAAGGGTGAGTAAATGAAGACAATGTTCATTTTTAGGTGAACTGTCTTTTTAAAGCATGTCCATATGTCCGTTCAAATCATTCATATCTGGAATATGTGCATGTCTCTTTATTTGCAGTGTGTGTGTGTGTGTGTGTGTGTGTGTGTGTGTGTGTGTGTGTGTGTTATATACTTACATTAGGAAGGAAGCCAGGTGGGATTTGTTTGCTGAGCACCGCATCCCATTTGACATCAGAGAGGTACTCCAGGTCCTGGAGCGCCGAGAGACTGGAAATCCTCTTCTGAGCGTCTACACACAACAGCTGACAACAGAAGCACACACACTGCATGTTTCATACGGTACTAGATCATGACTGATCCTACACATAAAATAAATGAAGCATGACTACAGTGCTGTTCGCGTGATTAATGTTACCTTTTGTAAGAGTAATTTGATCCCTGTAGACCAGGCGACGGTGTAACAGGGGAGCGCTTTGTGGAAAGTCTGCAGGATCTCATTGGCTGGTGTGTTGGTGCGCATGATGAACGGCCTCTACAGAGGTCAAACCGACAGTCAATGAAACATCTATTTCTTGTTCAGTTTGATTCTCAGCAGTGCACGAGCAGGGTTAGTAGGACTTACGAGATGACATGGCTCACCATTTTCTGAATTGGCGCTAATACTGATCTCAGATCAGATGGTTGAGAGACCCTCACCTGTCCACGGAGAAGCTCATATGCAGTGATCCCTAAAGACCACCAGTCCACTGCGAAAGAGTAACCCGGGTGTGTTCCCTCGAAAGACTGGAACAGTTCTGGGGCTGCAACAACAGACAAGACAACTCCAATAACTCCAATAAAACGAATGCCAATTCAACTAATTATATCAATACTGTTATATATCATTACTGTTATTTGTACAGCCCATGTGTTTAAAAAAATAGCATGGTATATTGCTAAAAACTATTCTAATTCTCCATCCTTCCTGGTCCTTCAATCTGATTGGCTGAAAGGTTTTAGATTTTCTACTTGCAGCGCTTCTCACAGTGAGTGTCTTGGCAACGACGTAGCCCACTATATTTGACTAATACTACTTTTTGTTAGATTGTTTAATCTAAGAATGTCGTTTTTTACACTTAAAATATGCGGTTTGTTATTGAATGGATTAGTTACTCATATGCTGGACTGGCATGATTTGGCTAGTGCAGAACACAACTGAATTATACGCATCAGAGTGGATTTAGAAGTGTGTATACGGAGTGCTGACTAATAAAGTAGTAGATATACGTGTAACCTCCCCGGGTCCGCACCATCACACCAAGCGGGTCTCGAACCCTGGATTCCGGCGCGGGAGGCGGGCGCTCTACCAAGGAGGCTAAAGGCTCCAGCCTCTAGCGTCAGTCGCTAGAGTGCCTCTTTTTGAGGTCAGGAGAGTGAGGTTTACACACAGCCCTTACTGGCATACATCCGTTACACCCACCCCCCTAAACATCACTCCCATCCGGGTCACGGCACCAATGTAACCCCCGGGTCCACACCATCACACCGAGCGGGTCTCGAACCCGGGATGCCGGCGTGGGAGGCGGGCGCTCTACCAAGGAGGCTAAGGGCTACAGCCTCTAACGTACATACCGCCGTATAACTGCGTATACCGTCCACTACACCACTGCTCCAGGGCATCAGCAGCTATTCAGCGCTCATAAACCCACCGCGAGAAGCCTCGCCTCGGCCTTATTTCTGGAATGTGCTGCTGGTTCTGATGTCTCTGTAGTGGTTAAACACGAGATATGATTCGTTTTGGGTACATTTAAAGGGCAGTCTTTGGTCTCATTAATCTATCACAAGTTTTGTCTCATAACTTTATATTTTTATATGACTTTAAGCTTTTGTACTTTTGACTGAACTGCTTATCAACTTTTATAATAGCTGTTGTTGTTTATTAAATATTATTATTTGATGTAAATAATAATAATAGTATTTGGGTATTGAGAAACGATGTGTGTGTGCGCGTGCGTAAGTGATGGTGATTTTAGGTACATTGTTCTGCCATTAAATGGCAACAAGAGGTTGTTTTAATGAGTGAGTCAGCAGTTAAGGCTTTTATATTGAAAGAGACTGAAATGCTGTTATTAAAAATGAAGTTATGTTTACTTTTAACAGCAGCTTGTAAGACGCAGCCAACAAATGCAGTGAGCGAAATCACCTTTAACAGATGAAAGGGTAGCACGACAAACATATCGCTCTCCTCAGCGGATATTCAAACTCTTTTATTGTGAATATGAGATTGAGCTGAAGAATAAATGCTGTATCAGATGCAGGTAAGTTAATAACATTCGCTCAGTCCATCTCTCTCTCATAATACTTGACTCTGCATTATACACGCTTTTAATACAGTAATACAATAAGCTTTTAATGAAACAACTCAACCGTTCCTTCGTTACTGGTTTTAAAGTAACGTTTTGGAAAGAGTAACGAAGGCTGAGATTTGAATCCGTGGCAGAAGGAAGTAGTTCTGCATTCAAAAGGTTTGTAAAGACACTCAGTGGTTGTTTCCCATGTATTTACACACTTGTGCCGTCGAACTGGTGTAAAAACGCGGTATCTCGTAGCCGTGCAGTATGGCTGTGTGTCAGCATGCTGTACTCCTGTATAGGCCTATATGTGCTAAAGGATAAGCCTTTGTGAAAATACCTTGTGCACTTAATTGTATTGAATGTGCAAATGTATTGAATATTCAAATCTTAAAAAAATATATTTAAATATTGCTTGCATATAATTTAGTATTAAAGAATAAGGCCATAAGTGTATTTGTACACTTTCATGACATACACTTTTGAAGTGCATTTTGTTATAATGTCAAATTAAATGTTTTATTTTAATCTACAGTTTTAATCATTATGTTATAATAATCTTTTGTTGTGATTTATAGAAGTACACTTATTTTGATGTATTTACTAAGATACTAAAGCACATGTAAAGTGCTTGATTATAAATTTAACCGTAGTAATTATCTTTAATAAAAATATCCTTTGCTGTTCACAGAAGCAGAGTGTTTTTCAAAGTGATGTTTCAGTTTTAACGGTAAGAAGCTGCTAAATATTTAATATTATAAAACTAATGCAACCCACTAAACTATTTTTCCTCAAATGTTGCTGTTTTAAATAGAAAATATGCTATAATTTACAGTATTCAAGTAATTCATAACTGAATGTACTGACTGAGATAAGCAACATTTTGCGTTTCGACAAATTATAATATGCTGTGAATGCAGCATTAAAGCAACTATTTGTAAAAACAAATTACCTTGAAATATGAGTTTTAAAATATATTTGATGGTTCACTGACTTATAATAAGATAAATGGCTTCTGTTTCTGTTTCCTCAACTTTGAAAACATGTTACCTGTGCATTTAACATAACTGTACAATTGTTAATGACAGAGTAAAACATATAAGGAACCACTGACTGACATTGTGTTAAATCACACAAATAAAGCCGTTTAAAAGAGAAGAAGTATGAGAACTCTCACCCATGTATGGTTTTGTCCCTGCAATAGATGTGGCTTTTAAGTCCTCCTTCACAATAGCAGCGATGTTAAAATCTGTCAGGTGAGCATGACCTGCAAAGAGATAAATGCTAAATTAAACCATATACTGTACACTACCGTATTTAACGTGAGACTACAAGATATAAACACAAATGTAAGGAAATAAAAAGATTAATTTGTTTTAAATGAAAGGGGTTACACTGCTGCTGATGCCAGAGATTTATGGTCCCATGCTAATTGCATCCCTATTTGCATACTACCAAGCATTTTGTTTTTGCTGGTGATGGGAAAGTACTCACTGCTGAAAACATGGGACACACTACTGCATCATGAAATCAGGTCTATAACATCTGGAGAAAGCTATTCATTCGGATTGCCATTCATCTCAATGGCATTTGCTTAGTTGGAGCAGGACTGGAAGTACAGTTTGTGACATTCATGCCATCTTGTTTTCTAGCACTTATTTTCTGAGGCAATCACCTCAGCTGTGTTACTAATTACTCTGGAGCCGCAGGTAAACGATGCACTGACAACATCGAACAATATGTACAGTCCTAGCCTTTCTTATTTCTATCTGTCTTGAGTCATAAGCATAATTAATTTTCATGCTTTTAAGACACGTCAAAATACAAAACAAGTAGTCACTGGCAATGTCAACTTCAAAGTATGTATTATAATCATAGGCGGAGTTTGGGGGGGGGGGCAGTTAACAATCATTGTTTAACATGTTCAGACTGAGCCAACAGACCATTTTAACATGATAAAATGAATATTAACAAAATATATGGGTCTAGGTAAAAAAAATTGTAATTTTCATGAAAACTATTAAAATGGATTTATAGCGTTTTGGAAAAGAGCTCTTCATATATAGGTTATAAATAATTGAAAATGTAGAAAATATGGTATATACGGTGTGTAAAAAAAAAAACATCAGAGCTCATGGTCTACCGGTAGGTGCCCCCCCAGGCAAAAATGTGAAACTCTGCCTATGATTATAATATAATTAGCATCCAGCCGCAATATTCTAGCACAGCATTGCTTCACACATCACAAGTTTGGCACCACAATGAAGGGTTAACACAGCAAGCACTCCGGTTTCATAACCACGGGTAAAGCGTCCTAACCCTGCTTCTAAATGACAAGTGCACATTTCTTCACCCGGGGTTACAAGCAGGGTTTAGAGGTGCGATAACCAGGTGTGAAAAGCCCTCATGTGTCTTATCAGATGCATTGACCTTTTAATAACAAGGTGATTTTTATAAGTACTTTTGAAAGAACTCACAATATATTTAAAAGCTTTAACACAAATTAAATCTAATTTGGTAAGTTTCATGTCATTAGATTTAAACTCGTTGAAAATGTTATAAACGTTTTTTCAAAACCATGAGTAGAAGAATTTGGCACACGCTAAAGAATAAATATTTGTATTAATAAATACCAACATATTTTCTCCTGTTGATTAATCAAAGTACATTAAGGCAACTGTTTTGTATTACAAGTTTTCTGAAATGCTATGTTTAAAAATATTCAAATGGTTAACTGTCTAATTAAGTATTAATTCATTTGCATACTTTCCAGAACAGAAATCAGAATATTGGATAAAACCAGGTTTAAGATATTGTTTCATTTTATGGAAATATTAGAGTTCAACTATTATACATCAGGATTATGATATCTATTATTTATGATTCAGTAAATAAGACAATACTGTCAACAGTTGAATAAATAATTAATAGTGTTAACTAAAATGGTAAATATATCAGGGTGAAATACATATGAACAAATCCCTCTGTAAAACCAGCAGAATATAGACAGAAATAAAGCGGGATAGTTTGGAATATGAATATGAAGATTTAAATGAGAAAACTCATAATTGTAATTGAAATCTACAGATGCTAATCAATCAAGTGTAATAAAGTAAACACTTAAATGTGTATGTTGGATGCTATTTTTCTCTCCCACTAGACTCAACGTTGACATGTTATGAAAGCAAAATACCCCAACATCTCAAAATAGACCACTTCATAAGAAGAGAGAAAAACGCCTTAAACTAGTTTAAAAAAATACATTTTCTTCATCTGGGATGCACTTATTTTTCCTTAACTTTGATTCATATGTTGAAAAACTGTGGTGGGAAGTTTGGCGTCGCATTACAACAGCACAGACAGCTCAAAACAGCAGCAGCTTTGTCTCACGGTATAAAGGTTGAAACAGCACCTTCCCGAATCGATTTCTCCCTAACTGGCCTAATTAAACGGTTTGGCTTGATTTGTGGGGCAGTGCCTCCTCTCATTCACTGAGTGTATGAGCTTCGGAGGAAATAACAGTGTGAGGAGGTCAAAGTTAGCCGTTCACCTTGATGAAGATCTGCCATCGACACGCAGAAGGACGAGGCTACACGGGTTCAGTTTCTCGAAGCGTATGTGTATGTGGGCCTAACACAGAGAGAGTATAGATGCTGTGGATGTGTGCAGTGTTGATATGAATGTAAAACACCTTCATGCAGCAGCTGCATTATTTACACACCGACAGAGGACATCAGTGATAAAGAGAAGACTTTCCTGCAGAGCAATACTCTCATTTGTATTCATAGCTAGTCCATTGCAGTCTTCTGTTTTTAAGAAATCAAGTCAAAATGATATTTTTACATACTATAAGAAGTTATTGTAGTACAAACACATCCTGTTAGTTTCAGAACTCCTGAACAGCTTTTATTGAAACAAGCTGCTAAAGTAGTTCACAGTGTTGGGAAAGTTACTGTACTTTAAAAAGCAACGTGTTACAATATTGATACTCCCTTTAAAAAAAAAAAGTAACTAATTGCAATATTTCGTTTTTATGGGTATATTACTTTTGCGTAACTTTTTCTCATCTGAGCTGGCCTGTTTGCTTTTAATATAAAAAGTAGTATTTTTGGCAAATGTGACATCAAAAGTGAAATGAATATGCGTCAGGCTGAAGGAAATATAAGTTCACGTCTGTACAGTAATGAACTATTGCTCATGCCGTTCTGGATTGCATGAAGAATAGGACGCAGGAGAAGACTATAGCTCAGCTTTCAACACTATAGTCCCCACCAAGCTGGCTGTCAAACTCTCAGACCTCGGCCTAAACACTTCACTCTGTGACTGGATTCAAGATTTCCTCACCGCCAGACCACAAGTGGTGAAAGTCGGCCAGTTCACCTCCAACTCCATCACCCTGAATGTAGGACCCCCACAGGGCTGTGTCCTGAGCCCCCTGCTCTACTCTCTCTACACACACGACTGCGTGTCCTCACACAGCTCCACCTCTATTGTCAAATTTACTGATGATACTGTGGTTCTGGGCCTCATTAACAACGATGACGAGGCCGCATACTTGGATGAGGTGGAGAGACTCACATCATGATGCCAGGACAACTGTCTCTCTCTGAACGTGAGCAAAACCAAAGAGCTGATCGTGGACTTCAGAAAGAGACAGCAGCAGCCCTACACTCCTCTTATGATCAGTGGGACCCCTGTGGAGAGGGTGAGTAGCTTCAAGTACCTCGGTGTAAACATCTCCGAGGACCTGACTTGGACTGCACACATCCAAACACAGGTCAAGAAAGCCAGGCAAAGACTGTACCATCTGCGACAGCTGAGAAAATTCAGGGTCTCACCAGCTATCCTGAAAACTTTCTACTCAGGGGCCATAGAAAGTGTTCTGACTCAGTGCATCTCAGTGTGGTATAATAATGCCACAAACCAGGACTGCAAAGCTCTGCAGAGAGTCGTGCGTTTAGCTGAACGCATCTCAGGGTCTGCTCTCCATCCATGCAGGACATCTACCTCAAACGCTGCAGAAGCAGAGCTGCTAAAATCCTCAAAGATTCTACTCACCCCGGTAACCATCTTTTCTGTTTACTGCCATCTGGCAGGCGCTTCAGGAGCATGATGGCAAAAACTGAGAGACTGAGGAGGAGCTTCTTCCCTCAGGCCATCAGGCTCCTAAACATAAACCCAGTTTCATAAACACTTACAAGATTGTTAACTGTAAAACATTCATATTCTCATCATCCGTATTGCTGCTATGTGTACATACCCGGTACAACCCGTCTGCACATTCCTCTTGGTCATATTACTATTTATTAAGTCCCAGTGTACTGTTTTTGCACATCTTATTGGTTTGCACTTTTTATTCCATTGCACATTTGACACTTATTTCTCTTTTTTTTACCATATATATGCTCTTGTGTTGTGTTACTTTTATATAATTTTCAATTTAATTTTTTTGCACTGTCCACTGAGCGGACCTGATTTGATTTACATTTCACTTCTGATTCTACCCTGTATAATTTATTATGTGACAAATAAAGAAACCTTGAACCTTGAAAGTTCAACACTCTTCAGCAATAACAAAAGAAACATGAATTTGATGTTTATCTAAAGTCATTTATGCGTATGGTTGAATTGGATCATCGAAGGTCAGGGGCAAAGACACTGGGTAATAAACTGGGATTAAATACATAAAGGATATTTGTGTTATTTAACATATATAGTTATTGCAGGTTTGTGTCATATTCTGAGTTTGAATTTCACTGTTGTTCTTGATTTTGATTTTGTTTTTTTTAATCTGTTTTTGTACAGGTGAGATGAGTAAATGTTCATATTTAGTCCAAATCTACAGTAAGATCATGTTCACACACAACGCTCTGCACGTACTCCTGATTTCTCTCAACATGAGGACAGGGGAGCTTTCAGTCAATGCATGAGAAAACTGGCATTACTTATTTAAAAAAACGATTTTTGTTTTAAATTAAAAGTAATGCACTATTTTAATAGTTACTTGAATAAAGTAATATGATTACGCAGCTCACATTACTTGTAATGCTTTACCCCAAATACTGACTATTCACTTTATATATTGCTTTGGTGACAAAAGCCCGCCTCTGCAGAAGAAAATCAAGAAGCCTGCTTCATCATTGTCTCTTTAGCCCCGCCCATCGATTCATGCATGAGGTACACGGCGAGTAAAAACGAGAGAAATGCAGACACAGGATTACTCCAGAAACAAAATGATTGAGATACCTGAAGATTATAAAACGTGAGAATTGGACCTTAAAATAAAATGTGGCCGAATAATTTTATTTTTGGGAAAACTCTTTTTCAACAGAAAATTTTCACAGATTATTGTAACTGTGCTCACGTTTATTTATAGGCATTGGTTTCTAGCTGCAGGTCTAGGGACACATTTCTTGATCTTTCTCTCAAGTGTTTTTCTGTGCTCTCTGTGCATCTGAGTGCTCTTGGCTCCTGCAGAAGGGGCGCTGGAGGTAATGTTCCTCTCATAACTCCTGACTGTCCAGTGAGCTCTGGACCTGAGGTCTGCAGGAGTCAGCGCTTTCCAGACACCCTCCAGGGGTTAAAAACAGCACTGCTGTGTGTCTGTAAGCTGAGAGAATGGCCCTAAAAAGCATTTTGACTTCCAAATATCAGATGTCAGGTTTACACTCAAAAGTAAATGGCTGTTTTGGCATGGGCTTCATCAGCAGTTAAAGGGACAGTTCTCAAAAAATGAAAAACAAAACATTCAAAAACACAGATTAACCTTTAATTACTGCCCCCTTCCCTTCAAAACTTGACAAACAATGTAAATTTAATTTATTAAATTATGTTTCTTAAGTCTGTTGTAGTCAAGTTCTCATGTTTACATCAAGCCAATGTGCAAAAAACATGGTACTACTAAAAATGATGATATTAACAGTATATTTCAGAAGTTTTTAATGCTGACAGCGTTCTTATTAAAGGTCCTGCGGTACTTTGACTTTTCAATGTGCAAGCAAGATGTACAAGCATCTTATTATCAATTATTTTCATCTCTTTGCATCATTAGGTAACAAAATGACTCCATATTTCATGGAAAGCCACATCCATAAACTCACTGAAGCATGTAAATACGGCTTATAAGGAGGCATCGATCCAGTTATAATGTGTTTATATAGTTTTTTGCAGCACAAGCAGAGATATATTCTGCATTGGGACAGTTTTAAAAAATCTATAAAATAATATTCAGTAAAACACTCAAATAAAGCAATTTGAAAGCTATGAGTTGATTAAAGTTGCATATCATTCATATCAGAGGATATATTCAGAGAAAATACATGATTGGGTTAAACAATTGATTAGATATTTCTAAAAGGCTTTAAAATTCAATGCATTGATTTTTTTTGTTTCAATGTTATTACATGTAATCACAGCAGTCCACAGCATTCATTCAATCGAGTTTGCAAATCTCTCTAAAAACACGTTCTTGTATTCTGTCTGAACTATTTTAATTATCGGTTCATTTACATTGATATATCATGTAGACAATGTGTACATTTATAGACCTAAATCAAGCCACAGAAACTAAATATTCCCTAAAACATTAGTTAACTCAGAAAGAGTGTTAAATGGAGAGGCTTTAAGGGTCGTACAAGTCTGCGTCCGAGCCACAAGAAGTGTTTAGTGCTGTCTGGTGAAAACAACAGATCGCTCTTTCCATCATATACTGTTTTCACAATCTGAATCTGAAACAACCGCTCTGAGAGCAGTGACATGAATCTGTCCCGACAGAAACAACCCAGATCAAAACAGAAAACATCACTAATGTTCTCGAGCACAGGAACAGATGTCTACCCGAGGCACATTAAAGGATACGCTCTTAAAAATAAAGCCTCCAAAAATGGGTTTGTTTATGGTCTTCTATGACCCTCTGGACATCTTCATTTTTGGGTCAAACTGGGAACTTTTGCAGTCTTGAAATGTAACTTTATGCATGTATGTGTGTATTGATTTCCAGGAAAATCGATCTAATGTATTTTTGTCAAACAATATTTTTTATTATCATTATTTAAATATACACACAAAAAAAAACACTAAAATTGACACGTTGCCAATTTTCAGACACCGTTGATGCAAAGTTTCTAATTGTGACATTCGTTTTGGTTTGGCTCACGGCTTAGTTCTTCAATGAAGATTGATTAAAAATCTCTGGAGAAAATGAATGCTTCCAGAAGCAAAGTTACTGAAAATCGCATGGTTATTGTTGATTTCCACACAAAAGAGTGTAAGAGTAAAACAAGTAGAGGTAGAACATTCACTGGCCTTCTCTGTCGTCTTCAACCACCTGCTGTTTGTTGTTGTTTAGAGACGGGGTCATAACTATCTTCACATTAATATTCCCCGGCCTATTATCATACTGATGGAAAATGATGCAAGTTGTTTTTCTCCCTGACAACACCGGTTATCCAGACCAATGTGAAGCATCTGCCATGAACAACCTTCGATGCCTTTCTGTCACCTGTGTTATCACTCAACAAGCACTAGCAGCAGACGTGATGGGATTTATAGTAACTTTAGGACTTACCGTGCTCGTCCAGCAAAATGTTGTCTGGCTTAATGTCTCTGTGAACACATAAAAAAAGTTCAGTTAGGAAAAACGTTCTGTTGACACTTCACTCTAACAATGCATCTGGATGCAGCAGAAACCCAGTAAAGCATCACATTAACGTGTCAGTTGTAAAATGAAGAGACATAAAGAGCAGCGTCGCTGGAAATCCAGAAAATGAGTCCTATACGATTACAGATGACAGTCACGGCATGCTTTGAGGTGCGGAAACTTGTTTCTGCTACTGAATAAAAATAAAAAGGAAACAGCGACTTTTAATCTCACAATTCTGAAATTTTCCTCAAGGTCATATTTCACAGTTTTGAGAAAAGAAGTCAGATTTGTGGCATATAAAAACTTGCAATTGCAAGAAAAATGTCTGAATTGTGAGAAAAAGTCAACTTTTTCTTTCATGTCAAAACCAAGCAACGCTGAATCTTGAATCTTGCTGAGCAAATAAGTTAAGTCACAGACGTGTTTCCATTACAGATTTGCACAAAACTTTGGTAAAATGTTATAGATGTCGATAAAAAGGTATTTCGAAGTTACAGCGTGTGGCTG
Source organism: Gymnocypris eckloni scoliostomus (assembly GCA_027564155.1). Taxonomy (NCBI): domain Eukaryota; kingdom Metazoa; phylum Chordata; class Actinopteri; order Cypriniformes; family Cyprinidae; genus Gymnocypris; species Gymnocypris eckloni. Next base: position 25,374,079 of record CM050433.1, read on the forward strand.
GAATAAACACAAGCATCGATGAGCGGTCGTATCAGAGCCATGTGCGGTGTAAATGATCTAAGCATTAATGGCAGGGAAAGCCCCTTATATTCGAGAGCGGTTTCTTGGAGGTTATAGTTCATTGAATAATGATTATGTGACTTTTCACATACGCCACGTGACCTGTAAATGCGAAAAAAAAAACTGTTTCCATTGCACTTTTGCGAATTATTCATTTTTTTAATTGCTTGAAAAACCACCTCATGCGAGCGTAAAAACTTTTTTGCGATATATGGGCGTTTTTGTGAAATTGATGCATTTTCATTAGCGTATTTTCAATTCGCAATTTTAATTTGTGCAATTTGAAGGGTAATGAATGAAACAGAAGAAGCATTGGATGCAAGCTTGCAGGTGAATGGAAGAAAGAAGCAGGGTTTACGCAGAATAAATGATCGGTCTTAATAATGTCACCAGAGAAACATTTAGAAGATATTCCTAGTTACGACATTTTGATCAAGAATTATGAAACATATGCAGAGAAGAATCGTTCAAACATAAATAAATAGCATGCATTCAGAAAATAGCTTGGGTGATTTTTTTCTCCATTAGTTCATGTTTATACTCTAAGCATGCTTATAAAGAGTATCAGAATAATAATGCATCTGGTTAAATGTCAGAGAAAGCAATCAATATTCATGTTATCAGATGAACACAAGGCCACACACTTACAGTATGCTGAACATGCATTTGTACGATAGTGTAAACAATGTTTATGAACTTAGCCAGTCATTTTAATGACTTATCATGTAGTGTAAAACAAAATACGAAAGTCAACAGAACTATTAAACAATGACTGGCGAATCCTGTATCATTTAGTCTACACATATCCAACAAGTATTACATTTGCATAAAACTGTTAAGGGGGAGTTAATATGTTTGGATTGATTGACAACACCTTAATGTTATTGAAATGCATTACTGAAGAACTAAATAACTTGTAAATCATTCACTTGCGCTTAGTTTTATATGCTAGTTTCAGTAAGTTATAGTTAAGTTAAACCAGTGAGAAGAACAAATAAACATTTCCATAAGGTATGATATTTCCCACCTTAAATCTTCCAGGGACATTTCTAACCGTATTCAATGTATGCATCATCTTTCATGTAAATGCATGTATTTATTAAATGAATGCAATTAGAATAAAAAAGATATTGTAGGGCTGATATCAATACAAATTCATTAAAATCCCAAATCCGTCTTTGCACTGCAGATGCTTCATCCGAAGATGAATTTAAATGCATTTACACAGACTGTTTAATGCAGTTCAGAGATGCCATGAATGCATTTATATATTAGTGTTTTAAATATAAAATAGAATGAACATAGAACTACGAAATTCTACTTTAAATGTGCAACTAAAACCACCAAGTCTTAATGAGTGAGTCATTGATTCACTCATTCAACTGATTCGTTTATTCATTGGAATGAAGCAAGTGACTTTCTGATTTCAGAACCGCATACTCGAATACTACTACTCTCACTATTTATGCCATTACAATGCATACTAAAATAGTAAGAGCAGTGTGCCACTGTCTTTATAAATGGCTTATTGAATCATTGACTCACTCGATTCATTCATAAACGTTGAATCATTCAGGAACGAAACACTGCTGCATTGATCAGAGATGCAATGATTGTCACAATAGAGTCCACACTGACAGCATTTTGTCAAAAATCATCACTTGATGTTAACTTGAACACAACATTTCCTATATACCGTTACAATGAATGTCAAAATTAATGTTTGGAAACGTAATCTGATATTTCCTACTGACACACTGCAGCAAAAGATAGAAATAACTGACTTAAATAAATGTAGCTGGTGAAAATACTAGTGTACTAATCATTTTGGCCTCCACTGTAGACAGCTAGAAAGCTCACTAGATTGTGAAACAGAGCTGGCTGAGTGATAACATTTAAAACATCGAACCAAAAAGATCTTTCTACACATTAATTACCCACTAAATTATAATCCATAACCCAATTAACGTCAGCTTTGCATATCAAAGCGAGGAGATGCTGTTGAGAGTTCACAGGTTTTCTCCACAAACAGGTGAGCTCAGGTGAGAAAGGTCAAGCGTGTTGAGTTTAATGAGCTGACATTTGCACAGAGCTGCGTATCAGCAGCACACATTAAACCTAACGATGCTGCTCGTCACGGCAGCTGCTGGATGGTTTCCTGGGCAACAGGTGTCAAGGCAACCTGCCTCCAGCCGGTTATATGTGCTTCCATCCAATCGGCAGTTACTATGTTATTAGTTATGTATATAAACATATATGTGTCTGTTTACAGTTATGTAGTGCAAATCAAGCCAAGCTGGAGAATGAATCCACAAATAAACCTGATGATTTAAATATTGAATATGTAATTCCGGTTTTGTTTCTGCACAGGTAATGCAAGTGCTGTCTTTGTTTAATTTAGCTCATTTTCCTCCTTCTTTAACGTCTTTAACGGCGATGGTACTTTACTAGTGGGAGCTGTCATTTCCTATTATAACACAATCAACAATCTCTTCAATGTATTCTGACACACTTTATTTACATTTTAAATATTTAAGTAGTTTGAGAGAGTTGTGAAACTCTATGGACTCTTTTCCAGATGATGCACTTTAAATAATAAAGAAAGAAAGAAAGAAAGTTTTGATGTTTTCTGCAGAAACTCTGAGCACTTTTCATATCCTTTATCCTTGCTGAAGCACTTTTGGTTCAATCTATAAAAATAATCAGCCTATGTTATAGTTTGAAGTTAAAGATATTAATATTAATAAAGTACGCCTGAGCATCTTATGGTTATTTGACAACAGTGATTTCACATTTCTTGTTTGTATGAAGGCTAAATACAAATAAAAGTTGAACATTCTTTTATTTGTACTGTTTTTATTTGTAAAATATTATTTAGGTTTATAAGAAGAGGTTTCATAGACTTGGCAGATTCATTTTTCAGAAGTTTATAGGTACAGACATCCATTGTGGGCATTCTTGGCAGTTTTCTGAGGCTTTTTTAATATTATTCATATCCATATCGGAATTCTATTATATCAACCGAAATTAAGAAATATGTCGTGATATAAATTTTAGCCATATCGTATCATCATCAGCGGTCACTCGAAACGAGTATGACTGTTGTTGAAAACTCTGTTCTTCTAAAGTAGAAAACTCAGAAGAGAAGACCAGGAGACTTCGGATTGGATCGTCAGCAGAATTTCTTTATTCTATGACATGTGTTGTTATCTGCAGTCATCGAAGATCTCCTTTAAGTCATTTTTACAGGGTATCTTATAGGTATTTTTGGAGGAGGGATTCTTAGAGGTGGAGACAAACATCAAACAAAGCAAACATCTGAGGGAGGCGTTAGTTAATTACAGGAACCTTCCGTGGTCCAATAAACCTAACAAAGGTTGAATCTGACTCCTTGATCTTACCATTAACATAAGAGACAAAAGGCACCGTTGTCTCGAGCTCAAATGGTCAGGAAACGCTCTCAAACATCTGTATTTCCTGACACTTTCTTTAGTCAGGAAGTGTATCTAAATTAAACATTTAAAATAAAATTTGTAATCCTTCAATCCCTCTTTGAGAGTTCTAATAACTCTCACAAAAATACAAATTTAGACACTTAAAAGTTAATTCTTGTAACTTGTAATCGTTACAGGCACAGTGTACATGTTCTGTGTTGCTTATATGTAATTGCATGCTGACACAGAAACAAAACATGCAATTAGTTTTGCTGAAAGATCGTATGTGAGTCTCTGCGTTGTGTATTTTTTTCTTCTTTCTTCTTTCTTCTTTCTTTCTTGTGTGATAGTTGGCAATGGGTCTGGTTGTTTTCTAGAGGTTGTGGCTTCATCCGCAGGTGAGAAGGGTGGTGCATATGGATCTCAGGACAGCCATCAAATGTTATCTGCACAGAGGAAGAAAGAAACACAAACAAGAGAGAACTAACGGCACAGAGCAGTATTTGTAGAGTCTGCATACATTAGGGTTGTATCCTCTGTTCAAAATATAGTCTGCTATGGTTGTTCCTTCTTTCCCTATTTCTCAATTCCTGCGACACCTAAAGAACAGTGAGGAAAGGATGGACTAATGGAGGGGAAAGGCCTATGAGGAAATCTTCACCTCAGGGTTGGCCCCCGAAGCCTGTTGCTTTCGGTTCTTCCCTGGGCTCCTCACTGGTTCTTGTGTCTGCCCTATCCTATCCCTGCAGGGGGAGGAACAACCTTAATATGTGACACATGAGTCCAAGTTTTCCTTCCCTGACACAATACTGCAGCTGCTGTAATCAACATCACTTGATGTGGTCCGTACCACTTAGGCTCTAATGGCTTGTTTTTGAATGCCTTTATCATGACCCATTGACCTGGGACGATTGTGTGTCCACCTTCTGGTGGAGTCTGCCAACACGACTCAACTCTCTCTTTGGCACTCTGCACTGCCTTTGTGAGGTTTTCACAGTAGCGATCAGGGCATCTGAAGCAATGTGCACATCAGCATTTCTAAGATCAATCACACCTGGCATCTGCATTGGGCGTCCAGTAATAATCTCATGAGGGCTCAGTCCTACTGATCTGTTAGGTGATGCTCTCATACTACACAGTACTGCGCGGGTGCTTCAACCCATGGTACTCCTTCCTGATGCATTTTGCTTAGCCTGGTTTTGATTGTTCTGTTTGATCGTTCAACCTGTCCTGATGCTTGTGGCCTATAGGGGCAGTGAAGGTTCCACTTAATCTTCAACATTCTAGACACTTCCTTGACTACCTGTCCTGTGAAGTGGGTACCTTGATCTGAGTCAATGCAATCTGGTAATCCCCATCTGGGAATGAAATCAGTGACAAGACATTTAGCAGTGTGTGTGCAGCTGTAGCGCCCTGTTGGATAAGCTTCTACCCATCTTGAGAACTTGTCTATTACTACCAAAACGTCAGTTTTTCCTTTACAAGGGGCAACGATATGTAATCAACTTGCAGGTGACGAAATGGCCCTGGTGGAGCTGGGGTATGTGCTGCTGGTGTAATGGTTGCTGGTACATCATTATTTTTCTGACATGTAACACATCTCTTGACTGTTTCAGTGGCTGCGTTTCTGAATTTTGGATTCCACCATTGATTTGAGAACCTGTGATTCATCGTTGCTGGACCACTATGACCCAAACTGTGTATTTGTTGAGCCAAATATGGCAACAGTGATTCGGGAGCAACATACTTTCCCCTTTGGTCCAGCAGCCGGATGAATCCACAGTGGCTCCTTTGTCTAACCATGTCCATGCTTCATATAGAGGAACGTCTTTATACAGATCAACGATTGATTCAGGAGGTAGAATTATCTTCTGTGCTGTACTACCTGAACACACTTGTACAGTTGCATAGAAACAAGCCTGTTTAGCCGCTACATCAGCAAGAGCATTACCTTTAGCTTCCATAGTATTAGTTGTGAGATGTGCTTTCACTTTGATCACTGCTAATTTCTTTGGGAGTTTCATGGCAAACATTAAATCTTTCACTAATCCAGCATGCTTAATGGGGATCCAGCAGAAGTTAGAAATTTTCTGGTTTGCCAAATGACACCAAAATCATGAATTACCCCAAAAGCATACCTGGAATCTGTGTAGATATTTGCAACCGATCCTGAAGCTAGCGTGCATGCTCTAGTTAAGGCTACTAGTTCTGCAGCTTGAGCTGAAAAATGATCTGGAAGACGACCTGAAGCAACTACTTCAGTGGTGGAAGTTACTGCATATCCTGCTCGTCTGTTACCTTCAATAACTTGAGCTGAACCATCAACAAACAACTCCAATTCTGCGTTCTCTATGGGAGTTTCTGCTATTTCACTTGTCGCTGCATATGTAAGCGTAACACAATCATGAGTCATTTCGCCTTCATCCTCTAACACAAATTCAGTCATTGCAGACATCATACATGAGGATGGGTTCGTGACTGGTGCGCTGTATAACAATATTCGGGGCTGTGAGAGTTGCTAACCAATTTCCCCAACGGGAGGAGGTGACAAGTGACTTTTGCTTGATTCATTAGTGCGGACACTGTGTGAGGGCATTTTACGTTTACAGTCTGACCTAACACCATTCCTGATGAAGCCTGAAGCGCTAGATGAACTGCCTGTACTGCTCTGAGGCATGGGCCCATACCTTGAGCGACTATGTCAAGTTTACCGGAATAGTAATGAATTGGGCGTAAGCTGCCCCATGATCTTGCATTAGACATGCAGTCATAAAGCCTAAGTGTTCATGGACATAAAGCACAAAGGGTCTATCAGATTGGGCAATTCCTAATGCTGGTGCTTGACATAGTGCTCTCTTCAAATCATTAAAAGCTTTAAGATGAAGTTCTTCCATACAAACAGTATCTGAATCTTTACCATGGCCTCTCAACAAATCATAGAGAGGCTGAGCAATCGAGGCATAGTCTTCAATCCAAGGTCTACAATAACCTGTTGTTCCTAAAATGAGCGGAGTGTTTTAATGGTATTAGGCGGAGGTATGGCTTTGACTGAAGCCGCCGATCCTGTGTAATGGATCTATTTCCTGCACCAATTGTTTGACCCAGAAATGTGACTTGCTTTTAGCAACTTGAGCTTTGTGAAAGCTGCATTTGTGTCCTTTTATGCAAATAGTCCAACAATGATGCCAATTCAGTTTGATGTACCTCATGATCTGTTGAGGCAATCAAAATATCATCAACATATTGGATCATAGTGGACTGTTTTACCGGACATTCTGGGTCACACAAATCACGTCTGACAGCCTGATGATATATGGTTGGGGAGTTTTGAAATCCCTGTGGCAATCGTGTCCACTGGTATTGTTCATAGTCAACTGTGAAAGCTAACCATGGCTGGCTGTCAGAGTGCAACGGTACAGAAAAGAATCCATTAGACATATCAATTACTGAAAAAATCTTACAATCTAATGGTAAGCCATTACAAATTGTAGATGGATCTGCCACTAGGGGGGTGATTTTTTCAATATGTTTATTGGCTACTCTGTAGTCTATTGTAAGTCTCCATGTCCCATTAGATTTCTTGATGGGCCATATGGGTGAATTACATGGACTGTTGGTTTTAACTAGCACTCCTTGCATCAGCAAATTTTCTACAATAAGTTTGATTCCTGTATAGCTTCCTTATTAATCGGATATTGTTTGGTGACCGGAGGTGGAGTTCCTGTCAATTTAACTGGTTCTACACCTGTCAACAACCCACAATCATCCTTGTCTTTAGCCCAAATTGGATGATTCTGTAAGAAAACATACTCGGGAGGGTTGCATTATTGGTAGAAATCTGTGCTGAGGAAATTTTTATGCTAGTAGATTCTGAGGACATGTCTAAAGTTAGATTTATTTGTCTCAGAAGATCCATGCCTAAAATTGCACCTGTATTTAATGGAGCGCATAGTAATTTTGTAGTCAGAGTTTTTGGGCCAAATTGTACCTCTATGGGTGGAGTTTCATACAAAACTGAATCTTCACCTATTACACCAGTTAAACAAAGTTTAGTCTTCTTGTATGGGATGTTTAAACCTTGTGCCAATTTTGTAGGAATTACTGTAATTTCTGCACCTGTATCAAGCAAAAAATCAATCTCTTTCTCTTTTATGCTACCTTTCACAAAAATTCTTTGGTCATTGTGTTGGATTACAGGGGAAAGGTAGCTACTCACAGCCCCAATAATTAGTTTTTCCTGGTCTTGTTGTGCTCTTAGAAGAGCCTGAACTAACTGTCCTATAGTTTCAGTGGTCACTGGCGGAACTACTTCAGGGTTGTGTGCAGGCTGAGAAGGAGCAGAATTATGCATAGCATTTCTTTTACTATCTTGCAACTTCTTCCTCTTTCTCCCAATGTCCAAATTTTTCACAGTATTTGCATTTGCTTTCTCTTTTAGACCATCTATTGTCTTGTTTCGTTGTGTTAAACGTAGCTGCTGCTACTCTTACTTTTGCTTTGACATCAGCATCTCTTTCCCATGTAGTTAACCTGTCTAGGTTACTTCTGAGAGTTCTGTTAGACCAAGTTAGATCTAAGAATGGTAAAGCTTTTCTGTATTCGGCTACAAGGCCATCTGACCAGATACGAACCAAGGGTCCCTTGTCATCTAGCACACTTTCAGGGTCATCAACAATTCCACTGTAGATTACAGCTGACTGACAAAATCTCTCAGTATATTCACTCACAGTTTCTTCTTTCCTTTGCACACAGGTAGTAATTCTAGACCAATCTATTTTGGGTCCTAAGATATTCTTTAGGATTTTCAAAATACCTTCTCTTAAATCACCCTTACTGGCATTTCGTAGTTCAGAAGTGACAGCAGATTCAAAACTGTTGAATTCAGATTCAGTTAGTATTTGTGACATCAGCTGCGTGACTTCTGTCAACGACATGTCATAAAACGCATTTACTGATCAATGTTCTTCTAAATTCAGAAAAATATGTGCGTGCTGCTAGTAAACTTTGAGATAGTCTCTCTATATCTTTAGGACCTAAAGCTTTGGCAACAGTTTGTATTTGCACCACAGAAGAATTGAGAGGAACACTATCAGTTTCCTCAATCCCTGAGATCTCCTCCTCGCACCACACACATTGAAGGAATTTACAGGCACATCAGTTACTGATTGGAGAGCTACATCTGTTTCAAAAACGCTTGTAAATCAGGGTAAATGTTATCCGGCTGACTTACTTCCACATCAGTTTTGCCTCTTTCTTGAGGTTCAATTTCTTGGTCAAAGTGTATATTCTAGCACGGAGTTCATTGTTCTGTTTCTCTAGCTCTGCGTTACGCTGAGACTGTTGTGTCGCTAGCGTTACACTGAATTCCCTGTGACAACAGATAATGCCTTTCACATTGTTCTTACGAATACTTGCTCCTAGTACCTTTTACACTCATCTACTGACCAAGTCTTGTCTGGATGAATCTCATATTTCTGCGTTAGTTCTTGTCTAACTTTTTCAGTGACTATTAGGTCCATTTTTTTCTAACAGTGTTTTGAATTCACTATCTGACCACAGAGGAGTCGCAAGACCACTCTTTTCTGTGGTTGGAATCAGCCTAGCATTCATTCTAACCATTTTGTAAGTTTCTTCGTACCACACAAACAAAACAAACACTTCTCTGATTAACAGAGGGTACACTTGTTTTTTAGCACGTAAATGCTAAAAACCTTCCCTGCCTGAAACAACAGAGGATAAACCAAAAATTAGCACGTAAATGCCAAAATCTTCCCTGCCTGAAAGAACAGAGGATAAAATTTCATCTCTAAAAGCAGAACTTTAGAGGATAAACTCTTCCCTGTCTGAAAACAGAGGATAAACGTCCTGCCTACAAGAACAGAGGATACTTTTATCTCTAAAATCAAAAACTTTAGAGGATAAACTCATCTCTAAAATAAAATTTTTTAGAGGATAAACTCTTCCCTGTCTGAAAACAGAGGATAAACGTCCCTGCCTACAAGAACAGAGGATAAAACAAAATTATTAGCATGAAATGCTAACCTTCCCTGCCTGAAACAGAGGATAACTTTTAGTTAAACAAACCCTACAGATGTATGTTAACTCTTCTCTGACGGCACAGAGGATACACTGGTCTTAGGTTCTTTTGGAATAGAGACAGCACACTCACCACAACCCTTTTGGTTGAGAGAAAAATTCAGTCTGGGAATCCTTGTTCAGCTTGAAGTTTCGCTGGATTCCAAAGATGCAGATCTTTGTTTTAGCTTGAAGTTTTTCAGGTGAGGAAGCTGGAACTCTATCCGGGACACGGCAGCATCTGTTGAAAACTCTGTTCTTCTAAAGTAGAAAACTCAGAAGAGAAGACCAGGAGACTTGGATTGGATCGTCAGCAGAATTTCTTTATTCTATGACATGTGTTGTTATCTGCAGTCATCGAAGATCTCCTTTAAGTCATTTTACAGGGTATCTTATAGGTATTTTTGGAGGAGGGATTCTTAGAGGTGGAGACAAACATCAAACAAAGCAAACATCTGAGGGAGGCGTTAGTTAATTACAGGAACCTTCCCGTGGTCCAATAAACCTAACAAAGGTTGAATCTGACTCCTTGATCTTACCATTAACATAAGAGACAAAAGGCACCGTTGTCTCGAGCTCAAATAGTCAGGAAACGCTCTCAAACATCTGTATTTCCTGACACTTTCTTTAGTCAGGAAGTGTATCTAAATTAAACATTTAAAATAAAATTTGTAATCCTTCACTGTCCTCACTTTTGGGTTTACTTGTGGGACTTCAGATGGCTGTAGAGGCCAATCCACGATCCGCATACTTTGGTGCAGTATGGACAGGAGAGAGAAGTAATTGTTGATAATGGTGGAGCCTTTTTATCTTTCTCCTTGCAAAGCTGTCAACGGTCAGGGCTCTAGAGTGCGACCAATTTAGTCGCACGTGCGACCTAATTTCTCAAGGGTGCGACTAAAAAAAAACTCCGGTCGCACTGGTGCGCCCAGCCATTCGCGAAAAAAAAAAAGTCTCCAGACAGAAAGTCTCTGCTGTTCGACAAAAGACACGTTAGTCTCATATCGTGGTCTAAACCAATCAGAGAGATAGTGCGGACCCCCTCTGATTGGCCGTGGTCCAGATACTCCTGTATTGGTGTGTGTGTGTGCGTTTGAAGATGCGTGTGCTGCTGCTGTCAGACAGAGAGAGAGGTTAGTAGTAGAGATGCATGCAGCTCTTTCTCTGAATCTGCTCTGTTCAGTGAACGTCTGACAGTCTCTCCAGGATTCTGCGATCGCTGAATATATCGCAAAATCAAGCAATCTCCGCTATTTTCCAAATTGCCGCAGAGTTTGCGCTTAGACGCGTCTTGTGACGTCATCGCAATGCGCATTCAGTCAAAGAAAGGTTGTTTCTCAGTTCCAAAAATGGAATGAACAGCTTTGCGTTCTCATCATGCCCGATTTACAAGAGCTACATCGGACAAACGAACCGAAAGCGGAACAAATCCGCGGTACTCGTTTGGGCTACAGACAGTTTATCTGCTCGGACCGGAGCCGGGCTGCTCTCGATCACGCGACACCGTTATACACAGTACTGGGAGATACAGTGAATAAAGTAGAATCAGTAACATCTCTGTCAAATCTCGTGAGAAGCATTTCAAATTCGGCACAGAATTATGTTAAAACTACAGACATCAGAACAAACGCCACTGATGTGGAAACCAGGATAAACATTGTTCAATAAACACATCTTTCTCCACCATTCACCATGGATTTAATATAACTAACGTTACAGGAATAACTTGTGGCAGAAATGGTCTAATGTCTTAAAGTGTTTTTAAATGCTTCACACAACTTTTCCCAGCACTTCAAACTTTAAGTATTACAGAATTTTAAAGTTATTTTTAATGTGATGACATTATTTGTTCATCCTTCATAGGTTGCCCCATTTATAAAACTAAAAGTTTCATAATGTAGGAAAGCAAACACTTATTTAAAAATAAAAAATACATTAAATTACTACTATTAGATGGCTGCAGAGAAGTACTTTTAGGCTTATCAGCCATTTCCACTCCCTAATATATATATATAAAATTATATTTAGACATTATAAATGACATTGATAAAAGTTAATTTTGAACTGCATCTCAACTACCCAGACAGCACAAGTATATCTGTAAGACGTCTGCTAAAGATCTGGGAAACATCTGTGTAATCTGATAAACGTCTCAGAAGCAGTTTTACATGCATTTAATAAATCTCTATTTGATATTTACATCTACTGGAAACATATTAGAGATGTATTGCAGATGAGCAAACACACTTAAAAATACCTCTTGAATATGTAAATGCAGACATCTCCGAGATGTACATGTGTGATCAGGGTGAGTGCTTTTCTGTCAGGTGCTGGTGCCACCTTCTGTAGAGCTTAAAGGCACTGGTGCTGGTGTCCTTAAATGCTAGTCTGGAGCCCTACAATGTTTCTCAGTTAGAAAAGTCATAACAATATTAGAAGAATGTTGTCTGTGGTATATTTTGAAGGATTTTTTAATAGGTTTAAGGGGAGGGTTTGAGAAGCACTGCACTAGAGCATCTTCATTCACACACAGTGGAAGATCTGATAAGAATCAGTGTAGAGGGTCAAGTCTGGAAGATGTTGATGCTAGAGAGAGTGTGGTCAGCTGGTTTAGCCGAGGCCAAAGATCAAGAAGGACAAACTACAGGAGTTGGCCATTCGAGGGGCATGTGACTGCAATGGAGGATAGTCCATAAGACATTGAGCCATGAGATGTTCAGTTTGACACCCTTCAAACACTTAATTTAGATTTTATTTATCTTGAGATGTTTTTAAGTTTAAATATTAGCTCAGTGAGGCACTTTAAGCACCATCACTTTTTCTGTAAGTTACCTTTCTTGTAGAATTGTGCTTCAAATAAATAACTTTATGTTGACCAGATTGTTAGTTAATTGTTTACTAGTCAATATTGCCTTTATGAAAATTTGGGTGCACCTAACTTTTGTGCCGGTGCACCTAAGAAAAAAAGTTAGGCGCACCAGTGCACCCAGTGCAAAAAGTTAGTCTAGAGCCCTGACGGTGGAGTTCTATTTCATGATTTGCTGCACCATCCTGCACGGATTTCTTCCAGGAACTTCTGTCCAGTGCAATGTGTTCCCAGTTGCTCGAAGTAATATGGAATTTATTCAAGTTGGCCTTAATGTTGTCCTTATAACGTTTCTTTTGTCCACCAGTTGCTCGACTGCCTTCCTTGAGCTGGGAGTACAGGATCTGTTTGGGGAGACGTGTATTGGGCATGCGGATAACATGGCCCGTCCATCGAAGTTGATACTGCATTACAGTAGTGGTTATGCTGGTCGTGTTTGCTTCCTCCAAGATGCTGATGTTAGTGCGTCTGTCCTTCCAGCTGATCCTCAGAATCTTTCGTAACGATCTTTGATGGTATTGTTCCATGGCTCTCAGATGTCTGCTGTAGGTGGTCCATGACTCGGCTCCATACAGCAGGGTCGGGAGGATGACAGCTCTGTGGACCAGAAGTTTTGTTTGGGCTGATAAGTCTCGATCGTCGAAGACTCTTCTCCTGAGCCTGGCGTAGGCTCCACTGGCACAACTCAGGCAAAGGTTAACCTCGGAGTCTATGTCAGCTTTTGAGGAAATTATGCTGCCGAGGTAAGGGAAGTGGTCCACATATTCAAGAGTGGTGTTGTCCACTTTTATGTTTGGCTGGATGGCTGGCTGGTAAGGTGGACATTGATGTAGGACCTTATCGTATAGCCCTAATATGACCCCTGCTTTACATTGACATGCTGCCACAATATCAAATATGGAAATATCAGTAAGTCTTCTCAATTGCGTGCTGAAATAGAAGATCTGGTGACATGTAAGCAACAGCTGTGCATCCCGTACCGTTATTAAGGTGCTTTGAGTTCAGTGACTTGATGACAGTTATACTCATTACTTGTCAATTATATGTAAAAGCTCTTGGAGTTGAATCACGTGTAATAAAAGTGATGTGGGAACACCTCACACACCTGGTCTTTCTCAGAGCTCAGTGTTATCTGATCACCCGAACCCATCCACCGCCTTTTCTATCGCTTGACTGCCCCAACAAGCTATTAGCAGGATCTAATGGCCTCATTACATCACATATCATGATGAGGGCTGAAAGTGAGCCGGCTCCTGGTCACCGGATCCCTGCTGAGATACTCAAGACCAGAGGGACACTAGCTCTTCAATGAACCCTTTGTGTGCGGCTCAATGTTTGCTAGTGCTGTTTGATGAAGGGACATGGCTGATTTTCACCTTACCTGGACTAATCTGGACATGCGTTACCCTTTAATGGCCGTTTGTCCAATAAAACCAACTCCATGATTAGAATATCCCACCAGTATTTTCACTATCAACTCTTTAAATTGCATATTGGCTGTTTATTAGTACGTATGAAGCACATATTAATGTCTTATTCTTCACGATCATATTTTAGATCTCTTAATCGCCACCCCATACCTAAATGTAACAGCTACCTATCTATTATTAAGCAGCTAATTGGGAGTTTATTAAGGTAAAATCATAGCTAATAGTTAGTTAATAGTGAGAATCGGACCTTAAAATAAAGACTTGACTTAAAATAACTCTGCCTATCCATTTGTGGTGCTCTTGACAGTAATATTTGTGGAAAATAGAAGACAATTAATCAATATAGTTATTGTGATTGTGGTGTGCTCTGGCCATAGTGGTGTAACTTTCCTTGGCAGATGAAAAAAATATAATAATACATAAAATAGCTGTTTAAATTAGGTTTTAAACCCAAGTCATTCAGCATTTATTCAACGATGCTCATTTAACTCAGATGTTTTAATATCAAAGCGATCATGTTTAATATCTGTATCATGTTTTAATACAGTTTCAGAGTTTTTGCATTTACAGACCTGAGCTCACAACCTCTTTTTATTCTTTACTCTAAAAGGGATATTAATTGACATGAGCACTTATTATTACTTATCACAGTTATGAAACAGGCTAATTTTCATCTGCAGTCCCTGGCATTTGATGGCACAAAGTATATGACTATAATTAGTAAATGATAAGACCATAATATGGTGCATTAAAGAGTCCTAAAAGCACATACCAGTAAACATTAACAGAAGCATATTGATACAAACACAACAAAATGACTCCAAAACATATGCAGACAGAATATGAGTCTGATTATGGTTTTAATTATGATGAATTATGAAGACTATTACGTGGTGGTGGGGCCATACAAAACACTTTATATAAAATATATGCAAATGTAATCATGTTTTCTCCATTTAAAATATCATATTTAGTTTTAAATCAAATTTTAAAATGATGATATTAAATTGACCTCTTATCCAATGTTTTCAAAGCCTGCTTATAGAGTATTTCTGCTGATTGTAATGTAATATGATGATATGTCAGAATTTTATTTTATTCAGTTTGCTTAGTAAAATGTAAAAATAAATAATAATAACTAAATCAATTATTTGAAGGTCCAATTCCCCCAATAACAAACCATTAAATATGACTTTTGCCTCAATAAACTCCTAATGTGCTGCGTATTAATAGTTAGTAAGGTACAGTAGCTGTAGTTAATGTATTGGGTTGGATCAGGGATGTAGAATACGGTCATGCAGAATATGTGCTACGCTAGCACTAATACACAGCCAACTCGTTAATAATAGGCATGCTAATAAGCAACTAGTTAATAATGAGAACTTGTCCCGAAACTAAGTGTTACTGAAAATTCAAGACATAATTACATAGAAAGCTAATTTACCCGAGATAAATCAATATCTCGTGTAAATCACTAAATCAATTTCTATATCATTTTAAAATTCCTTGTTTTATTATTTTTAACTCCTTGTTTTTATTGCTGTGAATGATTATTTCACTTTTTATGTAAAGCACTTTGAATTACCACTGTGTATGAAATGTGCTATATAAATAAACTTGCCTTGCCTAGATATTGTAGTTCAATTAAAAGTCTGTCATCATTTACTGACTCACGTCATGTTAAACCCAAAAGACCTCTCACTTTTTTGTAAGAAAATCAGTTGTTTCACTTGTCCAAGTACACCCCGTTAATTAAAATCATGTAGTACTTATATGTGTGAATAAACTACACATTGAAATAAACATAAGCAAGTCACAAAATAACTCCAAAGTAGCCAAACGACAGCTTTGTGTGATGAACACAATGAGATCCAGCTTGTTATTTGCAGATAATCTCACCCTCAAATGATGCCCTGAAATATTATTCATGTTTAAATTTACAAATGAATAAATACTTTTAATGTCATTGACACTGAACTGAAATCTATAAATGAAATTTGAGACAATTTTGATAATGATCTATCATTTTGAATTGTTGTCTACTGTATAAGACTTGGGATATTGCACACAGTAGTTGTTGTTATGGTATATATATATATATATATATATATATATATATATATATATATATATATATATATTTATTTTTTTTTTTTAAGAGAATTAATTAATAAATTATTTTAAGGTTTATTTATTTATTTATACTTTTTTTTTATTTTTTTTAAGAGAATGAACTGTTTTCCCCTTTTGTGTTTTACAATAAAATACCAGCATGCACATGTGTGAAGATATGAGAACGAGTAATACAGAGAGCGCCAGCATCTCATTCTTTGGCAAACTATTCCTTCACTGAGCCGAGACTAAAGGTCAAGCTGAAAGCAGATGTGCAACTCGAACACATATCATATCCTGAGAACAAAATGAGATGTGACATATTCTTAACAGCTCATACACATGCACTAACATAAGCAGAGAGAGCAAAACACATGACTCTAAGAC
Source organism: Gymnocypris eckloni scoliostomus (assembly GCA_027564155.1). Lineage (NCBI taxonomy): Eukaryota > Metazoa > Chordata > Actinopteri > Cypriniformes > Cyprinidae > Gymnocypris > Gymnocypris eckloni. Next base: position 25,390,443 of record CM050433.1, read on the forward strand.
TGCGCAGCACATCGACTCAAGATAGATCTGAGCTGATTCAAGCTGACAGCTGTCACTCTATGTGAGAGGACAGTCAACATCCATTACAAACAGCTCAAGATAATAATGATCAAATAAACCGTTCACCTTTCATACACACGTAGGCATCTTCGTCCAGCTTTTCAGTCATGATGCTCTCACATTTTTGAGGTGTGTTTTGAAGATTATTTTTGTATATCATGCATTTTTTAACCGCTTATTTATTGCACAACAAAGCCATTACACATTGCATGCAATAACTATATACAAACCAGGGTTTGCATAAAAAAATTGTAGAGATGGCATCCGTTTTATGAATTTTTATCTCATGACTATTCAGGTAAATTTAAGATGGCGAAGACTTAGCATGTTATTTTTTTATTGAAAACGTGGTGAAGAACCTATTAATAAAACCATTTAAAATGATAAAAACTGAAAACAATATAGAAATATGGCAAACTGCACAGAAATACCATGCATGTAAAAATAGGCTGTTGATATAATTATGACTAAATGTACTCGTGTGATTGATTTGCATGCATCGTGTTGTTCTGTTATCAGTAAATTCAGTCTCAGTAATATTTCATACTATTTTGAAGTGTTGCATTCTTCTTTGGCATCTATTTATTGGCATGTTTGTATAGTAAAGGGCTGCTGCTGACAGTTTGTCTCTTCTAGTGTTTTGTTTCGTACTGATACATTGAATGTGAAAGGAAAACGTCAGTCAGCATGCACTACAAATGTGCAGCTAGTCTTTTGATTTTATTTGGATTTCATATAAACTTTAATATGACTCAATGTTGAGTTCAATGTTGCAGTCACCAAAAATAAAAATTCATCAGTTATGAAGAAATTCAGCTCAGTTCAGTTCAAGTTTAGTTCATCTGATATGAAGTATATAACTGATCTAATATGTACAGTAAGAGTACATTCTTTTAATGAGTTTGCATGACTTTCCTATAACACTAAACGCAACTCAAACATCAGTTTAGAAAACAAATCTTATGTGAATAGTGCAGATGAAGAATGGATGTGTTGGTGAATGTTTTGGTCGTTCTCACGCTCCTCTTTTGAAGAGCTCATCTCTTAAGATCTGTTAATTGAGCAGCACTCTAGCGTTAATAATTCAGGTAGCTGTGGGTGTATTGTTTTCGTCTCAGGAGCGCAGTGGGACCAGGGGTGTCTTCCTTTAGGAACGGAAATGCACCGGAGGCTGATAAACACATGTGTGTTCCTCATGTGGTATAAGAGACACTGTATTACAACATACTGCTATTAATACAACATAACAGGACTAGTTAGTGGGCTAAAGTACAAGCGGCAGTGCTGCAGTTAAAGTTAAAAGCTCTTGCTAGTGCAATAGAGTATGTTTTCATTAACAAAAACGGTCACACTTTATTTTAATGTCCAATTCTCGCTATTAACAAACCCTCAACTTTTGCCTCAATAAACTCATAATTTGCTCTTTATTAATAGTTAGTAAGGTAGTTGTTTAGTTTAGGTATTAGATAAGATCAGGAATATGATAATGCAGAATATGTGCTTTATAAGTATTAGTAAACAGCTAATATGTTAATAATAGGCATGCTAATAAGCAACTAGTTCATAGAGAGAATTGGTCCCTAAACGAAAGTGTTACCACAATGTTTTTAAAGGGGTCCTAATAAGCCCTTTTCTGAAGTCTTGATTTAGTGTCTGGGGTGTACTAGAACAGGTTTTCATGCTTGATTGTTCCAGAAATGCACTTATTTTCACATATTTTACATAACTGCAACAACGTCTCAAACGTGCTGTTTAGTTCCTGAATGGATGAAGCCCCTCCTTCTAAAATACAAACTGTGCTGTGATTGGTTACCACGGCTTGCCCAGTGCCTTGTGATTGTGTTCTGACACTCCCTTTACCATAACCACAGGAGTCACCTGCTCAGCTGGAAATATAAACAATGACATCGAAACGTTTGAAGGGAAATTCACCCAAAAATGTAAATTCTGTCATTAATTGATTTCAGATTGATTTCAAATCCTTTTGGGGGGGATTTCAAAGAATTAATAACTGAATGAGTGAATGAGAATGTCCTTTTGGACACTGATATTACAGCTTCCATCACTGTATGGATAGAAAGTCTACTGCGGTCGTTTTGGAGATTAAGTGGTAACTGATTCTGCCTACACTATCTGACCGTGACAGAATGGCCAGCCGATCCTAAAGACTGGATTTAAACAAACAAACAAACAAATATGACAATGTCCATGTTATAACCAGCATATCACCTGCATGCAGTCCTTAGTTATATATCCTGCTGTACAGAGATGAAGTAATCTCCAGGATTTCTCTAATTCATTGATGAATTATTACTGTCTGCAGCAATGAGCTCTTTCATTTGTCCTGATTATCTTTCTTCCCATACGTCTGTCTGGGACGAGAGAACAGCACATTTATCCAGAATTGACAGTTTATATGGGCTCGGATTTAAAGTTTGGCTCTTCAGTAAGTGAGATTTAGTCCAGATATTCACGATAATATAATGAAGCATATACTGCTGATGTGTGATTCATTTAAAGGGGTCATATGATGTGATTTCAAGTTTTTCTTTCTCTTTGGAGTGTCACAAGCTGTTTGTGCATAGATAAGATCTCTGAAGTTACAAAGACTAAACTAACTAAACTACTTAACTACAAAGTTAAGACTCGACTACGCCCCTAAAACGGCTCATTTAAACACCCCCCACATGTGTACATCACGGTGTGGGAAGATCTGCATAACACCGCCCAAACGTACACACAATGAAAGAGGTGTGAGTATTATTCTCTCTGTAGTAGTATTGTTGCTGCCGCCGGCGCCGTGTTCTGGAGACGCTGTGTTTCGTTGTGAAAGAGAAAGTACTTTGTTTGTGTTTCCAAAAGAGGACACAACTAGAAATCAGTGGTTAAGCTGTATTTACAACACTGTCCCAGAACAGTTCAACCCAAATATTAGAGTGTGTCCAGCGCTCTTTACAGAGGACTGTGTCCTGAACCTGGAAGAGTAACGTTACCCTACAATGCTGGCTGCACAAAGACTGTTTCTATAAAGTGGGGTAACTCACAGTCTCTAAGTACATTTTCTTATTTAAAGATTGGCCACTGACGATTCAAAGACGAGTTTTGAGCTGTGTAGAGTAGTGCTTGTTTGGCGTTTCTACGATCACAAAAGCAGTCATGGGGTTATGTTATGTGTTAGGCGTAAAAACACAGTATAAGTCATTATAATCAGTAATAATGTCCCCTCTGGATGCAACAAATGCCTCGTTTATAATGTTTTTATATCGTCGCACCGTGACACAGCATCATAATACGGTGAGGGGCGTAACATTTCCGTCTAACGCTTGAGGTATTCAGCCAATCACAACGCACTTGATAGCTGGCCAATCAGAGCACGCCTCGCTTCTCAGAACGATGAGTTTTGTAAAAATCGGTGCGTTTCAGAAAGACGGGGCATAGAGAGAACAACAATAATGTGCAGAATGTGGAAAATAATGTTTTTTTTTATTTAAACTGCATGAAAACATTGCATTACACCAAATACACCAAATAATGTTATTTTTAGCAACGTCACATGACCCCTTTAATGCACTAAAGGTATATAACTAAAATGCTGCTCTCTCCACCTGGGGAATGTCAATTTACCCCCTAGCCGCTCCGCCATCGAGGGTAGTGAGGATGGAGGAAGGAGACGAGCGGCTTCTGGCCATAAAAGGGGCCATCCACGACTTTGTTTCTTCCTCATGCACCACCAGGAAGAAATGAACTGAGGCAGAACGCGGTCGTGAGCGGCGCTCTGCGTTGAGAACACAGTCATACAGCCACAAGGGCTCAGGTCTGGGCCGTCTGCTGACCTCCAGCCCAATACTCACGGCTGCCTGGGCAAGCATGGCCATCAACTCCGTGTCCGAATCAACATCTGATTCTCAGACGGTGCACCGAATGAAATGCTGGGCCACCGTGAAGCAGGCCAGCAGAATCATCCGGGATCCGCACATGACAAGCGCTGCAGGAGGAGTAAGAGGTCCGCTGGGGCTGGCAACCAGACTGCGTGGCATCTTTAACAAGACATGAGCCGTCCTCGATTTGCTCTTTTAGAGAAACTGCTTTTTTTAGTTGATAACAGCTTTCATACCACCACTCGGCTCTGAAGCACTGTACTGTCGCCTCTTTATGCCTCTATGCACCGGGAGTGACTCAGCATGCAAAATCCACCAGCCAATTTTTATTGCTGTTTTCTATTAAAATCAGAGATGATTGGGCTCCCAATTAAAAACCCTAATGTCATCACGACATAACTCATAGTGACCGACAGATAGGGAACCTGATGTACACAATCTACTACATTACTTCTGTCGTCTGATTAAGAGTTCATGCTTTTTTAAAAGGACTGTTGTTATAATTATACAAAGATTCATCTTCAGCTCAGGCCTTTTTGTTGTCAAATCTTTACTGATTTTAATCAAGCAAACATAAGAGTGTGTGTGTGTGTGTGTGTGTGTGTGTGTGTGTGTGTGTGTGTGTGTTTGTGTATGGATATGTATATGTATGTATGTATATATAATACATATAAATCGTATTATTTGGAAGTATTCTTGATTATGTTTTGAATATTTATTTTTACATTTTAGTAAATCAAGTATTTGTATCTTGCTTTTATATTTTTACTTGCAATTTTACCTCCTGGTGTACTTTGTGCATTCATTCAGTCTTAGTATTGCTTAACAGAAAAGTATTATAATATAATTTAAAAGATTGTTTTAAAACCATCTGCTTCAAATTATGTTTTAATGTATGCTGTAATGTTAACATTTAACGTACAAACTCAACAGCTCTATTGTCTGTATCTGTATAAGCAAACCAGGCCACACATAGAGAACAGTAAAGCATATCTGACTAATGCTTGTGCATGAGACATGTTTCGTTTTAAATTGTTGGTTTTTTGCTTTGATTGTATCACTGGTGTGTAAAAGCTTCATGCAGTCATTACCTGTGGATGATGTGTTTGTTGCGCAGGTAGTGCAGAGCGAGGGCGACTTCACACACGTAGTGCTTGACTGTGCTCTCTGTAAAGTGCACGTTTTGTTGTAAATGATAACGCAGATCTCCTCCCAGCAGCAGGTCAACTACCATGAACATGTCCTCCTCATCTTGAAACGAGTACCTGTGTTAGACAAATGATGACAGTGAGATCTCATCTTTCTTCATAAATTCACATTAAATTACTCGGCTAATTTGGAGTCTTTTACATGTATTTGTTTGACGTGCAATATGAAGATGGCTATTTTAGTAGGATTACTGGATATTTTAGTACAACTGACACACCTGCTTGTTAATGCATATATCTGCTCAGCCAATCATGAGGTGGCGATCCCTGTTGGGGCAGAAATGTGATCTAAGTGATTTTGTGGCATGATTGTCGGCGGCAGACGAGGTGGTTTGAGTATCTCAGAAACAGCTGATCCCAGATTTTCACGCACTGTAAACAGTCTTGAGTTTACAGCAAATGCAGAAAAACTAAAAACCTCCAGTGAGCGACAGTTCTGTGGCTGAAAAGGCCTTGTTAATTAGAGAGGTCAAAAACGAATCACCAGGCCGGCAAGAGCATTACATTTATGCATTTAGCAGATGCTTTTATCCAAAGTGACTTACAGTGCATTCAGGCTATACATTGTTTTTGTCAGTATGTGTGTTCCTGGGAATTGAACCCATGACCTTTTGCGCAGCTAACGCAATGCTTTACCACTGAGCCACACGAACACCACAATATACAGAGCACAACAATATACATATTATATAATAACCACGTAAGAGCTCTGAGCCTATTGGCTATTTAAAGGAATAGTTCACCCCAAAAAGATTAGGATGAGTTTGCTTCTACATCAGATTTGGAGAAGTGTGTCACTGCATCAGTGTCTCAGCAATAGTTGTGAATGGGTGCCGTCAGAATGAGAGTCTGATAAAAACATCACTATAATCTACACCACTCCAGTCCATCAGTTAACATCTAGAGAAGACAAGAGCTCAAGACATTAACTGATGGACTGGAGAGGTGTGGATTATTGTGATGTTTTTATCAGACTCTCATTCTGACGGCACCCATTCACTGCAGAGCATCCATTGCTGAGACACTGATGCATTGCAACATTTCTCTAAATCTGATGAAGAAGCAAACTCTTCTACATCTTGAATGGATGTAAGTTTTTATTTTAATCAACTATTTATTTTAAAAAGGGAAATGTCTCACCCAAATGTCCTGCTTTAATATATAAATACCAACAAAGGAAGGAAAGCTGTGTTTGTTGGGGTCATAAAGCCAAAGCAAGCACAAGTACAGAACCTCAGTCATAGAGAAGCACATAAATAGTTCCCCTGTTTGTTTGTTTTAGAGAAAGATCTCCCGCTGGCAGGTCTGAGCTTGTTCTGCTCGTGACCTCAGTGACCCTCGGTCAATCAATGTCAGACCGAGCTCTACATCAGCAAACACTCATTTTACTCTCATTTGAAAAGCCATTCAGCAAAGCAGCATTGATTTTACAGACTCGCTGCCTGCTGATGTGCCCTTCCATTCATATCTGGAAAATGACTGAGAGCTCTCACAGCATTATATAATCTAAAAAGAGGTTCGCCTCATCATTTTTTCAAACCTTTACACACAAATCCAAGAATTGCACACAAAATGCTTCACGTCTCTTGCAGCACTGCATTCAAAATATCACAAACACACCTCAAAAGCAAACACCTTTGCCATAATATTAATTCCTGTTCGATTTTTGTGTTACATAGAGAATTGTGTCTTGTGTTTTACAAAAATAGTTTTTTTTGCATCAAAGGCTGATAATTAGTGTCTGGTTTTACAGATGTAGTTTGTGCTTCTGCTGTTTGAGAGCCAGCTTTCAGAAACTGTGTGACAAGGAAAGATTGTGTGTGTAAGCCGTTGAAAATAACGTACACAAATGTATCATGTTTCTTAAGTACTAGTTTAGAAGTGCACTTTTAATAATGGCAAATTAAAAGTTCTACTTAAAGCATATTTTAAATCGAGTTTTAATAAACATCTGGCATGCTTTAAAGAAATGCACTTATTTTGATGTTCACTCACACACTTGAGCACATGCTCTTCAGTCCTTGATTTTAATTTGAACTGTAGTTGTTTGTGAACATGTAATTAAGCTTCCAAAACATTACATTCAAATTGCACTTAAGTCTATTATGTGAAGTATATTATTTCTACTTTTATTAGTATGCTGAAGTATACTTCTTTTTCCCGAGGGAGTAGTTAATATTCATGAAGGGCAGCAGATATCTGGAAGTAGACGTTCTCGATGCAGAAAGTAATGTAAAAGAACAGAAAAGCTTTACTTTGACCCCTGGAAATGTCCATGTGTCAGAGACTGAACTCAACACGTATCTGCAGTACACTCAGTGTGGACACAAATAGAACAGCCTGAGGCTTTATGAGAAATATGACAACAATCTGCAGATGTTCTCCTATCACTGCTTAGAGGTCTGCACGGGCTCAAAACTGAAGCCCGAACCCGGCCCGTACCCGAGATCGTCTGACCCAACCCGACCCGACCCGAGCGGCACAGTTAAATTTAGAGCCCGAACCCGACCCGAAATCACCCCCGCCCCACAACGAATAACAAAAAAAAAAAAGGAAAAAGGCTGCATTTCACGATTGCATGCAAAGAAACGGATTAATCAAGGCTCTGCCATTTCACAAACATTTAGCAGTTAGGACAGTTTGTGAACATCAGGTGCAGCGTCGATGCATACATTCTGCCGAGTTTATGAATTTTGTATGGACAAGAAGATGATGACCGTGCAAATTATGGTCATTTTTGTCAGTTAAGGCTCGTTAGCATTCTGTCTAGTTTAAATCAGACATAAGAGCTTAAATAAGATTGTATTTATTTGAATGAATTAATCATTTATTTGAGAGAGAGAGAGAGAGAGAGAGACAGACAGACAGACAGAGAGAGAGAGAGAGAGAGAGAGAGAGAGAGAGAGAGAGAGACAGAAGAGAGAGAGAGAGAGAGAGAGAGAGAGAGAGAGAGAGAGAGAGAGAGAGAGAGAGAGAGAGAGAGACAGACAGACAGAGAGAGAGAGAGAGAGAGAGAGAGAGAGAGAGAGACAGACAGAGAGAGAGAGAGAGAGAGAGACTGAGAGAGAGAGAGAGAGAGAGAGAGAGACCTTCTAAATAGACAGAGGAAAGTTAACTGCATGTGAACCTGCGTCTGCGCTTTCTCTATAAGCAATGAGCTTAGTTTCTTCAAAAACAGCGATTTTGCCGCCTCATTGCAGATAAATATAATGTTGTGACTTGCAGTCAGTAGCCTGTCGGAGCTATTTTACTAATAAAAGTTTCCGTGCTGTTTGTGCGCGATCTCTGATATGTGTGCGCGTCTATGAAAGCAGCGAAGCCTCTGCATATAGTTTTGGTTTAGCTACAAACCCGAACCCGACCCGAGCCCGAAGCTATCCATTAAACATTAAACCCGAAACCCGTTTCGGTCGGTAGCAGACCTCTATCACCGTGAACACGCTTAACCATACGCTACAGTGAAATACACTGCAGAGCTCCCTGCATCAGGATGGGAACATCTCAGAATTTATAAGCAGACTCTACATTGTAAAATATTAATATGCAGTGATGTTATTTTAAACAGCTGACATTAAAACATTGCTGTCACCATCAAAAATAAATCAATGGGAACCTACTGTTATATTCAGGTTTGGTCTGTGGGATCATTTTGCCCTTTTTTGTCATTTGCCAAGCAAAAATGAACAGTTTCTCTTATTGTTAAATGTGTAGAAAAGTCAACAAGCCACACGATTTGAGAAACCATACATATGTCATATCCATAACGCAAACAGTGCATGAGGAGTCTAAACAGAGAGCTTGTTAAACCGAGCCAGAAGGATGTGTATAAAAGCCCTTCGCTGCAGGAAAGCCAGAGATAAAAGAGGAGACGCATTGGCGGAAACTAGACTGATTAACTGCTCTTTATTGCTCTCTTAATAAAGTAATCAACTTTTGGAACAGATAACTCTCTACTTGGCAGGAAAACACTTTTTACTGAAGTGCTATATATATCAAAATATAAAAATGATATGTTGTAAGAGTAAGCTATAAATGGCCATTATATTGAGCTCAAAGTGCGTTGTTTTTCTTTGGATATATGACAAATCTCATAATTTTGTCAAAAATGTACTGTTGATCATTTAGTTACTTATGTTTTCTTTTCTTTCTTTTTGAAGTTGAATTTGAAGTATTTATTTATTTGTTTGTTTTGTCATTTTGATGTCTGTATAAAGTGTATGCATAATTATTAGGCAAGAATATATATTCTGATCATATTTCATCAATTCCAAACCATGTCAGTCTTAATAAGTACTATTAATTTTGTCTATAATTATTAATAGTAATGTATCATTATTAATGAAGGCTGAAAGTGAAAAATGGCTGATGTGCATAATAGCACAATTAAGGCGTGACCATTGAAAAAAACTAAACGATAAGCATTTCTTGTCCAATGGTCACATCTTAATTTGGTTATTTTATCGTATTGCATGCTTCTCGTGGAGATGTGTTACTTTTTGACTTTTCAGTGCGAGCAAAATCTCTTTTTTTGGCCTATTTCACCTGTAAAAGAAAACCTGCTTAATAATCACACACATCTGAATATAAGACAGTTTTACTTCCCGCCCTCATTAACAATTATATATCACTTATACATGATAAAAAATATGATCCGAATATCGAAAAATCATGCACATACTGTTGATATAGTTTTAGTTATAATACTACAAATATTGAAAATAAATATTGAACATTTTGAAATAAAATGCATTTAAGTTTTTTTATTTAATATATTTTTAGTTCATTAATGTTTATGCTTGAATTAATGATAATAATCCTGCCTTTGGTACGAAACGGCAAACCTTTATTCAATGCATGCTTGGCAAACTTTGGCATGAATTTGTCATCCTTTAATGACCCTTTAAAGTGGTTTGATTCATATTTCAGGGCATCGCTGAGATCCTGCACTACAGCAGAAGAACACATCTAATAAATTACTGATGACAAGGGAAAGGCATGGCATGAAAACCTGCTTAAGCTGCCACCGTGACTCGTGTCACATTGATTTTAACCTGTGCTTTGATTGGCAGGCTTTATTTGTCCGTTGGCAATGCCTGCTCAGCGTCCCCTGTCAAAGAGGGACCAAATTACAGCACGGTGCTGAGAAAGCGTTAGGTGTCAGCCCGCTTCGTCAAGCTATGCTTCCTACACAAACACACTGCTGGCAAAAGAGGGATTCACCTTGAGCACATTTAGGACCTCTTAGAGCCAGTTTAAAACGTGAATAGCATAATGCAACCAGAATATGTCTACACACGTGTGCTAATAACGTGCATTGGCTTTTACTGCAGGCTAAATGCTATTCTCTTGTGTTAGACACTCAGAAATCAGGAGAAGAGAATTCCAGTTTTGTGGAAACACGTGGACGTATTCTCTTTAAATATAAAGAAGGTTGTAGTCTCAGCAGGCCATCAGAGTGGAGCCTGTCTATATCTCATTAAAAGTAATAAGGCTTTCTTTTTAAGTTGTAATGCAAAGACTAGTGCTATATCTGAATGCTGCACAGAGAAATATTTGAAACAGTCAGTTGTCTATTGATAATTATTTTACTGCAGAGGTTAATGAAAAAATGTATATATATGGTTGCAAATCTTTTCCCAAAATCATTTTTGCTATAAATATGCGCAAACAGCATTGCTAAGTTGCGTGATTGGAACTGCAGCTATCGACCTGTGGTTACTAGGACTGTTTCTTGTGTGTGTGTGTGTGTGTGTGTGTGAGAGTGAGGAGGAGTGAGTGAGTGAGTGAGTGTGTGTGTGTGTGTGTGTGTGTGTGTGTGTGTGTGTGTGTGTGTGTGTGTGTGTGTGAGAGTGTGTGAGTGAGTGAGTGTGTGTGAGTGTAAGTGTGAGTGTGTGTGTGTGAGAGTGAGTGAGTGAGTGAGTGAGTGAGTGAGTGTGTGAGTGAGTGAGTGTGTGTGTGTGTGTGTGTGTGTGTGTGTGTGTGTGTGTGTGTGTGTGTGTGTGTGTGTGTGTGTGTGTGTGTGTGTGTGTGTGTGTGTGTGTGTGAGTGAGTGAGTGAGTGTGTGAGTGAGTGAGTGTAAGTGTGAGTGTGTGTGTGTGTGTGTGTGTGTGTGTGTGTGAGAGTGTGTGAGTGAGTGTGTGTGAGTGTAAGTGTGAGTGTGTGAGAGTAGAGGTGCAGCGTGTGTGTGTGTGTGTGTGTGTGTGTGTGTGTGTGTGTGTGTGTGTGTGTGTGTGTGAGTGTGTGAGAGTGTGTGTGAGTGTGAGTGTGTGTGTGTGTGTGTGTGTGTGTGTGGTGTGTGTGTGTGTGTGTGTGTGTGTGGAAGTAGTTCGCAACCTTGAAACCTGTATACCTCTTAATTGTGGATTTTTTTCTAAATACAATGAGCTGCCTTCCTCTGAAACTTTCCACTGTTTAACAATATTATTTTGAGAAATGAGTGCTTGATCTTTGATTGATCCTAATGTCAACATTTTCAGAACAGATCAATCTTTAATCATTCTCTATTTGTCAAATCATTCTGACTATATTAATTATGTTGTTTGTCAATAGTTGCATGAGCAAGATTCCAGCTGTCAGAATCTCTGAGAGGAAGAGTCAGTGAAACAGCAGAGAGAGAAGGAGTCCAGTAGTGTGACTTCTCTCACATCTGAGCTTGAGTCTCTCTCTCTCTCGGTCCAGCAGAACTCACACGCATCCGCAGCACTGCAGGGATCACACACAGTGCTCTCCTCCATCTCAAACCGCTGCTGGCACATTACGTTCCCCAGACATTCTTATCAAATGTACTATACCCCATGCAGCACAGCTATTATTTAGAGAGGGCTTCTCCGCTGTGGGCATTTTTATTCATAATTTGTAATTTAAAAAGCAGTTGTATTGATTAGTCACTTCTGCATCACATACTGATGAGGATGAAGGTTTGTGTTCCAGTATGCTTCAGTGAATACTGAGAACAAAAACAACACATGTGTTGCAATATTGGAGGCGATTTTTGTTGTAGTTCGGAAATCGATTCTATATTCGATTGGGCAGCTTGCTGTAGAACCAAAGTAATCTCGTTAGTGTTCATAGGTGTGCAAAGATACGTTTTTTTTGGTGTGGTTTTATATATTTGATTGTTTAATATGTGTTGTATTCGACCCAGGCTAATTGGAAATATACTGTATGCTTGTGGCAACGAACACCGATATTACATACCTCATTGCATGTTTCGCGGAAGTCCAAATTAAATGTCCAGTGAGGGGTGCTAAAATGTGCATTCAATATGTGACCATGACACGTTCATATTACAATGTTCAGGTAAGTATTACGCCGATTCAAGAATTCAAATTCTGGTGAGTGTCGCTAAAACATTAATGCTACCGAACAAACCTGCTGCGCTAGAAACCCAACACATATGAAGCTGTATATGTGATGCTAACGGTCAAAAGTGTCCGTTTTCAAATCTCGCAGCATGTTAAAATCGTTTTGAAGTCATAACATGATATTGGCAAGGAATTGTGCGGAAAGGAATAAAAGTTGTCAGAGTTTTACTGCAATCTAGTGTTGATTTAAACTGGAAACTGCAGCGATTTGTACATATAGATGCATTTTTGAGTTTTTCGGAAATGTAGGTAGAGGCATGCATTTACAATGAACCTGGATACACTGTAAAATTACCGTGAATTTAACAGTAAAAGACTGCTATAGTAAAAACCTGTTAAATGGTTAATGGTAAGTGCGCCTACTATATACTGTGAAAACTGTATTGGACATTACAAGTAATTTTATGGTAGTATACCATTTTTGGAAATGAAAATAATGTATAATTTACAGTGAATAACCGTAAATTGACACATTTCAAATTGGATGTTTTTTTATGTTTCTTTGTTCTTTCTTATCAGTTTTGTAGATTAGGTTTGTATGTTACACCTAATGTTGTTAAATTAAAGTTTAATGCATTATTTTAGTTTCATGTGTGTTACCATGTTGGTGTTTAGTCTTTGTGTAAGTGACACTGTGCACCTTCTAGTAACATTATATAAGTTAATGAAATTACGGTATTTAACTGTAAATTAAAGTTTAAACCGTAAAACCTAAAACATTGCTGGCAAACATCTGGAAAATTATGACAACCACAGCTGATCCATTTTTTACAGAGTATGTAATAGTTTACAGTAAGTAAATCGTTTTACATATTATAATATAAAGTTAATAAACTTCTAAATTAAGTTTATTGGTTTTAATTTTGTACTACAAAAATGTTACATTTTGATCCATCCTTTGAAGTACCAAAAATATTGAAATGAATAACATAATTAGCTTAATTATTTCAGGTTAAGTGCATACGTGTAGTACAAATTCTAATTTAAATATTAATCTTAGAGTATATTAACTTGAAAAATCACGTAACTTGTTTTCTTTTTATTTTCGGGGGGGTTCTGCTAACTTATTCTGCTAACTTATTACACTGCAGTTTACACATTTACTTGATTTGACTTTTCACACACAAGATTTTACACACAAATCAGTCAACTACATTTATATTTTAGAATCATATATATGTTGTGTGTGAATCGAATTTGCTGAAATAAAGCAGTGAACAGCATGAAAAGCTTTCTAGCTATAAAGTGTGCAAGTATCTCTAGTATTAAGCTCTATTCATTTGTAAAGCTAAAAGCATCCTGACAGTGACTGCACTGTTTTGTCCCATATCCGACTCTAAATTTCATGCTTCAACTGTTACCAATGTTATACCCCATCTCCCACCAGGCCGAAAGCTGAATTGCTAAATTTACCAAACACAAAGACAACATATTAGTTTGATTCCACTGCTGTGCATCTTCAATAAACAGACTATTCAAACACTGCCTCAACTTGTAGAGTAGTAGCAAACTAGACAAAAAAGTGTGTCAAGATTAACTTTAGGTTGGCTTGAGATCAAGAAAGCCTAACCTGAAAGCTTGAGCTTAAAACCATTTTAAAGTTTGAATGGATGGATAGATTCACTTTATCACATTTCAACACATAGCTAGCATGTTTATAGCATATTTTAGCATGTTTAACACATTGTAAGCACATTTGTAACATGATTTCTCACATGGTTCTAGCATAATTTAACATGATGCTATATGCTTTTAGCATTATTAGCATTGTTATAGCATGTAGCTGACATGATTAGCATGTTTCTAACATGTTGCTAGCATGTTTTAGCATGTTTGTAGCATATTTTAACATGTTTAACACATTGTAAGCACGCTTGTAACATGATTTATCGCATTTCTCACATGTTTCTAGCATTATTTAACACGATGCTATATGTTTTTAGCATTATTAGCATTGTTATAGCATGTAACTGAAATGATTAGCATTTTTATAACATGTTGCTAGCATGTTTTAGCATGTTTATAGCATATGTTAACATGTTTAACACATTGTAAGCAGGTTTGTAACATGATTTATCACATTTCTCACATTTCTAGCATCATTTAACACGATGTTATATGTTTTAGCATGATTAGCATTGTTCTAGCATGTAGCTGACATGAGTAGCACGTTTTTAACATGTTGCTAGCATGTTTTAGCATGTTTATAGCATATTTTAACATGTTTAACACATTGTAAGCAGGTTTGTAACATGATTTATCGCATTTCTCACATGTTTCTAGCATTATTTAACACGATGTTATATGTTTTAGCAAGATTAGCATTGTTATAGCATGTAGCTGACATGATTAGCATGTTTCTAACATGTTGCTAGCATGTTTTAGCGTGTCTATAGCATATTTTAACATGTTTAACACATTGTAAGCTCGTTTGTAACGATTTATTACATTTCTCACATGTTTCTAGCATTATTTAACACGATGCTATATGCTTTTAGCATTTTTAGCATTGTTATAGCATAGCTGACATGATTAGCATGTTTCTAACATGTTGCTAGCATGTTTTAGCGTGTCTATAGCATATTTTAACATGTTTAACACATTGTAAGCACGTTGTAACATGATTTATCACATTTCTCACATGGTTCTAGCATTATTTAACACGATTCTATATGTTTTTAGCATTTTTAGCATTGTTATAGCATTTAGCTGACATGGTAGCGTGTTTTAGCACATTGCTAGCATATTTCTAATCCTTTTTGTTAAATACCTTTTTTCTTTTCCAAAATACAAGGTTGTTTTCTGTGTATTTTTGGATAAAGGAGCTCAAAGTGTCAAAGGGATGTATATATATGTTCACTCCTGAACAGCACAGATAGAAAATAGCCTAGTAAGAATGTTTGTGTATGCAACGCATCGTTATGTATATGTATGCATATTGTATATCAGTGATGTGACATACGACCAAGTATGGTGACCCTTACTCGGAATTTGTGCTCTGCATTTAATCCATCCAAGGTGCACACACACACCGTGAACACACACACACACACAAACACACACCGTGAACACGCACACACACCGTGAACACACACCCAGAGCAGTGGGCAGCCATTTATGCTGCGGCACAGGGGAGCAGTTGGGGGTTTGGTGCCCAAGTTTCAAAGGACATTTTTATAGTCTATGAACTCCCATTTCAGCTATAAAAAAAATGCAAACGTGGCCATCTGCTCTCAAATGAGTCAGCAGTAGATTTAAGGAACGTTGTAATTGTTAGCCTTTGTTTCTTAGTAGGCTATTACACGCTGTTAAAACATTGCAAGGTCACGTTTCTGATTACATCATACAAATTGAATAAATGTACAGGTTCATGGTTGTTTTGTATAGCACGTAATGACTTTGATAAACTCACCAGAAATTGACCAGGAACGGGTGCTCCAGCTTCTGCATGATCTGGAGCTCTTTGAAGACATTGCGCACTTCATTGCGCTCCACGCACTTGAGTTTGTTCATATACTTCATGGCGTACATTTTCTTTGTGTCCTTTTTCTGGACAATGCATACCTGGAAAAAAAAAATGGTATGAACGATCTTTTTGAAAAAATCTGAATTGTAGATTTTTAACTTTCACCCCTAAGTTATTTATTTATTTGTCATTAAAAACGAAATATTGATAGAGCATCCCCACTGCATATCAATGGTAACAGAGTGCAAAGTGCTACAGTCCAGTCACAGCTATTTCTGTGGTGTTATGTAATGTGTGCCTGTGGATTTGGCAGAATGAGGGGGGATGTTTAGTAGCCTCACTGCCTCTGGGTACAGGCTGTTGGCCAGTCTGGCTGTTCTAGCGCGTATAGGCCTGTATCTTCTATCTGAGGGCAGCAGGTGAAACAGGTGATGTGCTGGATGGTGTTGGTCGCGCAAGATTTTTTGCACACGTCTTAGACAGCGAGTGGTGAAGATGGTGCTCATTTCCGGAAGAGTATTTCCGATGATCCTTCCCGCTGTTCTAACTACTCGCTGAAGTGCCTGCTGGTCAGCCTTAAACCACACTAGGAATCCATAAGATAAGACACCGCTAATAGCACAGTTGTAAAAATTCACCATCAGCTGCCTGGGAATTTTCCTTCAGTTTCCTCAGATAGTACAACTGAGGCAGTATTAGTAAAAGGAGCTTTTTAGTTGACATCTAATGGTAACACTTTATTTCAATAGTCCACTTTAGGCATGCCAACTAGCAGTCATTCGAGTATTATTGACTGTCTGTTTAATATCTTCTAACACTTTATTTTGATGGGTCCACAACATACAGCATACTGACTATGAGAAACTCTGCAAGTATATGTCAAATTATTCTACTAACCCTGAACCTACCCTACTGAGAGTTAGTAGACATGTAGCTGAAAATAAATGATAATTAGCGTGCTGCGTTAACGTGAGACTCTTATCGGCGATAAAAACGCCGTTAATCTATTCTCAAAGTTGGGTTGGGAGCTGGGTCTATACTACGCAAGCTATGATGACTTTCACCCTGATATTTTAGCGGATGTATAAATTGCACCAGTCTTGAACTAGAGGCGTCCGTGATGGACAGATTGTTAACGGCTGGTCTTTGTGGTAATACAATCGGACAGGACATCCAAACACTCACCTATCATTCATCAACCTCAAATATGGCTTTTCATCTGAAAGATGTATGTAGTAACAACTTTACATGGCGCTCAATATGATGTTAACCTAGAGTAAATGGCTATTGAAGTGTTTGTGTGGAAGCGCGTTGCTGCAGGACAGGCTCCGGTGCGTCACTTGCTCTTAAAATCTCCGTCATTTTTGGTCATACAGATAAAAGTAGCCTAATACATCTTTCGAATCTGTAAAGACTCTACGTTTATTTGTGCACTCAGAATAACAACGAAACGTTGCGCTTTTAAGCAAACAGGATGCGCTTTAGGTCTCATGTGAACTTGAGAATTCACTCCCGTGTCACCCTCTGCTTGAACCTGTGTGTATGCCTAACGTTACTGTGAAATTACCACATCAGGCGTGACGTGCTAACATGGATGCAGCTATGAAGCCGCGGTGTCCTGACATTTTATCCTACCGTCAAATTTTCTTACCTCGGCTTAGCGCATCGCGCATCAATATTGCATCCTATTTCTCACGCTGAACAACAATATTTAATATATCTGCATTACTGTAAGGGTATGTTTAGGGTTGGGGTTGGTGTAGACGTTAATAAAACACAATCTAAAATGTAGAAAAATATTTATTGTTGGTTTCCGGTACTAGATGTATCCTTCTATCCACAACCGCGAATATAACACGTAATTACTGTATGTGCATTACTGTAAGGTGTAGGCCTACACATTACTGTAAGGTGTACACATTAATAAAAACATAATTTAACAGGTAGAATTTTTCGTTTTGAATTGTACTACCCACTGTTTTAATGGAGGTAGCAAAATCTGACAGGGTAGCACAAATCGACAGAACACGAGTTTGCTTCAGGAAAATGTATTTTTAAGAAGCTTCCCAATGGAAACTGTAAACAGTTCATCACGACCTCTTATGTAGGCCTACAGTTCAAAATTCATGTTTAACTGAATAAACAGTTAGTAAACACAAGTACATCTTATTGAACATAGTTTATTTTCATCACCAATTATCATAGTAGAACAGCTTTCTCAAGCAGTTTGTGATGCATTTTGGAAACAGGAGATGAGCCCCTGGTCTGTCGCCACCTGGCTTGAGAAACCCGTTCTCAAAGACTTACTTTTAGTCATTATTTGGGTAGCACACATATTCTGAATGCCTTCGGCAGAATTCAAATGAGCCATTTTAATCTAGATTAATCTAGATTAATTCCAAAATTAATCTAGATTAATCTAGATTAAAAAAATTAATCTATGCCCACCCCTAATAATTAGTTGACATGTAGTTATAAAGTTACTTATCGGCAGCTAATATAATGTCTAAAGTAGATTATCAAAATAAAGTGTAACCCATCTAATAAATAGCCTAAAGCATTTTTTTTGTTATTTATACAAGACTTAAATCTCTACCGTACGGTTGAGCTGTGATTAAATCTCGAATTTAAATTCAGATAACAATTTCATGAATTATTTTCCCATAATAAACATTCCTTTAACTTTATTTAGGTCTTAGATTAATTTCATAACCTTCAGGGTCCACAAAGATAAATATATATATATATATATATATATAGTACATAGCCATATGCTATATATGCTATATGATATGTATTTTACAGACCATATGGTCATGCATGATTTTTGATAATAATAATATTTGGTTAATAAACATGTCTGCATTTCTCATATACTGTATTTTGCTTGTTATTTACCTGTGCCATTTTCATTACAATGTTATGGTTTCATCCCTACTTACTTGATTGCTTGTTTGACCTGATTATCTGATGACTGACCAGCACCCGTCTCCCTTTTGTGTGACTGACTGAAGCTTGTACACTGCTGCTGTCACTTTAAAACGTGAAATTCCCATTCGCTCATGTCAACAGCAGACACAGAGATGGGCAGGACAGCTGTGAAAGATTGCTCTCTCGTCTCTTCCCTTTGACAGATTTATTCCCTATCAACGTAAGCTCAACCGTATAGTAAAGATGTCATTTAATGTGTTTTAAAAGTGTTATAAGCCATGAACTAAACCAACCAGATATTAGGTAAATCACTGTACAAACTTGTAATTAATGCAAAAACTTGAAAATCAGAGAAAAAAACAAAACAAAGGTATAATGCTGTGTACATGACAGCTTCAACTAAGAGAAAATACCACAATCCCATGAAGCATTACAATAAATTGTGAAAAATATAACTGTTATTCATTCATTCATTTTATTTTTAAAGTGCTATACAATTGCACCTGCAGACCAAAGTGCTGTACAATCAGCATACAGCTACATGCAATATATAAAAACAAACAAAACAACACATAGTAGCTCAAACAAAATCCCAAGTCATTTTTAACACCAGCTTTAAAGGTGTTTATAAACATGTAGCATTTCTAATCTCATGCAGCAGACTCTTCCAAAGCCTCGGACCTGCGAGAGCAAAGTCCTGATCCCCTTTAAGCTTTAAATGAGTTTGTGGGATAGTAAGAAGCATGTTATTAGTTGATCGTAAAGACCTAGATGATTGATGGAAAGTAATGAGCTCAGACACACAATCAAGAGCTATTGCATGCACTGCTTAAAAACATAACAGAGCCATATATTTTATCCTGAAGTCCACTGGTAGCCACCTGAGAGAGGCCAAAATAGAGCGATATATTGACTTTTCTTAGCATTTACAAGCAGTCTGGAACTAATTGCAAGCATTAAATAATGGTCTGACAGGATCTCACATACAAACATTACAATAGTCCAGTTGAGACTAAATACAGGCATTAATGACCTTCCCTAAATCTTTTTTTTCCCAGCAGAGGTGGTTTGTAATCAAGCAATCTGGAAAATAAACTACTCTTAACCACAGCATTAGTCTGCTTGTAAAATTGCAGTTCTGGTTCAAACACAACTCTTTGGTCATTGCAGTAGGCTGACCATGGACCTAAATAAGTGACAATATATGATTCTGGCCATTTTATGATCATAACCTCTGTTTTATTTTGGTTTAACTGAACCAATATGTTAATCATCCAATTCTTAAACTCTTCCAGACATGCCAGAAGTTAGCTAGAAGCACAGTTCTTTCCAGATTTCACAGGGAGATAAATTATGGTATCATCAGCATACAAATGGTATGAGCCCAGAGGCAGCACGTTCAAGGAAAATAAAACAGGGCCAATAACAGAACCTTGAGGAACCCCAAAGGTATTAGGAGCGGTAACAAAGTCACCATATGTCACTAGGATAAGATCTTTATGAGAATCACATGGTCTATTGTATCAAAAGCATCACTCAAGTCCAGTACAATCAGAGCTGCAGAGTTCCCTGAATCACTGAGTACACGAAGATCATTTACAACGCTCAAAAGTGCAGACTCTGTGCTGTGACCTAAAACCCAACTGAAATGTGTTTAAGACATTAACTGGGATAAAACCACCTTTTCTAAAACCTTTGATATGCATGGTAGTTTTGAGATGGGACAGTAATTATTCAGTTATAGTGGGTCTAAGTTGGGCTTTTTGAGAAGCTGAACAGGTACATATTCATCGCTTGACTGTGCTTGAGGGGGTGGGCGGAGCTAAAGATTTATTTTGGCTTGATTTGTTGGCCACAACTCTCTGATTGGTAGAAGTTTTTGAACAGCATTATGGGTAATGTTGTTTTTCAAAAAAGGTAATTTTCCCTTTTTTGGGATAAAATGAATGGAGATTTTACTTGCGAAACCTCTACTGGAGTCAACAAAGATATAATCCCAGAATAAAACATTGGCTGAATAATTAAAATATATTGAATGTTGGGAAGTAATAGATGTTGACAGTTGGCTTGCCGTACTATTGAGTCAATATAGCAGTAATTAACCATATTAAGGCCAACTGGTGCACTTATTCTTCAGTTAATTGAATTCTGTCCAAATAACAGTATCAATGTTTTAAGCACAATCAATGAAGGTCGCTGACGATTCACTTCAGTACCATCAGCTTCAATTTGTTTTGTTGTGTTTGTATAGTAAATATAAAGCAAAACTTACTTTCCCAAAACTGCCTTTACCAATGGCTCTCAAGATCTGGAAGTGGTCAAAGTTGACTGTGGAGAGACAATAAATAAATATATTAGTGTACAGTACATTGCACTAATGAAATTAAGATAATCATGTTTTGTTTCTTCTGTAGAACACACACACACACACACACACACACACACACACACACACACACACACACACACACACACACACACACACACACACACACACACATGTTGGTTTATGGTTTACGGGACTCTCCATAGGCGTAATGGTTTTATACTGTACAAGCTGTATGTGCTATTGCCCTACACCTACCCTACACCTAAACTTAGCCCTCACAGGAGACGGTGCATTTCTATTTTTCCCTCAAAAACTCACTCTGTATGATTTATAAGCGTTTTAAATTATGGGGACACTGAAAATGTCCTCATAAATCATTAATACCTCATATGTCATACCCATGTCATTATACAAATTTGTGTCCTCATAAACCACATAAACATGCACACACACACACACACACACACACACACACACACACACACACACACACACACACACACACACACACACACACACACACACACAGACACACACACACACACACACACACACACACACACACACACACACACACACACACACACACACACACACACACACACACAGACACTCACACTCACACAGACACAGACACAGGACACACACGCACACACACACACACACACACACACACACACATATCTGAAACAAATTTGTTTTGGTACATCCAATGACATTTCATAAGTTTCAAGCTCCAAAAAGAACATAAACTTTAGCAATAACAGTATATTTCAGTATAACAGTAAACACCATATTTGAGAGCAGAACAGATTCAGACTCTTTTTATTCCCAAGGACCATTACGATGCTGAATAATACATAAAACAAGCTGACCGTAGATTTGTATTTCTTTATGAAGTTGCTCATCTGATTTAAACAGCTGTGCTGTTCACTAAATTAATGCATGGTGTGTTTGTTTGCACCAAAAGACGTTTTATCAGAACCTCGCTCCTCATCTAATGCAGTCTGACCAGTGAATGACCCGCGTCCCGTCTCTCTGCTCTCCCAGCTCGTCTATCTGAAACTGCAATCCAAGGTAATCTAAAGGATGCTGTCAGCAGCAATTACAGCTTGATGGTTGCTACTCGATGGTTCTGTTTGTCAAGGCCCAGCGATGATTATTATATTTAAAATACGAAAGTCTCAGCGTATTCTCTGTTGCATTTTGCACACAAAACTAGCAAGAGTTTCCTCAAAATTACAAACTTCCATCTGGTGGACATTCCTGCAGTCAGCACGCCAATTACACACTCCCTCCAAACCTGTGACATCTGTGGCATTGTGCTGTGTGATAAACCTGCACATTTTAGAGTGGTCTTTTATTGTGGCCAGCCTAAGACACACATGTGTAATAATCATGCTGTCTAATCAGCATCTTGATATGACACACCTGTGAGGTGGATGATTATCTCGTTCACTAACACAGATTTAGACAGATTTGTGAACAATATTTGAGAGAAATAGGTCTTTTGTGTACATAGAAAAAGCCTTAGATCTTTGAGTTCAGCTCATGAAAAATGGGGCAAAACAAAAGTGTTGTGTTTATGATTTTGTTCAGTGTAATTGGGACAAATTTCAGGAAAAGCCAAAAAACATTTTTTCCCAGAATGCTCTAATTTATACCCAACGTCTTCAAAATAGAAGCCAACACACACAAAGCATGAAGAACGAATGTCATAGAGGTAATGTTAGGTGAGTACATGTATATAATTTTTTCTTTGCTTTATTGTACAGTATATCAACTTGTGCACTAACACTATACTATACTTGCTACTTAAACTGAGGTTATCTACAAATCTATATTTTATATGAAGAATTGAACATAAAAAGCATTGAACATATAAAGCATAAGTGTTTTTCAGAAATATCGAAAAGTGTTTACAAAATTAGGAACACAGTTATAAAGCAATATAAAGAAAATGTATATTTATTAAAATGTAACTCTTCCTTATATTAGAACATTAGTAATAATCTTTAAAATGTACATATTTTTTTAACATTATATATATATATATATAATGTATGCAAAGTACTGAAATATGATCTGGGGAAAGGTTGTTTTGTGAGTAAAAATGTCAGAGTCATCATAAAATAAAGATAAAATCAAATGAAATGGTACTTTTATATAACTCTGTATTGATGAACATCAATGTGCAAACACTGTGCTATTTATATGCAGTGCTATTTATAACTAAAGGTCCATTTGAGGGACATATTTTGTCCCATATCTGAAGAATCGGAGACCTATCGAGTGGCAAACGATCTAGGACAGCCACTTAGAGAACGCTGACACCCTTTCTCACAGTGACTTCCATGCAGAGGGGTCATAAGCATGTCCTAAATACTAACTGCCCCATCAACAACAAACTCCTACCACACAGCCAATAACAATGACCAAAACATAAGACTACACAAATATAAAAACATGCTCTCACTCAACTTTCAAGACCTTCATAAACCCACACGTGCACAGAAGTGCAGGTAATATTTTCTCTCCAACAATACTGTTTTATTATTAGTATTGCTTGGTAAGGACAAACATGATACCTGAAGCCTTTTCTAAGCAATCTGACTTAAGTTCACATGGCAAACAATAAAACAGATCCCATTATAGTTTAAATGTAACAATATTCTTCAATAATACAAATTATTGAATCTAATATTTTTTATTATCAAGTATTTTGTTTATTATATATATGTGTGTCATCAAACTACTTGTGCAGTAAACATCTACTTGATTAGATCAGATTTTAATTGCATTTTTTCATATTGGATTTGGTTTCCGGTATTTTTTTTGTTTGTTTGTTTGTTTAAACAAATAGTAATTAATAAAGTTATTTGAGATAAATTTAAATAAACAAATGTAGTTGACTAACTTTCAGCAAAATTCGTTTATTTAAATGTAGATAAAATAAATTGATTGCAATCACTTACCTTGTTTTTTTTCAGTAAATTCAATTAACAATTTTTTTCAGAAAACATAAATTATGGCATATTTTCATTTTTGGCATATTTTCTCTTCCCTCAATATTTCTGCCATTGGTTGCTCAAATAGACAGTCCTGCCCCAAACTCATGCTATATCGGGATGCTCAAATATATATACGTTTCAGTGTTTTAACATAATAAAACACGCATCATCTTTGAATAAACTATCCACCTGTGTTTAAATAAAGCATCCTAACAGTTATGGATGTAGAAATCAAAATAAACGAGTTAGGACCTGTAACACACTTACCCTCCTCTGGATCGTCTCTGACCGCTGTCCTGCTGGACTGACCGAGTCCCATGACTTCTGACGAGGTGAAGATGTCCGCTTTAAAATGGAGACATCGCCGGTGTTTGTTAATACGGATATATACTGTCGAAGAACGACCTGTGCCAGGGACAGAGTGAACAAATGCTTGTTTTATACAGTTTACTGTAAAACGTGGTGACCTGCAGAAGTTCCTTTAAAAAGAGCAAGTCTTTAACTAAAATGAGTTTTGAAGATATAAAGTCATGTGTTTAGGTTGACTCAGTGTCGCTACATCTTTAAAAACGTTAAATAAATCATTTCATTTAGATGTTACCATTATTTTTACTGATACCGAAACTATATTTTTTTAAAGTAAGTGGTTGCAAACTATTTATTTTAGCTATATTTAAATAAAAAAATATGTTCAAAGTTAGTCAACTAAACGTGTTTATTTAAATGTAGCTAAAACAAGCTGATTGCAACCACTTACCTTAAAAATGTAATTCAATTAATCTGTAATTCAATTAATCTTAAAACTGTGTAAAGTTGGAGTGCATTTTGTACATGCTTTGCTGTATTTGTTGTTGTTTAATACGGCTCATTAATTCATTTCTGCTAGCTAAAATATCAACTGTGTTGTGTTTCAGAACGGCTCAAAAGCTTATAAAAAGCCCAAAAGAATCGATATTTTGTGGAATATTACATTCTAATATTTCAAAAACGGACTAGGTACTCTCTAAGAAAATCAATTTGCATTGTTTTTCTTTTTCAAATATATGTCTGCACAAGAAATTGACAAATATAATCCCCCCTCGATATATATGCAGTCACACTTTATTTTAAGGTCCAATTCTCACCATTAACTAACTATTAACTGACTTTTGCCTCAATAAATTTGCTGCCTACTAATAGTTTGTATTAGAATAAATTTAGGTATGGGGTAAGATTAAGGGATCTAAAATATGATCATGCAGAATAAGAAATTAATATATGATTTATAAGTACTATTGAACAGCCAATATTCCAGTAATATGCATGCTAGTTAATAGTGAGAATTGGTCCTAAAATAAAGTGACTAAATATTCACTGCTCAAAAAATGTGACAACTTGCCCCTATTAAAATACCTCAAATAGTACTAGAGAGGAGAGTGTGCAAGTCATTCTTCATTGTATGCATGCTGTTCAGTGGTAATTGTGTATAGTAGCATAAAGTGCACATACAGTAGAGTGCTAAGTTATAAAACACGCATGTAGACCTGTAGCTGAACTACATGTGAACGCATCGGATATATCACACACTTACCGCTTTATATAGAAGGATGGATGAAATGATCGAGTAACATCGATCCTCAAAGCGACGGTGACAGCGAGACTGCAGCGTGAGGCTGAGACTATCCCACACAAGTTCTCCACTCACCGCAATGCTGTGAGAAGATCCTTGCAGAGCCGGAGTCAATGACACACTGATGCAGAACACACACGCGCGCACACACACACACACACACACATGCGCGCGCGCTCGTGCTGCTTCACAGCACACACACACACACACGTCATCAACTGTCTGGGTGCAGATCTGATGTGCATCGCATGTGATGATGATGATGATGATGATGATGATGATGCTGAAAGTGTCCCACTGCTGTGTGTGTGTGTGTGGGGGTAATTTATTCATGCGTAATGTGGTTAGTGTTTGTACGCAATGTCAGTGCGCTTGTCTCCCCAGAGGCTTTTATTAATGTATTCATGTGTTTTTAATGCATTTTAAACAGTGGCATAATTTACGATCTCTAAATACAATGTACATGTTTATAGTGGATTATAAACATAAAAAATCATCAATGTGGTGTAAACAATTAGCAACAAATCATGACAAAATACATAAAAGAGAAAGTTGTATAATATTGTCATGTTGTATATTGTTTTAGGACTGTCAGTCGATTGAAATGTGTCAACTAATTAATTACATGATGTGGCCATTAATTCATCGAATTAAACTAATCGCAAATTAAATTTGACTGTGAAATTACCCACAAAAGATCATTTTTAAACCCATTACTGTGTTAAACATAACCTATGGAACACGAAGAAGGTCATTTGAGAAATATCTCAGTATTTTTGTTCATACAATGTTAGTCCAAAACTCAAACTGAAAGCAGGTGTCGGTAAATGTCATTATGATTCATAAAGGCTCACTTTATGAATGGGCAGCTGTTATGTACACTAAGTGCAAATAGCAATGGATCTTATTTAGGATCTACACAGTTAAAATAGCAGGATTTTCTGCTGTTTATACTATTTTTCAAATAGTGTCAATTATCTGCACCTCAGTATTGTAGTACATTGTAAACCCGTACGTGATAATAACGTATTGAGTGTAAATTTACATTTCAAATTATTAAATGGATTCATAAGCCCTCCCTACATAATACCCGATTCTTTATTTTCCCCTTTTTGATTATTTCCTTCATTTTTATTGAAAATAAATGCCTTTCCGATGCGATATGAGATTTGAAAAGAGAGAGAAAAAGTCCGGTGAAAGGCGGACTCGAACTCGGTCCATCGCGTCAAAAAGCAGGAATCTATGCCGCTGAAATGAATATGAAATGCGGGTTTTATTTATTCTTGAAATGATCCCAATCACGCGTTAGTGGGCGGATCAGTGTTGTGATATGTGCACTCAGTGCACACTCAGTTCTGAATCGGCTTCTATTGAATCTTAGAATCGGTCAAACGCGATTCATTCAGAAACTAACCCGCTGTTGTGTTGCTCGGAGACACGCGCCAGTTCTGCGGTGGCTTAAAGGTATATTATATTTTTTCTACAAAATTGAGCAAAACAGACAATATTGCGCTTAAATTATATCACAATATTACATTTATGCAGACGCTTTTATCTAAAGCGACTTACAGTGCATTCAGGCTATACATGTATTGACAGTACATGTGTTCTCTGGGAATTGAACCCATGACCTTTAACGCTGCTAACACAATGTTCTACCACTGAGCCACAGGAACAATATCAACTTCTGTTTTATACACTAACTGTTGTATAAAATCACATTTTTGTCCCAATATCTTGAATTGTAGGGCATAACTGCATTCATAGTGTTGTTGCCAGGCATCATATTTTTTCATAACTAATTAAGTTAAAGCAGTAACATATATGTGTAGCATAGGCTATATGAAGAGTATATATATATGAGATATATATATGAAGAGTTCATTAGATAACTGTGTTTAACAATTTTCAAAAAGTATGTGTTCATTGTGCATTACAATTAATCTCAATCAAACTGCAGTTGGGTTATTCTGATTAGGTTAAAAAAAATAACAACAAAAATATAATTATACAGTATACTATAGTGGAATAGAATAGATAACCGCATCACTCATTAAAACCCAAACTGGTGTAAGTGAAGGACAAGGTCATGTGAATTTCTCAGATATTTGCTTGGCATGCTGTTTTAATCTTTAGTCACACGAGGCTGTAATGAATCAGTCTCTCACAATCCTGCCAAATCACCATTACACTCTTGGCACAGCAGACTACTTTACAAGATGAGATGCCTGATGCACACACAGCTCTTTAAGAGCTTAACTGGCGTTCACTAACATCCCTGATTACATATAGCACGATTCATCCCGCGTGCGTGCGCGCTCTGGAGAGCTCGAGAGATATTCAGCGCGTTATTGAAGGTCAAGGAATCTGCTGCCATCTAGCGACACACGACTCAGCTTCATTCATCTTTTATTGAGATGCATATTTATTTACTACACATGCTGGATTAATGTACAGTTTATGCACGCGCTTCCTGGAGACTTTGAGTTAGAATGATTATAATATGTAGATGTGTTGCTGTTTAACTCAAACTGAAAGGATTTGTTAGAGTTGTTTGTCTTGAAGAGCATTTCTTGATGGCTCTTATTCTCTCTCAAGCCTGAGTCTCATGAAATGCATCATAAAGACTGCACGTATGTGACATTAATACAGTTCATTTGTTTTCTCCATGAGCTTATTTCACATGCACAACCCCTCAATGCAGACAACTTTGTCCTTGTTTTAAGGAAAAAACTTTGGTTGCAAAACCCTTGTGAAAAAGAAGCATGCTTCATTCTGCTGAATGTGTGCTTCACATCTTAAAAGTGTATTTACAAAACACTAATAAATAAAAATACTACTTTCCCAACACACTTAAATGCACTTTTAAAAATGCACTTTTTAATAATGTAAAAATTAGAAGTTTTACTTTAAAATACATGTAAATCCTGCGTTTAATAATCGTTTGACATGTTTTACTCTTATTCTGATGTGCAGACTGATGCACATGCAAAGCACTTGATTTGATTTGATATTACAATTAAAGTTAATATATTTTAATACACTAAATTATATTTAAAAAAATATTTTAATATGTCAGGTTTCAATAGAATACATATTAGCATAAATCAATGTCAGTACATCCAGCAGTATACTTCAATCATATTTCAAAACAGAATTAATTATGAAATGGTTTTGTGTTTGCGGTGACTGATTGGATCTGATAGTAATCTTCTGCTATATAAACTGTGATGAAGTCTCTTTAACACCGAGTAACTCAAGCTTTACACTTCTTTTCATCAAATGATGGGGGAATATACGGCATCATTCTTCATGTCTCCTCGTTATATAAAAGTTGAGCGTTTGGAAGATGACGTGCTGATATGGGTTTTATGGCTGATGCTGATATTAAAAGAGAGCGAGGTGGCCGAGTGCTGATATAGTGCCAGTATGAAACACAGTCAATGAGTTTGTTTGCAGAATTCATATGAACACTTATTTGCACATTATTCAGGAGTAGTTATAGTTAAATGAATCACATTGAGATTTGTCTGGCCCATTTACCTGCATTCACCCTCCTTCAGAATGAACTATAATATTAATAATAATAATAATAATACAGCAGCAGCCTGACAGAGCAGCATTAGTGTTGTCGATAGTCTCAAAATGAAGAAGTCATGGGATGTTGATCTGTCAGTAAATTAAACAGTTTTTTTACGATCTTCAGAAACATGAAGCAGCGCAGTGACGCCACGGAGACTTAAATCAAACAGGACTTTACCAAACCAGTAATCTGTGGGATGAGTGTTTCTGCAATCATGGAGACTTCTGGCCCAGTACAACTGAAACTCCACTTTTACTTCACAAATAAACAACAGACGGATTCTGTGATTGATTGATTTATAAAAGTCTATGCATATGTGTATTTATTAATTTATCTCCTGGATTGTGATGAACAAATGTCATTTCCACAACATCTTAAATTATTAAAGGATGCAATTTATATGCATTAAACCAAACAAAGGCTATATAATATAATATGAAGAGTTTATATGCAAAAACAGATAACTCAATTTTTAATGTTCAAAAATCACGTTTTTTATTATGTTATCATGTTTTTATTGTGTTAGATGTTTTTTTAGCTTTTAGTCAAAATAACCCAACTGCAGTTTGATTGAGATTAATTGTAATGCACAATTAAAAAGCATGTTATCTGTTTTTGCAAACGAACTCTTCATAAATAAAACTGATGTTTGTGATGGAAATGAATCTAAATATTGAAATGATTCATGTTTATTTCATTGTCATGTTGTTTTGCATGTCGTGCACATTCAGAAATCACTTGGCTGAGAAGAATGCGGTGTGAATTCCAGCTTAACTGATTAATAAATCATGGCGTTTTCTGTAACGAGCACACGATGTTTGAGTGTGCGGTGGTGTATAAATGCAGCAGTGCTCTTCACAGACAGCAGACAGCATGCTCGCTCATACACTGCTTCTGCTGCTGACGGTGCCGGGGCTCTGGGCTCAGCCGTACCCCATCCCACCCACCTGTTACACCAAAGTGCTGACCATGGGGAGAGAGATCACCCAGAGAGCAGACCCGGACACTGTGAGTCTAACACACTGAACTGAGGTGAGTACAACAACAAACACTGATGTTTTCTCCTGTGATGTGTTTATGTTGCAGTACAGATGCACAGCTCACCTGCCCGACCTCTACATCGACGTTCATGTGAGTCATGCACTCAGCATTTAACAGACAAAGCTTGCTTGCAATGTAAAATAATGTTGACATTCAAATTATTGGAAGTTTCAGATATTGTACAGAAGCTTTTCATCATTCAGGATGACAAGCATGTGTGTTAAAAAGTTTTTATATTTAGATTTTTGTATGCACATTTATAACAGATGTCTTTGAATTAATTATTATTACATTATTATATAACCTTGCACACACACACACACACACACACACACACACACACACACACACACACACACACACACATGTTGGTTTTATGGTTTAGGGGACTCTCCATATGCGTAATGATTTTTATACTGTACAAACTGTATGTGCTATTGCCCTACACCTACCCTACACCTAAACTAAGCCCTCACAGGAGACGGTGCATTTCTATTTTCCCCAAAAACTCACTCTGTATGATTTATAAGCGTTTTTAAATTATGGGGACACTGAAAATGTCCTCATAAATCACCTTCTCCTTGTAATACCTATGTCATACCCATGTCATTATACAAATTTGTGTCCTCATAAACCACATAAACATGCCCACACACACACACACACACACACACACACACACACACACACACACACACACACACACACACACACTCTCTCACACACACACACACACACACACAGAGACACACACACACACACACAGACACTCTCACACACACACACACACACACACACCACACCACAGACACACACACACACACACACACACTCATCACTCACTCACTCACTCACTCACTCACACGCACGCACACACACACTAGTTAACACTATGACATCGTTCTATCTTCTGACTGCCGTTATCAGTATCTCTTAATTATTTCCTTTTTTTATTTTGCTATTTGAGCAAATGGGAATGCAAAATATATATTTGTGGTTCTCATTCACCGCTCTCGAAGTTAACCCAATTATGACGACTTCGGCTGCTGAGAGACACGGACATGTGAAAAAGGTCCGTTGGTGAATCTCATGAAGAAATGTCTGGGTCAGATTTCACCTCAAGAGCAAATAATAGTAATAATAATAATAATAATAATACATGTTTATTATATGAAGACAATAATGCGTTTAGGACCAATTATTTTATTTATTTACTCACACTGAAGAAAAGTATGTATTCATTGAATGTACTAAATATTTTAAGGTAAGTGGTTGTCAATCAATCAATTTATTTTAGCTACATTTAAATAAACTCATTTAGTTGACTAACTTTCAATTTGTTTTAAATGTAGCTTAAATAAATGGATTGATTTACAACCATTTACCTTAAAATATGACATGATTTTTCAGTGTACTTATTTATGTTGCACTGTGACATTGTTCTTATGGCGGTTGAGTTTCCTTTGTTAATGGCCTGGTATTGTTTGTTTGCTCTGGCAGAACGCTTGTGTAATGTCCAGGATGAGCTCGTATGTGTCTCTGCTGGACGTCTCAGAGGTCAGAGGTGTGTGTTCACCAGGACAGTGCAGAGTCTAGCTGCGATGATCAGACAGCTCTATATCATCATGTCAGGATGAGCTCGTATGTGTCTCTGCTGGACGTCTCAGAGGTCAGAGGTGTGCGTTCACCAGGACAGTGCAGAGTCTAGCTGTGATGATCAGACAGCTCTATATCATCATGTCAGGATGAGCTCGTATGTGTCTCTGCTGGACGTCTCAGAGGTCAGAGGTGTGCGTTCACCAGGACAGTGCAGAGTCTAGCTGCGATGATCAGACAGCTCTATATCATCATGTCAGGATGAGCTCGTATGTGTCTCTGCTGGACGTCTCAGAGGTCAGAGGTGTGCGTTCACCAGGACAGTGCAGAGTCTAGCTGCGATGATCAGACAGCTCTATATCATCATGTCAGGATGAGCTCGTATGTGTCTCTGCTGGACGTCTCAGAGGTGTGTGTTCACCAGGACAGTGCAGAGTCTAGCTGCGATGATCAGACAGCTCTATATCATCATGTCAGGATGAGCTCGTATGTGTCTCTGCTGGACGTCTCAGAGGTCAGAGGTGTGCGTTCACCAGGACAGTACAGAGTCTAGCTGCGATGATCAGACAGCTCTATATCATCATGTCAGGATGAGCTCAGATGTGTCTCTGCTGGACGTCTCAGAGGTCAGAGGTGTCGTTCACCAGGACAGTGCAGAGTCTAGCTGCGATGATCAGACAGCTCTATATCATCATGTCAGGATGAGCTCGTATGTGTCTCTGCTGGACGTCTGAGAGGTCAGAGGTGCGTTCACCAGGACAGTGCAGACTCTAGCTGCGATGATCAGACAGCTCTATATCATCATGTCAGGATGAGCTCGTATGTGTCTCTGCTGGACGTCTCAGAGGTCAGAGGTGTGCGTTCACCAGGACAGTGCAGAGTCTAGCTGTGATGATCAGACAGCTCTATATCATCATGTCAGGATGAGCTCGTATGTGTCTCT
Source organism: Gymnocypris eckloni scoliostomus (assembly GCA_027564155.1). Taxonomy (NCBI): domain Eukaryota; kingdom Metazoa; phylum Chordata; class Actinopteri; order Cypriniformes; family Cyprinidae; genus Gymnocypris; species Gymnocypris eckloni. Next base: position 25,423,462 of record CM050433.1, read on the forward strand.
GCTGGACGTCTCAGAGGTCAGAGGTGTGCGTTCACCAGGACAGTGCAGAGTCTAGCTGTGATGATCAGTCAGCTCTATATCATCATGTCAGGATGAGCTCGTATGTGTCTCTGCTGGACGTCTCAGAGGTCAGAGGTGTGCGTTCACCAGGACAGTACAGAGTCTAGCTGCGATGATCAGACAGCTCTATATCATCATGTCAGGATGAGCTCGTATGTGTTTCTGCTGGACGTCTCAGAGGTCAGAGGTGTGCGTTCACCAGGACAGTGCAGAGTCTAGCTGCGATGATCAGACAGCTCTATATCATCATGTCAGGATGAGCTCGTATGTGTCTCTGCTGGACGTCTCAGAGGTGTGTGTTCACCAGGACAGTGCAGAGTCTAGCTGCGATGATCAGACAGCTCTATATCATCATGTCAGGATGAGCTCGTATGTGTCTCTGCTGGACGTCTCAGAGGTCAGAGGTGTGCGTTCACCAGGACAGTGCAGAGTCTAGCTGCGATGATCAGACAGCTCTATATCATCATGTCAGGATGAGCTCGTATGTGTCTCTGCTGGACGTCTCAGAGGTCAGAGGTGTGCGTTCACCAGGACAGTGCAGAGTCTAGCTGTGATGATCAGACAGCTCTATATCATCATGTCAGGATGAGCTCGTATGTGTCTCTGCTGGACGTCTCAGAGGTCAGAGGTGTGCGCTCACCAGGACAGTGCAGAGTCTATGTGTCTCTGCTGGACGTCTCAGAGGTCAGAGGTGTGTGTTCACCAGGACAGTGCAGAGTCTAGCTGTGATGATCAGACAGCTCTATATCATCATGTCAGATATCTTCCGGTACGGCACGCGTTTCCTTTGCAGGTTCTTTTTCATTTGAAATGTAAGTGTATTTTCTAAATGTTATTTATATTTATTGTCTGTCTGTCTTTAAACCTTTGCTTTAATTGTGTGCCGGTTTCATTAAGAGCTGTTTGTCTGTTTCAGGACTTGGTTTTTACTCGTGATAACTGTGAAGCATTACAGCACAGAGGACGAAGAGGCTGAAATCACTTCCCGTTTCTCCTAACATGTTATTCATAATCTGTAGCATTGGAGAACATAATCTTGATTTCAATGTTTTTGTTCATGATTTCAATGTTTTTTAATCACATGATAGTATCCTGCATGCTGGTTGGTTACTCCAAATTGACTTTGATTTGATGTAGGCTACAGAATTGTTCAAATCTTAGCAATATTTTAAATATAAATCATTTTAAAAATATTTTTTTCATTAGAAATGTAAAAAAAAATGTTATCATATAATATATGTAATTATGAATTGCAATTTATTGCATTTTTGAATAAAATGAGTCAGTGACTCATATGTGTATTTTTCACAGGCATATCTAATATTTCACTTACTAACGTTTTAAATGTTTATTGTTTTATATATATATATATATATATATGTGTGTGTGTGTGTGTGTGTTTATCATTTTTATTTTTTATATTGACGTGATTTCCGTTCTACAATAAATAATTGTACCACATATTACCACTAGGTGGAGGTTGTGTGCAACAATTGTATTTTTTTACTTTTAAACTTTTTCTATGCGTCTCGACTAGATTAATAAAATATAATTTTATATAAAGCAATTAAGATTTATTACAATTCACTAAGATGGTTTGTTATTGTAGGTTTGCAGCTCATGTAGTTATGACGCGTATGTAGGCTTTAAAAACTACAAATCCCATACTTGTGTCGTTGCGTGCAGTGGGCGTGGCTCGTGTCTCGCTGACTCGCAGCAGCAGCGCGTGAACAGGTGAACATGAGTGTTTCAGTCGCCTCTGACAGCGCACACTTCGCTCGTGGATGGAGGGGAATACGCTTGTCATAGTTTGATGTGATTTTATTTCTTTAAACGATGAATGTGTCTACTTCCGTGGAGTGTTGGACAGTTTTCAGCTCACACGCTTTTGTTTAAAGTCAACTAATTCATCAACTGATTTTTTGTTTTAGCTTTTGTGCCTGCTGTCGCTATTATTTAAAATGGCTTTTGCTAAATTCAGCAAGATCCTCCGACTTCCAACAATTGAAGTGAAGAAGAAAACCAAACAATATGAGCACGTTCACCGGGATGTAAATCCAAGCGATATTTGGGAAATCATCGGGGAACTGGGCGATGGCGCTTTCGGAAAAGTTTACAAGGTGAGTTCAAATCTTAATAAACCTGTTGGACTGGCATTGAAACGAAACTATAACTCATACCATGGTAAAGGATTAGGTCATGAATATTAACTTTAATTCATGTCGACGTTGCAGTCAAAAATTAATATTCATGAGCCAGGCCTTTACCTGATTCGCTGCCGCTTACAAGCAGCGGTCTTTCAGCCAATCAGTGAGGTCCGCTTGGGGAACGTCATTTGCGTATTTAATATTCATAAACCAAGCCTTGAGCGTAGTAGTTTAAAAAAAAAGTTTTAATAATACTCAATCTGTTTGGTCATAACAGTTAGAATTCATACCAAAAACATATTATTTACAAATACAAAATTCACTTTTTGAATCTAAAACACACAAAACAAATTGTGTTTTTCTTTCTTAGAACTCATTTACTTTATTTACATTTATAAAAAAATATATATATTTAAATTATATAAAATAAAATAAAATGTATGACCCAATGAAGAGATAACACTTGTGCACACTTGACTAAATGAATGCAGCTCAGTGTTTCATGTACTAACATGCGTGGTGGTGATACGCATTGACATGCCATGAAGTAATGCATCCTACCCTGAAGGAAATCATCTTTAATAACTGTTTAAATAAACTAGAATAACTGTGTTTAATGGCACTGAGATATCCTGACAGGTCACATGCGTTCGGGGCCCTCGGGGGCCACTCAGAGTCACTGTGTAGGAAGATGCTGGAATGTGCTGCAGTTTCGGTAGGCGGAGAGGAACCCTGATGTAGGAAACGCTGAATTTGCCTTTTGTCGTGAACTATGGGCGTTTTAAATGCCCCGTGACACCCGGGGTCCCTGTAACCCTCTTACCCTCAGAGCCCCGGCTGACTGGGGTTAAATACTGTACAACCTCAACAGTGGAGTAATGCATGAAAACATGCCCTGGTCATTTCTCCTTCCAAAACTAAACATAAATGCCTAAATTAATAGGAGCCTATTTTTGAGACCATGAAGTTTGTAAATATATAATTTTAGCATGCATCTCTGAGCATTCTCATTATTGTAATAATCATTTTTTCTGTTTGAAATTCTCTGAAATAGTAAGCAACTGTCATTTATCTAATTTTAATGCATTTTTATGCTCTTAATACAATATTTTCAGTTTATTTTAAGTTTTAGTTTATAATTTTTTTATCTAGAATATTACCATAATTTCTAAATGCATTTGCACAAACACTTTTGAGTGACTAAAAGCTGAAAACATAATATTTTAATATTATTTAATATGAATATTATTGATTATATATTATATATTGATTTAAATCTTCTTGACACTCGTGTACTTTAGTGTAAATCATCTTTTATGTCACAGTACTCTTGATTTATGTATTTGAGCTGCTTTATGTTGAATTACAAACAGTGTATGTAACAGTAATGAGAATGCATTTTTATTTTTGGGGAGTGGTGCTTCAAAATAATATTTAATAATCCTAAAATAGATTCCGTTTTCTTTATGTATCTCTTTTAAAGTGTTCAGACATTAGAATGTATACATTCTAATGATAAGTCATATGTATACATAACAAATATATGATCAAATATACAGTAAAAATCAGTTTTGCACACTGAGTGCTGCTGAAGGACGTTTTGTTCAGGAAGCCGCAGACTCGTCTACAAAAATCTATGTCAGAGTTATGAATGAGTGATTGTGCAATGAGAACAGAACAGAAGTCTGTGTAATATTGTCCTTTAGAAGCTCTAGAAAACACTCAGAACAGCACAGTATGATCATCCGGTCCTGCTGTAGAAGTGTAATAACACACGCTTTCTCTGACGGTTTGATAGATAACGATTAATCATGATCAGATCTCAAAGTGCAGATCACATCATAACGTTTATGATCTTTTGCCCGGACATGTTGATACATGTGGCTCTATGAAACATATCCTGTGAACATTTGTTGTTACACATATTTGGAGTTTAGACGACGTGTAATACTTCTACATTACTCTTATAAAAGAGCAAAACAAATGACAATGCATTAAAAAAAGTGCACTCTCAGAAATAAAGGTACAAAAGCTGTCTCTGGTTCGGGACCTTTTCAAAAGGTACATGTTTGTACCTAAAGGATCCATTTTGGTACCTTAAAGGTACATATTAGTACTTAAAGTGTACATATTAGTACTTAAAGTGTACATATTAGTACTTAAAGGTACATATTAGTACTTAAAGTGTACATATTAGTACTTAAAGTGTACATATTAGTACTTAAAGTGTACATATTAGTACTTAAAGTGTACCTATTAGTACTTAAAGTGTACCTATTAGTACTTAAAGTGTACCTATTAGTACTTAAAGTGTACCTATTAGTGCTTAAAGTGTACCTATTAGTGCTTAAAGTGTACATATTAGTACTTAAGTGTACATATTAGTACTTGTACATATTAGTGCTTAATGTGCACCTATTAGTACTTAATGTACAATTATTAGCTTAAAGCTACATATTAGTACTTAAAGTGTACCTATTAGTACTTAAAGTGTACATTAGTACTTAAAGTAGTATTATTAGTACTTAAAGTGTACAATTAGTACTTAAGTGTACCTATTAGTACTTAAGATACCTATTAGTACTTAGATATGTATTTATTAGCACTAATCTATTATATTGTTTAGGTGTACCTATTAGTACTTAAAGGTACATATTAGTACTTAAATGTACATATTAGTACTTAAAGTGTACATGGACATGGCTTGGCAAATGATATTTTCATGTCCTTTTTGCATTCCAAATACATTAATACGTAATACTTTCTACCACACGCTCTCTGTTCTGTGCGGCGCCTCCTCATAGCAACAATAATTGCAGACATTTCAAGCGCAAAATAGTTTAAGACATGCTATATTAGTAAATTAGTAATACAGTAATTTAAATAATGATAAACGTTAAAACCTTACACATATATTTTAACAGTCTCCTGCCATAAATTTAAGCGTCTGAAAGGGAAACTTCTGAAAGACATTTTCAGTGTTAATTGTACTTAAATCCTTAGTAAATCTTAACAGTACTATTTTAATGCCAAAGCTACATATTAATTTTTTAATGATGATTTGATATCGATTCTCAAAAAGCCATAGTGCGAGAGTTATTTATTTCAGCACACATTTAAAACAAGATCTGATTAATGTGAATCTTATCGTTAGTCTTCTCCACTAGATGTCCCCCTCTTGCGCGATTCATTCAGTGCTTATCACGGCGGAGATACTGTTGATGAGCACCAAGAACAAAGCCATACCATATCACGCCATATGCAATGCTCAGATGAAATGCTAGAGTAATACTACACATCTCTGGAAGCTTTTGATATAACGCATAAGTCGCCATGATTTCCGCGATGAATGGCGGATGGTGCGACGCACTTTTTTTTTTACTACACACTTAGTAAAAAAGGCGACTCTTGCTTTGTTTTAATCTTCTGCCGTCTCACTACATGATGATATTAACACTAGGGTTGCAAAGGGGTGGAAAAGTTACAGTAAATTTCCGAAAAGTTTCTAAAAATCGTGAAAAGTTTCCAACTTTTTGCAACCCTAATTAACACACTGCTGCTCTGGAGTCACTTCATTAGCATTTTAGCGTTTAATCAGATAAAACTGCCCTCATATCGCACGATACACAGCAGTTCCTCACGGAAACCCGTCAAAATAAAAGTTTTGTTTAACTTTAATGCTGTGAATATATTACTATCTAGCAGACTTAAGACTCAATGCTACTACTACTAATACATATTAATAAATCTGAATTTTTTAAAAGAATAATCCCATTTTAATTTTGTTTTTAACTGTAAACCTTTGTTGTGCAGCACTTTGTTTGCCAAAAATAAAAAGGTTTTCATTTTTTTAATTAAATTAAATGTTTTACTTTCTTAAGAATATGTTATAGTACCCGGACCCTATACTAAAAAAAGAAAGGGTTTAAAATACAGGCCTGGTTCTTAATTTATTTGCATTAATTCACCATCTGTAAACTGATGTTTACTGTTAATATTTTTTAAATATCAATAGCTTTTGCATTAAAACTATATTCACTGAATGTAATCAAAACATCGAATCGATATACCCAAATATTTTCCAAATGTTTAATGTCATTGTATTTCTCTGATGGTATTTGGAGGAGTCCTCTTGTTATCTCTCGCTCGTTAATGCTGGCTAACTCTTTGATTGTTGATTATTAATGGAGAAGCACATTTGAACGCATGGCTGATTAACGCCCTGATCGTGCCACGTAAGTCTGCCGATCGTAAGTGCTTATCACAGCAATACTGTTGATCAGCACCAAGAACGTTGGCTTCAGAATGATAAGTGCTTCTGTGGGTGGAGATTAACATATTCTGCATATTAGAAACTACGTCATCATCCACAGTATGAGGATCTGGTTTAGGCCTCATTGTTTCAGTCCGTCTTTATTTGTAGCTTTGCTTCAATTGCAGACTCAATGCTACTACTACTAATACATATTAATAAATCTGAATTTTTTAAAAGAATAATCCCATTTTAATTTTGTTTTTAACTGTAAACCTTTGTTGTGCAGCACTTTGTTTGCCAAAAAATAAAAGGTTTTCATTTTTTTTTATTAAATTAAATGTTTTATGGCTTTATCTGAAGAATATGTTATACGGCCCCGGACCCTATACTAAAAAAAAGAAAGGGTTTAAAATACAGGCCTGGTTCTTAATTTATTTGCATTAATTCACCATCTGTAAACTGATGTTTACTGTTAATATTTTTTAAATATCAATAGCTTTTGCATTAAAACTATATTCACTGAATGTAATCAAAACATCGAATCGATATGCACCCCAAATATTTTCCAAGTGTTTAATGTCATTGTATTTCTCTCTGGTATTTTGATGTGTGACGTGTCCTCTTGTTTTCTCTCGCTCGTTAATGCTGGCTAACTCTTTGATTGTTGATTATTAATGGAGAGCACGTGAAAGCAGGTGGCTGCTGTGTGACCCTGAACGCCGGCCGGGGTAAAGTTTGACGTGTGTGCCGATCGTGAAGTCTGCGTGTGAGCTCGGCTAATCAGCAGCGTTCAGTGCCGTTGGCTTCAGAATGATAAGAGCGTCTTCCTGTGGGTGGAGATTAACATATTCTGCATATTAGAGAAACTACGTCATCCTCCACAGTATGAGGATCTGGTTTAGGCCTCATTGTTTCAGTCCGTCTTTATTTGTAGCTTTGCAATTGCCTCCCAATTCATTGAAACCATTTAAGCCACTGATTGCACTTTAAGACGGAGAGATAATTAAGTATTTGCAATGCTATTCTTGACACATAGTTTCGCTTGCTCGTTCAGTTTTATTAAAGTGGCCATATTCATCATCATAAACTCATGTTAATGATGACAACGAGTCCAAGGCTTAACTTTTGTTTAACGCTAATATTGTTTGAGGCACAAGGTTACTCGGTTTATTGTGTAAGAATGAAAGGTTAATGACTTTAAACTATATATATATATATATAATGTGGACAGTTATGCAGCATTTTTCTGTAACATAATTTTTTAGGAGCATGTTTTACAATAATTTCAGTCTTTTTACTTAAATATTTCGGTAACACTTTAGATTAGGTTTCATTTATTTACTAATAACTTTTCCCCTAATAAATTCATAATTTGCTGCTTATTAATAGTTAGTGCGGTAGTTGTTAAGTTTAGGTGTTGGGCAGGATTAGGGATGGAGAATAAGGCATTAATATGTGCATAATTAGTATTAATAAATGGCTAATATTCTAGTAATATGCATGCTAATAAGCAACATATGTGTTAACAATATTTCATGTTGGACTAAATTACTAGTTTGACTATTACTGATTAAAAATGTACATCTTCAAATGTAGTAACCTCAACATATTGATTTGCTTCACCAATTTTTCGTAGTCAGTCGGTCTTTTATTTATTTAAAGTTTTGCAGGTGAATTAATGTAGTAATGGTAAGTTTAGCTGTCATCATTAATAAAGCCATTATTATGAGTGTTGCCATAATAATGCATAGTTTCCAAGAATAGCTCAGAGTAGAAACTCTAAGTTATCATTGCATAATTATGATAATTCTGACTTAATCTGATGACTAGTTGACTTGTGTAAGCCCTACCTGCTAATAAAACCAGGTTTTGTTATCACGAAATGGAGAAACCAATAAAAGTAACATTATCTGCTGAAAGATACGGTCTTCTTCGAGTTTGTAGAAGAGTTTGAGTGTGTTTCTGAAGGTGTGCTGTCCCAGATGTAAACAGAGGTGTGTTTTCTTCTTATAGATGTGATGAAATAGCATTACGCTGGGTTGAAGTACACTATCCTGCTGTTGTTGAGGGTTTAAATGGCCCTGCAGGTTATTTAAAACTCGATCCCCTTGAGCAGGTGCTGTAACCCTCTCAATGGGAATGTAAGTGGATTTCAGGCTTTATTTATGGTTATGTTTCGATGAGAATAGAGTAGGTCTGCCATGAATACATAAATATGATATGCATTAAAACCTGCCGGCAAATCCCTGACTTATTGAGTGATTCATTGAATCATTCATTCAAATGATTCATTCAAACGAACCGATTCATTTAGAATCGAAGCAAGTGCCTGTCTTTATGAATGAATCATTGAATCATTCATTCAAATGATTCATTCAAATGAACCGATTCATTTAGAATCGAAGCAAGTGCCTGTCTTTATGAATGAATCATTGAATCATTCATTCAAATGATTCATTCAAACGAACCGATTCATTTAGAATCGAAGCAAGTGCCTGTCTTTATGAATGAATCATTGAATCATTCATTCAAATGATTCATTCAAACGAACCGATTCATTTAGAATCGAAGCAAGTGCCTGTCTTTATGAATGAATCATTGAATCATTCATTCAAATGATTCATTCATTCAAACGAACCGATTCATTTAGAATCGAAGCAAGTGCCTGTCTTTATGAATGAATCGTTGAATCATTCATTCAAATGATTCATTCAAACGAACCGATTCATTTAGAATCGAAGCAAGTGCCTGTCATTATGAATGAATCATTGAATCATTGACTCAAATGATTCATTCAAACGAACCGATTCATTTAGAATCGAAGCAAGTGCCTGTCTTATGAATGAATCATTGACTCAAATGATTTGTTCAAAAGCAGATCATTCACTGATGTGTTGCTCTGAGATGCACAGATGTTCTGCTCCGGCTTTGTTTGGAACTATTTTAATTAGCCAATTAGCCAAGTAACTATCTCAACATTAACTTTTTGTTTGTTGAATTGTATAAAATTAATTTTGTGATTGTGCCCACATGCTGATATTCAGGAAAACGGCACTCTGCTTCGGTGACATTTACTAAACTATATCATATCTTATAAAAAGCTAAATCCATACAGAGATATTTTTCTTTCATAACTTGCGTCATAGAAACATTCAAACTCAATTCTATTAGGTTTCATCAGGCAGTCAATGCTTACGGTCTCTGTTTGTTTTTTGAGGGATGTACTCCATAATGTCAGCTAAAACAACAGATATTACCATAGGTATTAATTAGGGCTGAACAATTAATTTCATTTTTTTGCTAATGCGCTAACGGCAATGTCATTGGCCGGCGCTCACCATTATCGTCCCTGTTTTGATTTCAGCGAATCAATTCGAGCGAATGCAGACGACCTGATTAATATTCATGAATACAGCTGCTTAATAATCCTTAGTGCGATTTATTTGGTTATTAGTAGTAGAATTTGTGGTAGTTTGGTTATCTTATCAGTATTATTTGTAGGTTTTTTCCCTGACAGGGGATGAATGATTCATTCATAAAGACAGGTACTTGCTTCGATTCTAAATGAATTGGTTCATTTTCACTAAATGATAAACAATATCTTAAGCACCACCACCAGTCCTAAGTTCAGACAACATGACAAATGCATTCATACATAGTTATTATAAAGTTATATCATCATATAATGCAAAATTATCATAATATCTTATGACTGACTGATGCTAAGTGAGATATAAAAAAATAAACGTTATATATATATTAGTATATCAGATCATTAACATTAATCTGGTGAGTAAACAAAAAAGAAATGACAAGCCAATGGATAATAATAATAATATTTTCAATAATCAATTGAATATGAAGTGTCTCTCACATTGTCCCACAGAAACATTAAAATAGGATTAGTTTACAATGTTTTATAATAATAATTGATTCTATTTAGTGACCATTTTATTCATTAAACATTTAATATTGGGGCATCCGAGTTATTTTACATATTTGAACTTTTTTTATAGTAACAATAGTTACTTTTCCCTGGTAATTAGTTTATTTTATTATTTGTGAGACGTAACTAGTAATATAACTAATTACTTTTTTTTTTAAGTAACATGCCCAACACTGCATACAATACAATGATTTATTGCATGTCTTTGATTAATAATGAATATGAAGAGCTTTTAAAAAAAATTGCATATTAAATCGAAGTAAAAAATCGCAGTTACATTATTTCCCAAAATCGTCCAGCCCTAGTAATAATGATCACACACGTCTAAATCATGACGAGGAAGATATTAGTTCATAAGAAGCATCTGCGGAGGTCTTCTGATGTGCTTCAGAAGGTGTGGAGTTATTTCTCTCGCCGTGGTTTCATTGAACGGAGGTTAAGACGGAAATAAGTTAGTCGTGTTTACTAGGTCAGCGTGTGATTTATCTGCACAGTTTGACTCCTCTGCATGACCCTAGCAACCACATAGCAGTGTCGTGGCAACCACTGACAATGCACTAACATTGCTTTTCAAACTACATTAATCATCTCAACCTGCTCTACTTTCATTCTCTTGAGTTACAGTTAAACATAAGTCTTACTGTCTGTTAGTTGTGCCGAATCATGTCTGCTTTAAGTTTAGTTGAAATGAAAACGCGGAAGTCTTGTTTTTGAGTGGTTTGGCAACAGTTTCCTCTAAAAACATCTAACCACAGCGACCGACTCCACCTCGATTAACACTGCACACTAACACAGCATGTTTCCCACCGCTCGCTCTCTCACACGTCAAGACTTCTTCTGTTTGACTTTATACGTTTATTTCGTTCATTATAGCTTGCATTGCAAACGCATAAACAATTCTGGAAATATGGGTTGTTTGGAGGACGTGCTTGGACTGACAAAGTCAGTGTAAAAAACACAAAATGTATAATATCTGGAAAATGGTAACAATGCTTTGCTGCTCAACAGTATTTGAAAAATTGAATCAAAAGGTCTTTAGGTATTTAAAAAAAAGGTATTTACATTTTTGTGAGGCAAGGTTTGTTAATGTTTTAAAATATCGTGGTTTGACTCCTCAAAAAATGAATAACTAATAGTTATATATATATATATATATAAATATATATATATAAAATATATTTGTAATTTACTATGAAATAAAATATTATGAATAATAAATATCTTATATAAATACACACACACCCACACACATATATATATATATATTTTTTTACTTAAAAAAAAATAAAAAATGTATTCCATTTGTAAAAAAAAAAAATTATTTTCAAAATGATGAATACAATTATATAAATTTGTGCACCCACACGCACATTTATTCAAGAAAGTAATACAAAATGATTACTTTTTATTTTACTTGATGATAAAGCTACATCTCGTGTTAAGATGAATTAAACCGCTTGGTATAAAGGTTTTTCAGAAACATTAAACCAAAATAAAATATAAGAATACAGATAAAATACATATAAAACATGGAAAAGTACAGTCATAAGAACTTGACACATTATTATTATTATCAGCGTTATCATTAACACTCTTACTTGCATTGATGCATGATATATAAAAAATAATTGTCTTACATCAAAATATAAAATAGCCCCAATCCTTTCCATTCAAACAGCATCACACCTTTACCAATGCCAGCATCAAGTCCACGGTCTCCTCATCTAGCGTGTGCAGTAAAGCCTGCTGATCTAACCGCTCCGAGGGGAATATCAGCAATCATATCAATCACGCTGTCTTTGTTTTGATGTGAAACCGCTTTGTGTTTCAGGCCCAGAATAAAGAAACCGGTGCGCTAGCTGCAGCCAAAGTCATCGAAACCAAAAGTGAAGAGGAGCTGGAGGACTACGTGGTGGAGATCGACATCTTAGCGTCCTGCGACCATCAGTACATCGTCAAACTGCTCGATGCCTTCTTCTACGACAACAAACTGTCGGTAAGAGGGTTAAACGGAGCAAACCGAGCTGTCTTTAACACTACAAGGTGCTGTCAGTTTCTCAGCGAGTTTAAATGAATCATCTTTGAGACGTCGTTCAGTGTTAACTCAACCAGAGGTCCCCTAGTGAACCAAATACATGAAATATTACATGTCATGGATGTTTATTTATGTGTTTATAGAGGAGGGTCAAAATAAAGCATCATCATGTTATTTATACACAGAGATTGGTAGGTTTATTACTAAAATCTAAAGTTATATTAAGATATATTTTATACTTCTTGAGGCATGCAAACTTGCATATAATGCAATAAAGATGGTTAAAGTCAACAGACCTATTTGTGTTAAAATAACACAATGATGCTGGCATCTTTCTGAAGTCATTTTTACCCTCCTGTAATTTGACTCTATAATTATTATTATTATTTAGTCATTTTATCCAAATCGACTTACAAACGAGGACAACAGAAGCAATCAATTGAAGTATTAAAAACTAAAACAGATCGGACACTAAAACTTTATACATACTATATATTAGAGATGCACGATGTTTATCGGACGGATAAATTATCGACCAATATGGGTGAAAATTATGTAATTTTTATTACCCGATAAATAAATGAAATCCGATAAAGTACGCTTGCCGGTTAATCAATCAATCAGTCTGATTGATCTGAGATTCATCCGCTCTCCGACTGTAGCATTAAACTGCAGTGACTCTCAGCTTGTGTCGCGCTCATTACGTCATCATCTGTGAACATGTCTTCGCCGGTCTGGAAGTGTTTCTCGGTGGCAGAGGAGGACAATGCCATTGCTATTTGCGACGCATGTTCAGCACGGACTCTGAGTCAAGTTTTAACACACATCTTATATCTCACTGGAAAGGTCATCGCGGTGAAGCTGTATTAAGGGGCTTTAAGCAGCCTCCACTGTTGAAACGGTATTCCAGCGTCGTATTGTGCGTTCGTGACATCAGCCGCTACTTCGTGGCGCTCTGTAACGTCTACTACGAGAGAACAGCTGCTTTGCCGTTACATCGTGACAGCTTATATAGTTCAAATGTTACGTTTTATGTTATATACCATTTAATTCCGTCAGTATACGATTCTACCATTAGTCTTTCATTTAATCTGTGTTGATTATGTTTTAAACTTAAGCTAATTTTAATGATTGTTTTCGTTTGTTCAAAGATATGTGTGCTGTTATCAACAACACCTCAGTAGCACTGAACAATGTACTTATTGCCTAAACATCCTCCTCATAATCCATCATTTGTATTTAATTAAATGACCGATGTCTTGTTTGTTGAGTAATGATTTTATGTTCTCGGCTAAGGCGGTGTAACGGCTTACTTCTGGTGTTAGTCCCTAGATATAACGTCCTCAACATGCACTCATGCACTTGAATATATATTAGTTGTTAATGAGTTGTTAATTGCAGATAAAGCATAGTTCTGTCACTCATTTGAAGAGTCAGGACTGATGTGTGCCGTTATATAGTTAGGCCAGAGATACTAAATGTCAGTTTCATCAGTGCATCTTAGAGTTTGTATTCTCCTGGCTGCACAAACTGCAGATTACATTAAAATTATAATATAAAATATGAACTTATTGGTTATCGGAATCGGCCATGAGAAGGACTTAATTATCGGTATCAGTTAACATTTTTCATATCATTCATCCCTACTATATATACACATTTTTTTAATAAATTAAATAAAAATGACAGATGCATACAATTAAATGTCAAAACGTAACATAAAAAAAAAAACTATTCAAAATATTAAAGAACAAAAGGTATGAGTATAATAATGATTTAACATAACTCCATGCCAAACGCCAACAAATCACTACATATGTGTGTATATACAACCACACACACATACAAATATATACACATTTATAAATCCAATATTCTTTCATTTCCATGTAGTTTGTTGAAAAACTTAATAAAAAACCCAATCTCATGTGAAAATTGTCAATTTGACATCAATCAAAAATAGTGATCCATGATTAAAAAAAGAATATTTTGGCTATCATCTCTATTTATGTATTTATGTTTGTCTTCAGAAAAAACATAACCAGGGTAGTTTCTAAATGTGGGTCTTTTTGGCAGAGAATTTATTTTAACCGTTTCTCGATATGACACATAATTTGCAGGTTTGACAGATTAATATTCACTTTCCGAATAAGATCACACAAACTTCATTCTAGTATCAAATATTAAGCTTTAAATAAAGCATGTCGAGTGTTTATCGTTGCACTGAAGTACATGAATAATACTTTCTCTCTGAAGTGTTCACACAACTGTTTTAATGAGAATTGATGATTAACAGACAGCATTTACTGAACATGTGCTTGGAGTCTTGCATATATAAAATGCTGTTGTCACTCTTGTTTGTTACTGAACGGTGCATCACGGTAACCGTATTTACATCTATAGCCATATTCTACTGCTGTATGGATGTTGTTATGATTTGTATCATATGTGAATGACTTGTTAAGCTCAGTAATTCACATTGTTCGTCAGGGTGGGACGAGTGGCTGAGCACTATGTAGAAGTGAATGTGGATGTTTGTAGTGGATTATTGTATCTTCATAGACGACATGCCTGTAAAAGCCAGGTTTCATGGTTAAAGCATTGCTGGAATAACTCGTGTGAAGGTACATTTCCTGAGTGCTGATTTCCGAGGCTTTCTTTTTAACAAACATTAAATACTAAACATTGGGGTTCAGAGCTGGCTAGTTACTAATTACATGATCAGACTGAACAAATTAAGTATTTAGAATTAGATTATATTTAAAGCTGTCAAATGCTATTTCGAGATTTGTACATCATCTGAAAGTTTAATTAATAATCGCTCCATTGATGTATGGTTTATGATAGGATAATATTTGGCCGAGATACAACTATTTGAAAATCTGAAAGTGCAAAAAAAACAAGAAAATCGCCTTTAAAGCTGTCCAAATGAGCTTCTGCCGAATGTATTTAGGCTTTGTTGATTTGTAAAGATTATTGAATTGAACAAAACATGTAAGAGTCATAATCTATTATTGGTCACAGAGTTTATTTTCTGCCGTGATCTAATGGAAAATCATATTAGGTAACTTTCAGGTGATACGTCATAACCGCAGTGCTCTGTTGATTTATACACTGCTTTTAAGCTGCAGATGTTTGATAGATTAGTAATAGAGTAATAGCATTTCCTCATATTAAAGCAAGAGGTGTGTTTTGTGATCTTCAGTAGACGCCTGAGTGGCATAGATGCACATATCTGGGTGTGGACGAGGCGTCTGGTCGTAAAATCTCTGGATGAACTGCATTCAGATGGGAAGGAAATAGCTGCACGCTTGTTGTCAAACATAACGAGCACTTGTTCTCTTTCACATGAGTGTGTTAAGTTGACCTCACCGTATCTGATGATGCAGATGCTCAGACCTCAAGCATGTTGTTCGTTTAGACATGAGCAATGCACAACAGATGACTAGAAGGACTTCATTCAAGAGGAACCGTGATCTTGGATGCGATGTTGACATGGAAAGGAAACTGTACAGCTGAATTTCTGTTGTTTATATATTATGCTAATTAGGATGTGGTAAACAATACACAACATGTGTCCGGTTCCTTGCAGAACATATGTGTGAGAAGAAACGGGGGTTTCTCAAGTGGTCACATTTTCAGCTGAATGCCACAAAAACAAATCGACCCTGCTGGGAACTTATCTCTGGAGATGTATTACAGAATAGACTTCAAAACACTGTTATTATATAATGTTGAACCATTTAACTGTTTGAAACGTGAAAATTAGGTCTTACCTGTGTCTTATTGTTCAGCTCTGATGTGACAGGTCATTCCTTGACCTCCACATGTTCATATTTTATTATATTATATTATATTATATTATATTATATTATATTCAATACATGTCAGTTCTCCCTCCGAGTCCTCCATCATACCAAATTTATGCACTTAGTTTGCACGAACTATTATAAATATATACGTGTAATCGGTGATTTGAATCGTAAACCTTTTGGCAAAATGTTGTTCGTTTATAAATAAATATATTTTTGGCAACTTTTCCCAGCCATAAAACACAAAACTGAAAAACAGGCCCATCAAATGATGTGAACCAAGAGTTGTTTTGGCTGTTAAATGTTTATTTAGTCTAATTTTTTTATCACAAAAAATCTAATTTTTTTTAATATTTAATAAATTACATTTATACTTAGTACCTCCTCTTAATCTGAAGTGTATAATATTTTAGTGTTACCTGAATTGCAAAAACTGACTATATTAGTATGCAGAGAATAAGCTGTCTATGCGTATTAAACTGGAATATATACCATGGTCTGTCTGAATACTCGATTCTGATTGGCTGCTTTAACCAACCACACCGCACCACACGCACACACCACACGCCACACACACCACCTCACCACCACCACACACACTCACACACCTCTCACACACACACCTCTCACACTACACACACACACCTCTCACACCACACACACACACCTCACCACACACACACACACACACCTCTCACCACACACACACACACCTCTCACACACACACACACCACACACACACACACACACACACACACCTCACACACACACCTCACACACACACACACACCTCACACACACCTCACACACACCTCACACACACACCACACACACACACCACACACACACCACACACACACATCTCA
Organism: Gymnocypris eckloni scoliostomus; assembly: GCA_027564155.1. Lineage (NCBI taxonomy): Eukaryota > Metazoa > Chordata > Actinopteri > Cypriniformes > Cyprinidae > Gymnocypris > Gymnocypris eckloni. The sequence continues at coordinate 25,440,584 of CM050433.1, forward strand.
CACACTTCACACATCACCTCATAGTGAATCGATAATTATATTTCTCAGCAACGAGGGGGTAAAGTAACTAATCTCACAGCTTCATTGTTTGCTGAGAGAGATGCACAGATTCAGGTCATGCACAGTCTGCTGGTGGTTCTTTGCCTCCACGTCATGCAGTAAACTCATTTAATGCACAGCTAGCTGTGGATTGTCCCTTACATGTATCTAGCATCACACACAGCTATAGTTTTTTGTCCTGATTTGTTGTCGACTGAAGTCTGTAGCGGTCAGCAGCCGTGTAAACATGTAACAGGTGTGTGAAGATCTCTGGCCTCATGCATCAGGGCTCGAGCGTGCCGTATCTCCTCGTGTCTTGGGATCTACTGAACTCTTGTAAGCTGTCGCTCCTAAGAGCCAATTAAACAGCCGGATGAAGGATGTGAGCTCAAGCCTGCTGTCTCTCCTCCATCTGTGCGTTCACCACCAACATAAGCTTCTCTGATCCTCTTTTACGGCCATCACACAGTCTGCTTCAGTTCAGTGTGCCTCGGCATTATCAGAAATGAATGTTGAGTCTAGTATCTCAGCAGAGGTCAACAGTTGGATTGTTTTTACCGACTAGTACTGTTTGAAGACATAACGTACTGTGACGAACATTAAATGGCCATACTCTGAACTTCAGTCAATGTTACGCAAGGTTTTGACCCCTGCAAAAATGGCACTTGTATTGGTTTTAGTGGAAACTGTAATGGGTTTCTTTTGGTAATTGGTCACCTTGTATTGGTGGCTTGTTAAAACCAATAAATCCTAATGGAATATGTCCCAAAGCACACTACAGAAAACCATTTTTAATGGTTAAAAGTTGATGATTTGTAATGTTTGAAACATTAAAATTTTCTGTGATGGTTCTATTGTTTCTTTTACAGCAGGAGAACAAAGAAGCGTAATAGTGATGGGCACGTAAATAATGATCAATGCTGTTTCACACACTATTAAAATAGTAGACTGGTTGGCTGTACATTTTCCATTCCAGGTCAGCATGCTACATCCAAATCTTTTATTTTAAAGCATCTAGAAAAATCCATGATCTCTCTACAGGCACTTGGATAAAGTCCTTTAGCCATCTGTTGCATCTTAACGTAAGCCTGGAGCTCTGCACCAGTGATGGGAAAGTGATAATCATCATCGTTAATTATTCAGCAGGTTGAATAAGGTTCAGAATCAGTCGAGTTACACAGTCATTATTGACTCCGGCAGCTGTTGACAGTGTTGTGGAATCGTCTCATTAAACTCTGTCGTTTCTGTTTGTTTAGACTCTTGTTGCGTTTGTCTGTGTGTGTGTGTGTGTGTGCGCGTGGGGTGTGTGGCGTGTGTGTGTGTGTGTGCGTGTGTGTGTGTGTGCGTGTGTGTGTGTGCGTAATGGCGTGTGTGCATGTGTGTGCATGTGTGTGTGTGTGTGCGCTTCGTGTGTGCTCGTGTGTGTGCGTGTGTGTGTGTGTGTGGTCAGACTGGTTGTTCTGGCCTGCGGGCTTCAGTGGAAGTCATTTGACAGATTCCACACATTTCAGAAAGCAAGCAACTGATGTAGATGTAGATGCCAGTGACTGGTTTCTCCAGTTTGTATTACGTCGACTGGTGATACTGAAATTAAAGGACATTTTCTTTACAATGCATCCCTTTTTTTTGAGTCCAGATCTGTGATTTAAAAAACTCATTTAACTATGGAATTAATACAAACAATTACTTGAATACACATTTTCTATGATTGAATATCTAAATTTAAATTGATTTTGAAATGTTAAAGTGAGAAAAAAATATTATACCCCATATGGCATACAAAGTAAACTATTAGAGATATTTGGTAATATATTTCAAAAGACACAAATGCTCAAAATATATTGCTAATATAGCAATGATTATATTGTAAATATGTTTTAGATATTTTACTGTACATCTACTCATATATTTTAAATATATTTTCAATGTTAATATAGTTATGTTGTTCCAAATGAGTTTTAGTGTTTGAAATATATGTACCTTGAAGTGCATTTGGCATTTAAAGGTATAATTTATTTTCTATCTGAAAATGTATATTTCATTAAGCCATGCTATTTAACACATAATTTGTCGCTTATCAGAAATACAGTATTTTTGGCCTATACAGTAAAAAAAACAACTTACCATTGTTTGAAATTTACACATTTGGAAACTTTATTACTATTATTATAAAATGCTTTTAAAATACTGGAATAAGATATGAGCATTGACGTGAATTCAAAGCCTCCCCCCCCCTCAAAACCCAACATGAATACACATTGCTTTACATGCTTTTGTGTCATTGACCCACAAATCATCAAATCTTAAAACGTTTAGTTCTGTGATATCTTGTGACTGTATTTTCTGGATCTTGTCATAATAGCTCTAATGTTGGAAATGCTCTTCCAGTATATTCTCTCTGGAAACACGGTTACGTGTCTATTGTTTGATACACACCTGGATTATCCGTCGGGCCAGCGACTCATTGGACAATGCTGGCTCAGTAATGAATATGCTGAAAGTGAGTCTTCTCTGTAGTACACAGTAGACGTGGCTATGTGCTGTCATTCATCTATCCACCCCTTTTCCAAACAGCTTGTCCTGTGTAGGGTTACTGGAGACTAACCCAGTGTCTCGGCCCATAGGAAACACCCTGTATGGATCATACAACCATTATATAACAGTACGATCATCATGAGATGGGCAAACTTGTTCGGTGACGTCAGTCTCATAAGCTGCTGTTGTTTAGGGCGAGCACAGATTCATGTCTCTTAAGTCATTACTGTTATTAAAGCTTCATTCTTGGGGTTGAACACTGGTCCCAGTCCATTTCTAGAAACCAGTATATCCTAAATAATATGATGTCCCTCATGCATTTGTTGAGTCTGTAAATACAGTCAAACCAAAAATTATTCAGACACCAGATACAATCTTTGATGTTTTTTTACTAGGACACTATAATTCATTTATGTAAGTGAGGATAGCAAACTAAAGTGAACTGTGACATACCTACAAATTCTTCATACAGTGGACTTCCAATAAAAATATGGGACCAAAAATTAAGACACTTTGACCTGAGCATGTTTGGCTTATAGAAACACTCCACTTTTTTTGGAAATAGGCTAATTTTACAACTCCCCTAGAGTTAAACAATTGAGTTGTACTGTTTTTGAGTCCATTCAGCCGATCTTCGGGTCTGGTGGTAGCACTTTTAGCGTAGCTTAGCATAGATCATTGAATCGGATTAGACCGTTAGCTTCTCGCTCAAAAATGACCAAAGAGTTTCGATATATTTTCCTATTTTAAAGCTTGACTCTTTAGTTACATTGTGTACTTGCAGCGCCTGAAAGTAGTACCCAGCTTGGTAAATAGTTATGCTATAGCATGGGACTACTTTCAGGCGCTGTGTAATATCATTATGGTACGCAGCAAAAGTTGCTTGATTATTACGCCGGAATGAGAGTATAGTCGCAACTTTTAATTTTCCGTTAGTCTTAGTACACGATGTAACTAAAGAAGAGTCAAGCTTTAAATAGGGAAAATATCAAAACTCTTTGGTAATTATTGAGTGAGATGCTTTAAAATACTGGAATAAGATATGAGCATTCTTGTTAAGCCCCCCACTCAAATCAAGCATGAATACAACTTTAACACTTTTGTGATATTGAAAATCATCAAATAGGTGGAGTGTTCCTTTTAAGTGTTTTTTCTTTAATTGCTAATGCAGCCTTTTGCACCCACATACTGAACAGAATGAAGCATTGCTTGGTAATTGGTTGAGCTAAATTGGTATTATCTAATCGTGTCCCTAAATTTAACAGCTGAATAATTTTGGTTGGCTATAATCAATTGCATACCCTTCTATCAAAGTTAGGCCTATTCGACATTATCAAGATGAATTTGTTCTGACACAGTTTAACTACCATTTTCTAAAGTGTAGTGAATAAACTGTGATAATGTGAGAAATGTTGAAGGTGTCTGAATAGTTTTGGTTTGACTGTATAAGTGGGTGATTCAGGAGTGAAGTTTCTGACTTCATAGTTAAACAGCAGTTTTATTGGATTGTGCATTGGTTTGTTGGATTCGATGCCATGTTTCTTTGCTTTGGTATGTGGTTTATGTATCTTGGAGGCAGTCACTGTGTTATCGCCTCCATCACTAAATATACAGACCCTTGTCCACAGGGGGCGAGACATGAGGGTGGAGGGCTGTGCTTTGACGGGACAGTATTTCCATGAACAAATCTGTTTGAGTACTTTAGCAGTTTCGGCTCGGGATCTTCAAGACATTACAAACTCTGCTGTTCTGCTTGAACACTGAATAATCTCTCTTAACGATGTACATTCCTAAGATCCTGTTATCATTTATCATGTCGTTTCAAACCCGTATGAATTTGAAGAATGACAGTGACACATTAGGCCTCTTCCTCATACATTGTAATCATATGACTCCAGAAGAATATATAGCACAAAAGTCACATGGAGTAGTTTAATGACGCGTTTATTGTGCCACCTTGTATTTTTGTATTCATTAACTTTGTTGTATGTGTTTTGGAACGACATGTGATTACATGGTGACTAGGGATGGGCTTTTTTCAAAAATATTTTATTTGAATATTTTGGCTCATATCCAAATATTCATTTATTTAAATGACTTTTAACGAGATTTTTTTCCATCAAGTTTTTGTCACCATTTCTAAACAAGCTTATGATTAGACATACACAACATGCTTACACATTACATCTCAGGGGTTTCTTTTAGTTGAAAACGTGTAAACTGTATATGTGTGTCTGTGTGTGTGTATGTGTGTCTGTGTCTATATGTGTGTATGTGTGTATATGTGTGTGTATTAGGGCTGCACGATATATCGAAAAATTATCGTTCTCGCGATAATAGTATATGCGATATACGTATCGCAGCGAGTTGCGATAAGTGTAATTTATTGTGCCAAGATTTGTGTGTTGCATGCATAGGTTGTCCAAATTTGACCAATCAGATGGGGCTTGTCGCTTTACTATCTTTATACCCGCCTCCAAGTAGTTAAGGTGCTATATGCTATTGGCTAGCTAGAGGGTCGAAAGTTGAACCTAGCGGCTCAGAGCATAGAGTGGAAAATAAATATGGCAGGAGTAGAGACAAGCGAGGAAAATGACAGCAGCGAAAAACTTGTGCCTAAAAAGAAATGTACGTCTGAAATATGGCAAGAGAGAATTCAAATTCAAGAGAAAAGACGTGTCGCAAATGCAGGTACTGTGTAAGTCGTGCCGAAAAACTGTGGTTAACGTTACGTCGAGAGGAAATGCAACTAATCTCCAGTCATCTGGAACACAACCACATGGAGCTATTTGAAGACTTTCGAAAGTGTAAGGCAATATCCACCAAAACTGCTAACGAAAAGCCAAGTAACAATAAGGGAGCCGTACAGACAACCATCGATCAAAGTTTTACAAATGCAACGTCTTAAGGAAAAACGTCGAAACGCCACAAGGAATTAACAGATGCTGTCACACGCTTTTTAGCTAAAGACATGATGGCTGTTAACACTGTGAGCAAAGAAGGCTTTGTGGGTCTAATTAACAAATTGGACCGAAGATATCAGCTGCCATCGAGAAATTATTTTTCTCATGTTGCAATTCCACAGATGTATGACACTTACCACTGAGCCCTATGAGCTACACCGTTCACTTTCTTACTCAAGACTTTGAATTAAAAACACGCTGTCTGGGTGTTGTGTATTTCCCCAAATCCCACACCAGTGAAAACATAGCCAATGGGAGTTCGGTAAAGTTGGCAAGATATTCACAGATTTGCCCTTTCCGGATCAATAACTCGCAAGCAAAACGTTTTTTTTTACGGCACAAATGATGCCTCTTTTCATTCGTAGTGATGTAGTAAACAAGCTACAAGCGTGTTTTCCTCAAAACAAGCTTTCCTCCGCTCTGTACAATTATACATTGATCTAAATGCGCTGGTGTCTGAGAGACAAGTTCTAAGGGACCGTCTGCAAAGTGCGAAACGCGAAAAACATTACTAATAAAATACTCAATACCTTCACAGTAACACACTGTACATTCACTACCAAAATCACTTCACACATCACTGCTCTCCTGCTGGTTATACTACAACACTTATTTTGAAAACAATTCCTTTGACATATTCTTTATGATTATTTATTATGAAATAAAGCTAATAACTTTACTGCAACACACTGTACATTCACCAAAATCACTGCACACATCACTGCTCTCCTGCTGGTTATACTACAACACTTATTTTGAAAATAATTGCTTTTACACATTTTTTATGAACCTTTATTATGAAAAATAGTTATTAACTTCACTGTTATTGGACATAATAGGTAATAACTTTACACTGTAGTCTCATCAAATTCACTTCACACATCACTGATCTTATGCTGGTTATACAACAACAGAAATTATAATATCAGCCAAGGTTTTCAGTCATTCATAGTGTTTTAAAATCTAAATGTTTGCACCTTATTTGACAGTTTTTTTTTAGCCTGTATTAGATTTAATTAGATTAGAGGAATATCTATTACCTGTTTATTTTAGTATGATTATTACATATAATTATAAACAAAATAGCATTTCTCTGGGGGAATGTTATATCGCAAGAAATATCGTTATCGCAATATAAAAAAACGCTATCGCATATTTTCCCAATATCGTGCAGCCCTAGTGTGTATGTGTATATGTGTGTGTATGTGTCTATATGTGTGTATGTGTCTATATGTGTGTATGTGTCTATATGTGTGTATGTGTCTATATGTGTGTATGTGTCTATATGCGTGTCTGTGTGTATATGCGTGTCTGTGTGTCTGTGTGTGTTTATGTGTGTCTGTCTATGTGTGTGTGTATGTGTCTATGTGTGTGTGTGTCTATATGTGTGTGTGTATATGTGTGTATGTCTATGTATGTGTATGTGTATATATGTGTGTATGTCTATATGTGTGTATTTGTCTATATGTGTGTGTATATATGTGTGTATGTCTTTATGTGTCTATATGTGTGTGTATGTGTCTATATATATATATATATATATGTGTGTGTGTATATATATGTGTGTGTTTAAACATGTTTTAAAAAAACAAAAACATATATATACATATATATATATATATGTGTGTGTTTAAACATGTTTTAAAAAACAAAAACATATATATATATATATATATATATATATATATATATATATATATATAATAACAAAAGCTTTGCTCTGCTTAAGCTTGAATGCATTTAATACACCGAGCCGTAGTTCACCGACAAGCTATGCAATATCATGTTCAATATCACCAGCGATTCATCTGCGATTCTGAGCGCGAATTGCGCAGCTTGTTGGTGAACTTCGACTCTGTGTGAACTTAAAATGCCGTTCCATTTGAAAACAGGTGATGGAGATTTATGAATAATCACAGAACCGGCTTTACTGACGAGATGCGCATGCCAGTTGCATGCAATATATCGTGCAGCCCTATTACAGATCGAATATTCAAATATGTGACTCTTTGCACACACCCTTATAGTGACCTTTAACATGTCAAAACCATGACCATGCAGCATGAAGGCTCATCTTAAAGTAGGTCAACACCGATTGAGTGATGGGCTTGGTATTTGTGACACATTCCTTAAGTTTTACTCTCCTGAAGGCTCTCTCTTTCTCAGATCCAGGGGAAATTCCTCTTACTACTAGCACGGTGGTAATGGACCAACTACTGCCGGTGGCGCGGTGTTGTGTATATTTATATATATATAATTCTGAAACGCAAAAATACATAAATGAGGCTCAATCAAATATTAACAAACGTGTGTGTTTATTTTAGCCCTTACGTCAGTGAACACTCAGCCTGCAAAACACTAAAATAAATATCAAATACATAATGCAGTTAAATAGGAAAGTAGCCTTAAATAAGAAATTTAAATACACCCCATGACCCTGTCTACCTCACGCGAGTGGTGCGGCGAGAACCCAATATAATCTCTGATGTGGTCTACACAATGCAGCGCGATACAACACGACAAATCCCTCTCAGTAACCTGCCTCGTCCTATTTATGATGCACTGACACAAAGTTCAGATGTCCTGTAGATAGACTCGACCTGTTGTATTGCGACGTGCTGTTAGACGCGGTTCGACGTTCCTCCACCAAGCAAGCGGCCTCGTTAACGTTAACTCCTCGTCTGCACGAGCTCTCACGCGCTCTTTATTTACACAGACACACACACACACACACACACACACACACACGCAAGACATTCACACACACACACACACACACACACACACACGAAGTTATCAAACACTAAAGTCTAAATTATTTTTCTTTTGTTATTGATGAACATAATCACAGCAGCTGGTTATTTGGTTGTTTTGGCTGCTATTACTTTAAGAGCTGCCGCTGCTGGATCTGACACGCTTCGTGTTTTCTCTCAAACTTTTATAGATAATTGTGCTTGAATATGAAATGATATACAGCGTGCATATACAGCAAATGAACAGCATGTGTTACTTACAAGCACAGTATAATGGCAGACAGGAGAGGGACATTTGTTTTTACTGACATGTGTCCCTGGAGCACAAAATAATTCTTAAGTCGCTGGGTTATATTTCTAGCAATAATCAACAATACATTGTATGAGTCAAAATTATAAAAAAAAAGTTGTTGCCAAAAATCATTCAGATATTAAGTAAAGATCATGTTCCATGAAGATATTTAATGCATTTCCTACCGCAAATATATCACAACTTAATTTTTTATTAGTTATATGCATTACTAAGAACTTCATTTGAACAACTTTAAAGCTGATTTTCTTAATATTTAGATTTTTTTGCTCCCTCAGATTCCAGATTTTCAAATATTGTCCTATCATAACAAACCACACATCAACGGAAATATTATTTAATCAGCTTTCAGATGCATGTATCTCAATTTCGAAAAATTGACTCGACTGGTTTTGTGGTCCAGGGTCATATTTCGCCTGACAGCATTTCATCTGACTACAGTTAGTTCTGCTGAAGCCGTAAAGATGTTCTGCGTCTAAATAAACACAGTTTTTGTCAATAAAAAAGAGACACGCAGCAGTTGTGAGTGGGGCAGACAACCCTAGCCACGCCCCTGCATTCAATATTTGTAACGCTGTTAAACTGGAAAAATGTATTGCATGCGTTGACGTGCTAATTTAGACAGCACTCGTTTGTAGCAATACATTACCGTTCAAAAGTTTGGGCTCAATGTTGTTTTTTTTAATTTAAATTAATTCATAATTTTATTCAGTAAGGATGTGTTAAATTGATACAATATGATGGTAAAGATAACAGTTTCCAACACTGATAATAAACCAGCATATTATTATGATTTCTAGAAGGATCATGTGACACTGAAGACTGAGTAATGATGCTGAAAAACAGCTGCGCATCACAGAAATATATTCGATGTTTACTATATACTCACATGGAAAACAGCTTTTAAATTGTAATAATATTTCACAATATTACTGATTTTACTGTGTTTTTGATTATATTAATGCAGCCTTGCAGAACAGAAGAACATTCTTAAAAAGTTATTTCCTCTATTTCTCAAATAAACTGGATCAATGTCATTGTTCTCTGTTCTGTTTATACACTGCACCACCTTTTCCTGTTTACATCAAACAACTCTTTTCTTTCAAGGTCCACTGAGTTCTTCTGTGTCTGAATGAGCCAGACGTCTCTGTCCTGAACAACACAGTCTCACGTTGTACCTCATTTCCTCCACAGATAATGATCGAGTTTTGCCCCGGAGGTGCAGTCGATGCCACCATGTTAGGTAAGACCTGTATATCTCCCCTTCATGTTATCGTGACCTGTTGATGATCTTGGTTATTAGCTCATGGTAACTCGTTTTCCCCTGAAGTTCAAACCGGATATTGCATTATTTTGGGTGTTTTATGAACAAAGCCAGTCAAGGTCACTTAAAGTTCAATGCCTTTGGTTACACCGCCCTGCCTCTCAAACTCAAGTTTATTTGAATATGCATGTTTGTGTGTTTTGACATTTTAAAGTGAAGTGGATTTTTTCTTTTGAAGTGTTTGATGCACTAGTCTGAAGATGTTCTTGTTGTGTCTTTCAGAGCTGGACCGGGGTCTTGAAGAGCCTCAGATTCCAGGTGGTCTGTAAACAAATGCTGGAGGCTCTTCAGTATCTCCACAGCATGAAGATCATCCACCGAGACCTGAAGGCTGGAAACATCCTCCTCATGCTGGACGGAGACATCAAGCTAGGTGTGTGTGTAAACGAAGCAGTCCGAGGGATCGTGTGATTTCAGTCGGGTGCGGTTTAAAACTGACAGCCATGATTATGGAATTAAACTAGTTTATTTGTGCTGAGGTTTCTCTTCTGGATAAAGGCTGTTTATTTGGTATCGTATGTCATTTTTTTTCCTGAAGCACACAAACTCTTTCTTATTTCGATGAAGGACAATAATTCTGTTCCAGAACCTAGTGAGCAGGCTCGATGCCTTCTAAGGGATCATCCTAACTGAATAGGAACAAACATGATTGATTTGCGCTGCATTTATTGGATACAAATATTCTTTTTGCAGATATTTTCTATGTAAATTTTTTTGAAAGTGTAATTTATTCTGTGATCAAAGCTGAAGTTTCAGCAACATTACTCCAGTCTTCAGTCACATGATCTTCAGAAATCTTAATAATATGATGATTTGCTGCTAATTATTATCAGTGTTGATAAGCCGTTTTGCTGCTTCATTTGTTTTGTGGAAGCCATAAAACACTACCAATTAGTAGTAGTCAGTAGCATTCGTATAATACTTTCATTCAGCAAGGACATCTTTAAGGGATCAGGTGTGCGGCTGTGATGCATTAAAATGCCGTATAGTTAGGATTTGAGCAAAGTTAGAGCAAAAGATCTCTTACTAATTCTTTTGACCTTTCTCACAACCTTGCACACACACACACACACACATAGACACAGACACAGACACAGACACACATGCACACACACACACAGACACACACACAGACTCACACACACACAGACTCACACATGCAAGCGCACGCGCGCACACACACACAGACACAGACACAGACACACACACACAGACACACATGCACGCACGCACGCGCACACACACACAGACTCACACATGCAAGCGCACACACACACACACACAGACACACACATGCATGCGCACACACACACTCAGACACACACATGCATGCGCACACACACACACACACACACACACACACAGTCCACATTTCCTTGAAACCTTTCATTGTATTGTATGAAGGTTATGTTGTGCTGCCAAGAGCTGACATATAACATTTCATTAAACTTCTCTGCTCAAGTCTCACTGGATTTAGTGATTGAAAGAGCAAATGTTCCCTCTGAATACTGCTTCACGTGTAACCGAATGTGTCTTCGTTGTGTGCTGGTTAATGGTAGCTCAGAATGTCAGGCCAATAGATACGAGAGTATCAGGCTTTCAGTGCTTGCTGTGAGAGAAACATGCTCGTGTGCTTCAGATGCGGAGCGCCAAACACACGTGACTGAGGAGTCGTGTCTGTCATAGCGGTCACATAAATATATAAACAAACAAGCATTTGCTAGACCGCAAGGTTTGCATCATTACTTACAATCTGTATTATTGTGTATGTGACTAATACAAATCTTGAATATAGACTAGAAAAATCTAGCTAAAAAAAGTCAAGACCACTAATATTGTCAATTATTTTTACTATTTGAAGGATCTTTCTATTATCGAAGAATCTTGGGGAAATATAAAATATTAAGCAGCACAACTGTTTCCAACATTGATAATAATCAGAAATGTTTCTAGAGCAGCAAATCAGCATATTAGATCATGTGACACTGAAGACTGGAGTTATGATGCTGAAAATACAGCTTTGATCACTGAAATAAATTAGTTTAACACATATTAACACAGAAAAGTTATTTTACATTGTAGTAATATTTCACAATTTTACTGTATTTTCAATCAAATAAATGCAGCCTTGTTGAGCAGAAAAGGCTTCTTTCATTTACAAACATTTACAAATCTTACAAACCCCAAACATGTAAAATAGTATAACATATATATTAGAGGTTTTACAGATTATAAAGTAGCTGGGATGACATTTCTGCTTTTTGTTGCAGCGGATTTTGGAGTTTCTGCAAAAAACACCAAAACTCTTCAACGACGAGACACTTTTATCGGGACACCATATTGGTAAGTGCTATAGATCAATCATCTGCGCTCATAATCATAATCAGGCAAACAGATACTGGGCAAGAGCAGTATCCGCTTAAGTTCGATCTAATTAGAGCATCGATTTAACATTTACTGCAGTCACATGACTGCAAACAGTCACTGAATCGAAGTAATTATAATTAATAATAGCAGGTTTATTACATAATCATTACTAAATAATGACGTGCATCAAAATTTATTTTACACCGAAGCACCAAAATAAAAGTTTTATTTCACTTATAATCGAAAACATTTATATGATAATCAAATATATTTAATAATCACATTTTAGTTGCACATAAAGCAGATTTTAATTATATAACTACTCCAGACGGTGGTTGTAATAAAAGCTTATTTTCACGACAGATTTATTCAAACATGCATTTAATAATAAAGACAAAAGTTGAATTGAAATATAACGAATGTATAGTATAATGCATACGTTTAGCATCATTATGGAATGCTAACTGACTAACGAGTTATGGACAGGGGATGCTTTCTAGAGGTAATTATGAAGTTATGTGGCATTGTTTCCAGCTCTTTTATTGATGTCTTTCTGTGGTTGAAATATTGACTGATTACATGAGACATTTTGACTTATTAATTCTCAGGATATTAATTATTGATATCAATAATTCAATTTTTACTAGTTAAAATATTCATTCTTGATTATCTGGAATTCGATTTCATAATTCTTGATATCTGTAATTGTATTTTCACTAGTTAAATGTCACCATAGACTGCTATTCAAAATCAATTTTTGATATCAATAATTCATATCCTGAGAATGAATAAAAACGGCAAGACATGATTAATTTCAGGAAGTTTTCAACCCCTTCTTTTGTGTTTATTTTCTGGGATAGCTAGTAATAAAGAGGAAGATGATCGGTTGTGTGCCGCTTAAACTGTTTCTGGTCAATAATTCCGGCCCTCCAAAATAGTTTCAGTGCATAATGTAATTATATGAAACAGAATTATTATTAATAATTACACATTCCAACAAAACTAATAGAAAGGGGCAGATTTGTTACTAAAGCAATCATTAACTAGAGTTCAATTTGAATGTCCTGAAATGAAATATCTTTCTTATCGTTGTGCTTTCTTTCAAGTGCTTTATCAGACTCGTAAACGAACTTTATCAATTATATTTATTAGTGGCTTGTAGTAGATTATTTCAGTCACTGGCTAACAGTGCTTTGTAGATTACTGATTACATGCTGAAGACTTCATTTGAACAACTTTAAAGATGATTTTCTCAATATTTAGATTTTGTTTGCACCCTCAGATTCCAGATTTACAAATATTGTCCAAACCATACATCAATGGAAATATTATTTATTCAGCTTTCAGATGATGCATACATTGACCCTTATGACAGGCTTCGTGGTCCAGGGTCACAAATAAATCATTAGTGAAGGTCACTGAATACGATGTATTATTTCACAGCTTGAATAATTAATATATATATATTAGTGCTATCAACCAATTAGTTGAGTTTAATCGCATCAAAAATAAAAGTTTTTATTTACATAACATATCTGTGTGTACTGTGTAGATTTATTATGTGTATATATACATACACAAACATACAGTATATATTTTGAAAATATTTACACACATATATATTCAAAAATTATATTATATATAAATACATTTAATATAGAAAAGTAACTTTTTCTTAAATATATTCATACATAGGTGTGTATCTATATTTAGATAATAAATATACACAGTACACATACATATATTATGTAAATAAAAACGTATTTTGGATGCGATTAATCGTTTAACAGCGCTTAGAAATATTATGTTTACACACACACACACACACACACATACACACACACACACACACACACACACACACACACACACACACATACACACACACACATTTTTCACACACACACACACACACATATTTTTCACATACACACACACACACACACACACACACACACATTTTCTACACACACACACACACACACACACATTTTCTTACACACACACATTTTACACACACACACACACACACACACATTATACACACACTTTTTTACACACAGACACACACAGACACATTTCTTACACACACATATATGAACACACACACACACACACACACACACACACACACACATACACACACACATCACACACACTGAACAGCACACATTACACACTGAAGATGAAGACATCTGGTCGCTGGGCATCACGCTGATCGAGCTGGCTCAGATCGAGCCGCCCCACCACGAGCTCAACCCCATGAGGGTCCTGCTTAAAATCGTCAAGGCTGAGCCTCCCACCCTGGAGCAGCCTGCCAAGTGGTAAGCCCCAAAGAGTGACCGGCTGAGATTTTAGAGACTTACATCATTACTGTACGATTCCTTCCAAAGATGGGCTGATCTGAGAGCATAGCTGCGGCTTCTTTCTTAGATTTATAGCTTTTAAAGGGGTCCTGGTTTTGTCTTGATTTGTTTTGGGGTGTACTAGAACATGCTCTCATGCTCGGTGGTTCGAAAATCGCATTATTTTTCACATTATTTACATTATTACAATACCTCTCTCCCCAGCCTGACACAAACGACTCAAGTAGCTCCGGGTTTGATGAAGGCCCGCCTCCCGAAAAACGAAATGTTGTGATTGGTTAGCTGTCCCAGTGCGTTGTGATTGGCCAACAGCTTAGACGGCGTTACTGTCCCACCCCTTCCTAATGCAATAAGTTCATCAATATTGCCATATTAATTCAGATCATGAGAATATTGAACAAGAGGATCGTGCAGAACCTTTGCACGCACGGATATTACAAGACATATTAAAGTGGTAACATTGTTGTTGTTTTTGGCTAAATCATGTTTTAGATGAAATGTCGACAGCTTATAAAATAACTGCATTTATTATGTACAGATAAGTGCAACAGTAATATGTATTATGTTTATTGTTCGTTAATTCTAACATTATAACATGAATTGCGGTGAAACTGTTATACAGTTGAATTTATTTATACCACAGTCCCACAGACTTACACTGTTTGTGGCCGTATATATGTAGATTAATTATCTTCCAGCAGGAGGCGCTGTCGGAGAAAGCGAGGTTTCAACGGTAACGCTGCACACAAAGCAGAGCGCCGCTCACAAACGCTGCTTTATCAGACATTACACGCAAGATGAAATGAAAATAACATCCAACATGTTCTGAAGACAGTCGGTTTCCATCAGAAATACAGTGATATGTGAACACCAGCACTGGGTTTCGATTATGAAGAGCTCAACCAAGCATCCCCCCCGCCAACCAGTCGAATTTCAGTAGGCGGGATTATCTTTGTGATGTCACAAATGCATGAAAACACCTTTGTAGTCCAAACGATCCATTTCTCCAACGGTTGTAGTTCTTGAAAAGGGATTTTTTTTTTTTTCTTTGGAGTGGACTTTGAGATGTGTAACTTTGTAGAAAGTTATATGCCCAAACATACAGACTAAAATTAAAAAAGTGGAAAAGCATAATAGGACCCCTTTAACATTTCTAGAATATGATTGGCTGTCGATTGTTGTTTTATCCCCATTACACAACAAGAGATTGCATCCCTCTCGGCCGAATGTTTAATGGTTTTGTATATTTTAGGTCGAGGGATTTTAAGGATTTCCTGAAAAGCGCTTTGGACAGAAACCCTGAGACGAGGCCGACGGCTGCTCAGCTTCTAGAAGTAAGGAATCTCACACATACACCTGTCATGTGTCCATATACTGTACATCAGCGCTGCTCTCGTGTGATTTAACACAGGCTTTTCGAGACAGTAGTGTGTGCAAATGAATGCATGTGAAGGAAACGACCCAAACCCCAAAACGTCTCGAGGCTTCCTGTGCTGCTGGAATTACAGCAATTTGCATTCTTCCTTTAGGATATTTCTCCTCCTCCACCCCTTCCGCTGAACTGAACACTTGAGGAGTTTACTAAATCAAAAAGATCATGCACAGTAGATGTGCTGTTTTGAAAACGGCCCAGACATTTCCATGTGTAGTTTTTACAATTATTAGTCTTTTTGCCTGTATTATATTTAAGCATATGTGACCCTGGACCACAAAACCAGTCATAAGTATACATTTTTCTAAATTATTCAAAAGCTGAATAAATATTATTTCCACTGATGTATGGTTTGTTATGATTGGATAATATTTGTGCATCTGGAATCTGAGGGTGCAAAAAAATCTAAATATTGAGAAAATCATCTTTAAAGTTGTTCAAAAAGTTCTTAGCAATGCATATTACTAATCAAAAATTATGTTTTGATATATTTATCAGGATATAATATCCTGATGATTTTTGGCATAAAAGAAAAATGTATAATTTTATAACCCATACAATGTATTGTTGACTATTACTAGAAATATACCCCAGAGACTTCAGACTGGTTTTGTGCTCCAGGGTCAAATATTATTAAATGTTACACTATGGTTCAGAGATGAAGAGAGGGTTTCATGCATCAAAACAATAAAACGTTACAGGCAGCTTTAATATTTTTTATGGTATATTAAAATGTCGTTTCATTTTTTTCTTAGAAGACAGACACCAAAATGTTATTAAAAAGACATCATTAAAAGGCTTATTTTGGAATCACAGTAAAGTAAATTAATTGCCATTTTAAATCTTTGCCACTGTGCTTCAAACCACATGATTTTACCCATTTGCCAGCAAAATCTTTGAAAATATAATCAAATTCAGTTTTGTTTTATATAGAGGTCAAAATAAGTAGGTTGTTTGATTTCTGGATAAATATATCTGTTCCGCTGAATGACGATGGAACATTATTTCACCCATATTTTGACTTTTATTTTCACAAAAGTTATTTGAAACGTTAAAGTACACACTTAAATTGAGTTTAATATTCTATAAAATCACTCTTGTGAGTGTAATTTGATGCTGATACCAAAATGGTGCATCTCTTCTTTGACCCATTTGTTTGTTTGTTTATTATTGCGTTAGTAATGTGTAAATCCTACATAAACTATAAATAATGTTTGGCTGGTGAAGTCTCTTGTGATTAGGTTAGAAGTCAACTCTGGACATCTGCAGAGCAGCCGCTGAATATAAAGTACCTTCAGCTCTTGTTCTGGATGACTCTCGCTCTTCTGGGTGTTTCAGTATTACATATTCATTTAATGCTCTGCTGCATACAAAACAGCTGTTTGTTGGGCTGAAGGTGACATTGATATGCTTTTCTGTGAGTTGTGTGCAAAGTTCATATATCATTGTTAGATCCAAACATTTACTGCAAAGTCAAAGTCTTTATAGGCCGGTCTGTAGTTTAAAGCTACTCATTGAAACCACGGTGGACTTTAACACACCTGAAACAGCATCACATGCATTTAAGGGCATCATATGCATGCTCCACAAAGGCAACTTTAATGCAGTGTCAGTGTTAGACGGTCATCCAGGCAACGTGGGCAGGCGATTTTCTGCAAGCTACTAATTGGGAAGCAATTTAGGATGTATGATATGTGACTTGGGAGGCATTGGCTGTAGTTGCGGTCATCGGTGAGGGTAATTGATATTGCTGGCTGTAGGTTTTTAACGCCCTCACTTACGCTCGGCAGCTGGGACGCTTCAATTAAACAAGGTGCTACTCAGCTGAATACTAGATGAGAGCAGCGTCTGGTGCCTTCACAGTTCAGTACCTGAGCACCTCCCAAGCTTCATCTAACTCAGCGCTTCTCCTAATTAAACAACCTTCATCTAACTCGGAGCCTCTCCTAATTAAACCCCAGACTCTCTCAAGAACAACAGTTGAACGAACTGCCAATTCTGCTGATTGCAAGTGTATTTTAAGTGAAATAACAACGATCTGAGAGGTCAAGGATGGGCATTTCTGACCAAACCACATGACGTTAATGAATATGACCCCTTTATTTTTTATAATATTCCACTACAGCAGAGTTTCCCAAATTGAGGATTGTGAGTTGATGTAAAGCTAATAATTTATTAAATCATTAAAAAAAAGCAATGAATATTAATCTTAAAAAAACAAAAATATTTGTTCATATTTTTCTGACTGTTAACCACCATCGGAGAACCATGAAAATCAAAATTGATACATTATTGAAACATTAATTTTAAATATTTAAGGTCAAAGGGGTGCAATCATTTATATAATTATTTTCAAAATATTGAGTCCAAATATTTTTTAACCAAACCCAATTTCAGATATGAAAACTTGCTCTGACAATTTAAACATTGCAAAGCAAGATAAGATTTGTAATGTGTTCATGGTTTGATTCAGTTTGACAGCAAACATAACGATCTGAGACGCTTTTCAACGATGAGTAGAAAGACACAATCACAACACATGAATTAATGACTCATGTTATTTATTGTGCGTGCTGCTTAAGCTGACATGTCATTGTTATGCACAATAAGTCTGTGCTGTATTCTGAGTAATCTTTCCATGTGTGTTTCAGCATCCTTTCGTCAGTTCGGTTAAGACCAACCGTCCGCTGAGAGAGCTGGTGGCCGAGGCCAAAGCCGAGGTGATGGAGGAGATCGAGGACAATCATGAAGAAGCAGAAGACGAGGACCCTGCGGACATCTCTGCGGTACGGGTCCCACATTTATCACTCCTCACACATCTCTGTATACACAGCGGGTACAATGAGTATTGAACACGTCACATGTGTCTCAGTAAATGTATTTCTAAAGGTGCTGTTGACATGACATTTTCACCAGATGTCTGTAACAACCCAAGCAGTCCATACATACAAAAAAGACTGACAGAGGAAAAGTGTGACTGAAATGTATTTACGAAACTCTTTGTTAGTAACGCCTCCTGCAGGAGAAACTATCACAAGCATTGCTCAGCTGTGTTTCTGTGAACTCTGACCTTTAGCTCTTGTTTTCTATTGGATTCGAGTCCGGTGATATTCTCTTTCTCTGAAACCAGTCGAGAGTTTGCTTGGCTGTGTTTGGGATCATCTTCATCATCTTCATCATCATCCTGGTACTGAAGCAGCTCATATTAATCTCCACTGACGAGGATTGCTTTCTAATCACGGATAGATTTCAGCTGGAGTCTTGGATTTTCATGCTTTTTGAACCTCCCTTTCAATACTTTTCCCCAATGTCGGTCCATTTTATTACAGAACTTAATTTCTGAACGTATCTGTTTTGTTTTATTTGTATGTTTGGACTGCTTGGCTTGTTACGGACATCTGGTGAAAATTTCATGTCAACAGCACCTTCAGAAATACATTTACTGAGACACATGGTGACGTGTTCAATATTTATTGTACCCGCTGTACATGCTGATAGAGAGCACACATAATGCACTGCTCGTGGAAAAGTCCTCAGGGCATAAAGAGAGACACATCTGTTTAGTGCATTGTCAACTGTAATTGTTGTTGTATGGAAACTTTATTCTGCGATTCAGTGCGTGTGTGACAGACGAAAGCAGCACAACATGAATTATATGCTCGTTTGGATTATGTAACGGTGTAATATTTTTCCTATTCGTCATCCTTTCCTCTCAAAATGCATGCTATATGTGAACAACACAGAATATTGAACCCTATCCGAGATCAGATGAGATGTTGCATGGCCATAAGCTAATGTTTCACTTAATATAAAAAAGGTCTGAAAAAGTCTTAATTCGCTCTTTAATTGAAGCAAAACATCTTCGATTCTTAGTCATGATGCAATACATTTTTTATTAAGAGAACATATTGATATATTGACACATTATGTCCCCTATTGTTTTTACTTGGTCTAAAATCGTACATTTATCTTTAGAAAACTTGAAGACGCCCTCTTGCAGGGTTGCCAGGTCTGCAAAACAAAACCAGCCTAAATGCTATTCAAACTTAGCCCAACTGTATTTCCCCCATGGTTTTCCCCTCCATCTCCTCAGTTGAGAGTTTTAATCCACGACTAAAAAGCAACCCGCGGCAGCGGTGTAAAAGTAGCCCGATTCTCGCTGGAAAACCAAGGACCTGGCAACACTGCCAAATCAGCACCACTACACCTCGATGTACCATTCTAGCACAATGTGGTTGTGACATCTCTTCCGCTCATGTAATCTGACTGTAACAGTACTTGTGCCCCCCCACCCAACTTTCACATTAGCGTCTCCATTTAAAGATCTCCTCTAGGGCGTTTGCAGTAAATGTGTTGACATGGCACAATGAGACAAGTGTTTCAAAATGACCCTTAATACACTTCCTCCTCCGCTTCTCATCTGGCCTTCGTGTACAAAATGAAACAAAAGACATGCCGTCCACATTTCTTTAGAGTTAAATAAAGCACAGGACAATCGGTTCCTGGTTTTGGCGAGGAAAGAGTTATAAGGGTGAAGGCCTGCAGCTGTGCATGAGTTTACTGACAGTCTCTGGCCAGTCGCCAGCTTTAACAGCAGTACATCATCTCTCAGTCCGTTTTAATACAGGCTCTGGGGGTCAACCTTAGCATTGCCGGTTTACTCTGACAAACCGTAGTAAACCTGTGAAGCATGGTCTCCAAGTGTGACCGATGCAGTACTTAACAATAATTCAAATTTATTTGAATAGCACTTTTCACAATGCAAAGCAGCTTTACAGAATATTAAAGTTTACCTAATAGTAATAGTATACCTTTCTATCAAAGTTATCTGACGTTATCAAGATTAATTTGTTCTGACACAGTTAATTCTGAGTTCTTGTTATATTTTATTACCATTTTCAAAACTATACCAAATAAACTGGCATATGTGACCCTGGCGAACACAAATAAGGCCCATTTTTCGAAATTGATATTTATGCATAATCTGAAAGCTGAATAAATAATCTTTCCATTGATGTATATGGTTTGTTATGATATGATAATATTTGTAAATCTGGAATCTGAGGATTCAAAAAAATTTATATATTGAGAAAATCACCTTTAAAGTTGTTAAAATGAAGTTCTTAGCAATGCATATTACTAATCAAAAATTACTTTTTGATATATTTACTAAATATCTTTATGGAACATGATCTTTACTTAATATCCGAATGATTTTTGGCATAAAAGACAGTTTGATAATTTTGACCCATACTATTGGCTATTGCTACAAATATACCCCAGCGACTTAAGACTGGTTTTGTGTTCCAGGGTCAGATATAATGCGAGAAATGTTGAAGATGAATTTTGGTTTGACTGCTTTCTGTCTGTTTTTTCTAGGCCCCCATCAAAGACCCGTCAGAAACCAGCGAGACCAGTTTAAATGGGGACCATCACCTCAATGAAGCTTCAGTGGAGCCCGGGACTCATGAGTCCACCGAAACTCCTCTGAAAGAGCAGGACGATCTCAGTGACAAGTTTCCAGAAGAGGATCACGACAAACCTGAGAGTGAGGCGTCAGGCAAGACCTCCAGCTCTGACTCCGGCATCGAGGATGGAAAAAGCACACCCACGTCCGAGGAGGAGTCCAAAGCGGTCGAGATCAGCTCCGAACCAGAGTTACCTTTACTGAGAACGACAGAACCGTCAGAGTCTATAACCCAGGAGAAACCGGAGAAGGAAGACGCTCACGGCGCAAGAGAAGAGCCTAGCCAGCTGCCGCATGCCGTTCTGGACCGAACCGAGTCCAAAGACCCGACCAATCGCATGTCTGGGATGAGCGACAGATCCTCACTGGCTGCTGAGGAGGTGGAAAGGTTATCGAATGGCAGGTTATCGAAACGATACTCTGATGCGACGAGCGAGAGCATCAGCTTGAACCTGTCGGCTGATATGTCCGTCAACAAAGACTTGGGCACCATCTCTTTACGGGTGAGTCTGTGTTTGAGTCATGTTTTCCTTTATAGTGCAGTGGAGGCCAAAATTATCAGTACACTAGTATTTTCACCAGCTAAAGAATGGTTTTAAGTCAGTTATTTATATATTTTGCTGTAGTGTCTCAGAAGGAAATATCAGTTTACATTTCCAAACTTACATTTAGACTTTAATTGTAATAATCCAGTGAGGTTTTAGTCTGATCTGATCATCATCAGTCTGTCTGGAGTGACATGAAGAAACTGAAACTTGATCCAGAAGAATTGTCTCCGAGACGCTTCAAGAAACCTCCTGCAAAGCTACAGTACTGTTAAACCGTTTAGGCACTTATGTAAAAATTACAAAAATCGTGTACATATTAGTACTTAAAGGTACATATTAGTATTTAATGTGTACATAAAGTGTACATATTAGTACTTAAAGTGTATATATTAGTACTTAAAGGTACATATTAGTACTTAATGTGTACATATTAGTACTTAAAGTGTATATATTAGTACTTAAAGGTACATATTAGTACTTAAAGTGTACATATTAGTACTTAAAGTGTACATATTAGTACTTAAAGTTCACATATTAGTACTTAAAGTGTACATATTAGTACTTAAAGTGTATATATTAGTACTTAAAGATACATATTAGTACTTAAAGTGTACATATTAGTACTTAAAGATACATATTAGTACTTAAAGTGTACATATTAGTACTTAAAGGTACATATTAGTACTTAAAGTGTACATATTAGTACTTAAAGTGTACATATTAGTACTTAAAGATACATATTAGTACTTAAAGTGTACATATTAGTACTTAAAGTGTACATATTAGTACTTAAAGTGTACATATTAGTACTTAAAGTGTACATATTAGTACTTAAAGGTACATATTAGTACTTAAAGTGTACATATTAGTACTTAAAGATACATATTAGTACTTAAAGTGTACATATTAGTACTTAAAGATACATATTAGTACTTAAAGTGTACATATTAGTACTTAAAGGTACATATTAGTACTTAAAGTGTACATATTAGTACTTAAAGATACATATTAGTACTTAAAGATATGTACTTAAAGTGTACATATTAGTACTTAAAGATACATATTAGTGCTTAAAGTGTACATATTAGTACTTAAAGATACATATTAGTGCTTAAAGTGTACATATTAGTACTTAAAGTGTACATATTAGTACTTAAAGATACATATTAGTACTTAAAGTGTACATATTAGTACTTAAAGTGTACATATTAGTACTTAAAGATACATATTAGTACTTAAAGTGTACATATTAGTACTTAAAGTGTACATATTAGTACTTAAAGTGTACATATTAGTACTTTACATATTAGTACTTAAAGATACATATTAGTACTTAAAGTGTACATATTAGTACTTAAAGATACATATTAGTACTTAAAGATACATATTAGTACTTAAAGATACATATTAGTACTTAAAGTGTACATATTAGTACATAAAGTGTACATATTAGTACTTAAAGATCCATATGTGAACCTGATAGGTAGAAAATTGTATTTTCTTCATATTGTGGAAGTCAATGGCTACCAGCAACTGTTTAGTTTCTGACATTCTTCAAAATATCTTCTCTTATGTTCAGCAGAAGAAAGAAACTCATTTAGGTTTGAAACAACTTGAGAAAGAGTCATTTTTGGGTCAACTATACCTTTAAATGTGCTTTTCCAGAGACACAATGATTAATATATATTACTAAATCTGATTACATAATTTGCGTTACTTGTAATTTGTTACCCCCACTAATGGTAATACAATCAGACATTGTAATAATTTAATTTAATCGACAATAGCTATGTTTCCATCCAAAGATTTGAATTTAATTTATGCGCACAACTGGAATATTGCATAAAACACTTGTGAAAAAAGCACAGTTTCCATCAAAGAGAACAAAAACACCACTTCTTGATAAACTGGCTCTAAATATCACTCCGAAAACTAGGAGAAGCCACCAAATATAATGTTTTCTTATATGATAAATGTCTTTTTTGATGCGCATGGAGGAATTTATTCGGCAAATGTGTTTCCATCATAGTTTATGCACATTTTGTCATATCGGATAGAAAGTTTAGTTAACGCTTTAGAGTAGGGAACACTTATTAACTATGACTTTTGCCTCAATAAATTCCTAATTTGCTGCTTATTAATAGCTAGTAATGTGGTTGTTAAAATTAGTGATGTAGAATAAAGTCATGTAGAATAAGGCATTAATATGTGCTTAATTTGCACTAATAAATGGCTAATATTCTAGTAATATGCATGCTAAAAAGCAACTAGTTAAAAGACCCTAAAATAGTGTTACCAAAGTTTATCCTACTCACATGTGTTTTTTTTTATGTGCATTTTTAGAATTTATGCGCATCGTGGTGTTTCCATCCAGGTTTTTTTTTTTTTTGATATTTCAAGATATGCATAAAAATAGGTGGATGGAAACGGCTAACGTTAAGCAAAAGTCCTGCACATTTCTGGTTTGGTGTGTGTGAAGCCTCACTCTCAGTACAGAGAGCATGAGCGGCTGCGGTAGGGAGGGTTTGGATGGATGGGAGAGGTTTCTGCAGACAGACTCGGCTCTGTTTGACAGCGTCCACACACCCTGTGAGCTCTGTACATTTACTGTACTACACGCTCTCACAAGCTGTGCTCTGTTCTGCTGCTCGCTGGCACAGAGACGCTGCACACACCAGCACACAGTGAACAAGAGCATTAGTAACAAGCAGGAGTCTTGCAGAGCACGTTTGTCATTAGTGTTGCATGCAGAGTGGAAACAGCACACCATTGGGTTCACCAGAAGAGGAGCTGAGGTTTTGAGGCACTAACAATCATACAATTGCTTTTGTATTTCATAAGTGCAGTTACTTTACCAAGTTATGTATTCCTCACAATTAGTGAAAAGCAAACTCGGGATATGACACAAACCTGCAATAACTATATGTGACCCTGGAGCACAAAAGCAGTCTTAAGTCGCTGGGGTATATTTGTAGCAATAGCCAAAAATACATTGTATGGGATCAAAATTATTGATTTTTCTTTTATGCCAAAAATCATCATCATATTTTTGATCAAATAAATTGCAGTTGCAAATGATAAGCATAAGAGACTTCTGTAAAAGACATAACAAATATTACTGATGCTACAGCTGTGTGTGTGTGTGTGTGTGTGTGTGTGTATATATATAAGTGCTGTCAAGCAATTAATCGCATTCAAAATAAGTTTTTATTTAAATAAAATGTGTGTACTCTGTATATTTATTATGCATATACAAACACATGCATGTATATATTTAAGAAAAAATTATGTTTATATATAAAATATACTTGTATATAATATAAAATATAAATGTATATACTTGTAAATATTTTCAAAATGCATGTGTTTGTATTTATATATACATAATACATACACACAGGACACATGCATATATTATGTAAACAAAATAAATAATTTTGACCCCATTAATATAATATATTATATATAATTCTGTAATTTATCCCTTGTGGATTTGTATTGTGCTTCACTGCAATCTTCAGAAACTGGTTTTGATCCCGGAACATTAATTTAGATGAAGTCATTAATTTGTTGCATATCTGGACGTGTGGTCAGTGAAGCACTTTCCGTGCATTGCTCCAGCATCGTGCATCAGTCTGTGTGTGAGGAGGATTGTGTAGTTCTGCTCTGTTTCTCATGATTCAGACGCTCCTCAGCATCGTGCATCAGTCTGTGTGTGAGGAGGATTGTGTAGTTCTGCTCTGTTTCTCATGATTCAGACGCTCCTCAGCATCGTGCATCAGTCTGTGTGTGAGGAGGATTGTGTAGTTCTGCTCTGTTTCTCATGATTCAGACGCTCCTCAGCATCGTGCATCAGTCTGTGTGTGAGGAGGATTGTAGTTCTGCTCTGTTTCTCATGATTCAGCTCCTCAGCATCGTGCATCAGTCTGTGTGTGAGGAGGATTGTGTAGTTCTGCTCTGTTTCTCATGATTCAGGCGCTCCTCAGCATCGTGCATCAGTCTGTGTGTGAGGAGGATTGTGTAGTTCTGCTCTGTTTCTCATGATTCAGGCGCTCCTCAGCATCGTGCATCAGTCTGTGTGTGAGGAGGATTGTGTAGTTCTGCTCTGTTTCTCATGATTCAGGCGCTCCTCAGCATCGTGCATCAGTCTGTGTGTGAGGAGGATTGTGTGGTTCTGCTCTGTTTCTCATGATTCACGCTCCTCAGCATCGTGCATCAGTCTGTGTGTGAGGAGGATTGTGTAGTTCTGCTCTGTTTCTCATGATTCAGGCGCTCCTCAGCATCGTGCATCAGTCTGTGTGTGAGGAGGATTGTGTAGTTCTGCTCTGTTTCTCATGATTCAGGCGCTCCTCAGCATCGTGCATCAGTCTGTGTGTGAGGAGGATTGTGTAGTTCTGCTCTGTTTCTCATGATTCAGGCGCTCCTCAGCATCGTGCATCAGTCTGTGTGTGAGGAGGATTGTGTAGTTCTGCTCTGTTTCTCATGATTCAGCTCTCCTCAGCATCGTGCATCAGTCTGTGTGTGAGGAGGATTGTGTAGTTCTGCTCTGTTTCTCATGATTCAGACGCTCCTCAGCATCGTGCATCAGTCTGTGTGTGAGGAGGATTGTGTAGTTCTGCTCTGTTTCTCATGATTCAGACGCTCCTCAGCATCGTGCATCAGTCTGTGTGTGAGGAGGATTGTGTAGTTCTGCTCTGTTTCTCATGATTCAGCGCTCCTCAGCATCGTGCATCAGTCTGTGTGTGAGGAGGATTGTGTAGTTCTGCTCTGTTTCTCATGATTCAGGCGCTCCTCAGCATCGTGCATCAGTCTGTGTGTGAGGAGGATTGTGTAGTTCTGCTCTGTTTCTCATGATTCAGCTCTCCTCAGCATCGTGCATCAGTCTGTGTGTGAGGAGGATTGTGTAGTTCTGCTCTGTTTCTCATGATTCAGCTCTCCTCAGCATCGTGCATCAGTCTGTGTGTGAGGAGGATTGTGTAGTTCTGCTCTGTTTCTCATGATTCAGGCGCTCCTCAGCATCGTGCATCAGTCTGTGTGTGAGGAGGATTGTGTAGTTCTGCTCTGTTTCTCATGATTCAGGCGGCTCCTCAGCATCGTGCATCAGTCTGTGTGTGAGGAGGATTGTGTAGTTCTGCTCTGTTTCTCATGATTCAGACGCTCCTCAGCATCGTGCATCAGTCTGTGTGTGAGGAGGATTGTGTAGTTCTGCTCTGTTTCTCATGATTCAGGCGGCTCCTCAGCATCGTGCATCAGTCTGTGTGTGAGGAGGATTGTGTAGTTCTGCTCTGTTTCTCATGATTCAGGCGCTCCTCAGCATCGTGCATCAGTCTGTGTGTGAGGAGGATTGTGTAGTTCTGCTCTGTTTCTCATGATTCAGGCGCTCCTCAGCATCGTGCATCAGTCTGTGTGTGAGGAGGATTGTGTAGTTCTGCTCTGTTTCTCATGATTCAGACGCTCCTCAGCATCGTGCATCAGTCTGTGTGTGAGGAGGATTGTGTAGTTCTGCTCTGTTTCTCATGATTCAGGCGCTCCTCAGCATCGTGCATCAGTCTGTGTGTGAGGAGGATTGTGTAGTTCTGCTCTGTTTCTCATGATTCAGCGCTCCTCAGCATCGTGCATCAGTCTGTGTGTGAGGAGGATTGTGTAGTTCTGCTCTGTTTCTCATGATTCAGACGCTCCTCAGCATCGTGCATCAGTCTGTGTGTGAGGAGGATTGTGTAGTTCTGCTCTGTTTCTCATGATTCAGGCGCTCCTCAGCATCGTGCATCAGTCTGTGTGTGAGGAGGATTGTGTAGTTCTGCTCTGTTTCTCATGATTCAGGCGCTCCTCAGCATCGTGCATCAGTCTGTGTGTGAGGAGGATTGTGTAGTTCTGCTCTGTTTCTCATGATTCAGCTCCTCAGCATCGTGCATCAGTCTGTGTGTGAGGAGGATTGTGTAGTTCTGCTCTGTTTCTCATGATTCAGACGCTCCTCAGCATCGTGCATCAGTCTGTGTGTGAGGAGGATTGTGTAGTTCTGCTCTGTTTCTCATGATTCAGGCGTTCCTCAGCATCGTGCATCAGTCTGTGTGTGAGGAGGATTGTGTAGTTCTGCTCTGTTTCTCATGATTCAGGCGCTCCTCAGCATCGTGCATCAGTCTGTGTGTGAGGAGGATTGTGTAGTTCTGCTCTGTTTCTCATGATTCAGACGCTCCTCAGCATCGTGCATCAGTCTGTGTGTGAGGAGGATTGTGTAGTTCTGCTCTGTTTCTCATGATTCAGGCGCTCCTCAGCATCGTGCATCAGTCTGTGTGTGAGGAGGATTGTGTAGTTCTGCTCTGTTTCTCATGATTCAGGCGCTCCTCAGCATCGTGCATCAGTCTGTGTGTGAGGAGGATTGTGTAGTTCTGCTCTGTTTCTCATGATTCAGACGCTCCTCAGCATCGTGCATCAGTCTGTGTGTGAGGAGGATTGTGTAGTTCTGCTCTGTTTCTCATGATTCAGCTCTCGTGCTTTAGTTCTGATGCCGCACCATGCACATCACAGGACGCGTTCACTCATACGGTGTTTTAGAGAGAGAGGATGGGAGTGTTTGCTCAGCTGCGGCTCTGAGGGATCATGTCAAGATCCAATTCAACCAAACAACAAAGCATCCAGATATCTGAACTTGAACAAATGCTACCATGATGTTAGATGTTGACCGTTTGTTGTCCTTGAGAATGCTCTGCTCACGAGCTGCTGACACTTCCTGTCTGAACGGGCTTTACAGGATACCAGCGATCTCACCGCTTCCTGTTCACACCCTTCTCATGCTTCTGCTTCGTCAGTTCTCCAGTTCAACCATTCATTATGCCTCTGGGTCTATAAATCAGTGCTCTTCTAGTGTATGTTTGCATGTATGTGTATTAATATACACGTATGCACTAATGCTCTAAAGTTTGGTATCTGTAAGATTTTTATGTTTAATAAGTATCTTCTGCTCGTCAAGAGTGCATTATTTGATCAAAAATACAGAAAAACTAATATTATGAAATATTATTACCATATAAAATAGCTGTTTTCTGTTTTAATATACTGTGAAATTTTAATTTAGTATCATAACTCCAGTCTTCAGTGTCACATGATCTTCAGAAATCATAATAATATGCAGATTTATTACCAATGGTGCAAACGGTATTTTGCTGTTTATTTATTTGTTTGTTTAACTTTTTTGGAACCTGTTTTTTTCAGGATTCTTTGAATAATAAAAAATTAAAAAGCACATAATTTATTCTAAATACAAATCTTTTCTTTCATTATAAGACTTTACTATCATTTTTGTATATGAATATAACACTCTTTCACAATAAAAGCATTACAAATAAATTACCGACCCCAAACCTTTGAATGGTTGCGTATATTAATATTTTAAATAAATGCTGTTCTTACTTTTTTAACTACTTTCCTGAAAAAGCATCACAGGTAGAATAATAATCATAATTAAGCAGCTCAACTGTTTGACAGTAATATTTCACAGTATGACAGTTATTGTGTTTTTGATCACATAAATGTGGCTTTGAAGAGCACAAGACATTAATAAAACGTTTGACATTAGTGTATATAGTTTTTTAATTAGAATAAAACCGTTAATTATAGTATATCAAGTTAAACTAGTTAAGGACAACGACCTCAAGTGTGTTCAAGTTTTCAGTTAACATGCATTTTATTTTTAAGTAATAATTGTATTTTTAATAATGATCTACCAAGTCCTCCTCCTGTATGTATTTCATGTTTTTTAAATCCACAGTTCCCTGAAATCTCTCCTTACAGCCTCACTACCATCTCTCCTCTCATTTATTCTTCCAGCAGGACAACAAGAAGACGCTCAAGCGCACGCGTAAGTTCCTGGTGGACGGTGTGGAGTTGAGCGTCACCACCTCCAAGATCATCGGTGACGATGAGAAGAAAGATGAAGAAATGAGGTTCCTCAGGCAAGTTCACATAGCAGCGTTTTTCCACTTGATCTTGCATCTCGGCTGAGTAAACAGACTATTTTAGTGCTCCGGTCCGAGACCTTGTCTTTGCCAAGCGGGACATAAATACACAAGGGAAGCTTTGTGTAGAGCCGGAGGAAGTGGGGCGCTTTTAAAGGACAAACGGAGAGATCAGATCTCTCTTAAACAGATCAATCCATCATCTGGATTCTGGTGAAACACCTTATATATGTGACCCTCTCTGTGTGAAACCTGGCTGGAGTCTCAACATCGACTTATGAGATCACAATATTCATTCTCTTACTCAGTCAATATTACAGATATATAAAAGTACAATAATCACAGAATGTTCTTATATACTGACACTAAATGTATAGCCTGAATGCACTGTAAGTCGCTTCGGATAAATGTACATGTTCTTTACCATATGAAGGATGCAAAACAATGGCTTTAGCTGGGTTTTCACCGAGAGGGTCACATATAGTGCACAGTAACACTGGACACGTCTGCCATCTACTGGTGTGATGGTGAACTCACCACAGCTTCATCTCAGTCTCTCGTCCGGGTCGGATCTGACCCCAAATCAAGATAACTCGGTTCAATGATTTTTCTCTTCTGCTCATCAAGGCTGCATTTATTTGATTTAAAATACAGAACGAGTTTAATTATGTCAAATGTTATTGCAATTTAAAATAACAGTTTTCTATTTTAAACATCATTTATTCCTGTGATGCAAAGCTGATTTTTATTGGAACCTTTGGTACTTTTTCAGGATTCTTTGATGGATAAAAAAGCATTTTTCAAAATATAAATATTTTCTAAGAATATAAGTCTTTAGTATGATTTTTTTATCAGTTTAACACATCCTTGCTCAATAAAAATATTAATTTCTTACAAAAAAAATGTAAATACTGACCTCAAACTTTTGAGTGGTAGTGTATATTATTACTAACATCATTACTTGTATATTACTGGAGTAGAAATAGAAATAAACGTTTACAGTTATATTTAGTCATTTAGCAAATGCAAAGATGAAGACAATTAAAGCAATCAAAATCAACAGAAGAGCAATGATCTGTAAGTGCTGTAACGAGTCTGTTAGATTAACACCGTACACGTAACAAGAGGATGTGTTTTATTATATAATAGAAGAGACAAGAATATAGCAAGCTAGTGTTAGATGCCTTTAAACACATTACAGAAATACATATTAAAACAGAAAATCTCATTTTAAACTGTACAAATATTTCACAATAGTTTGTTTTTGTATTTTTGATCAAATAAATGCAGTCTTGATGAGCAGAAGAGACTTAAAAAAATCTTACTGATCCCAAACTTTTGAATCGCGTACATATGGATTTTTTGTATTATATATAAATTGTATTCGACTATATTTGCATGAAGATAAATAACTCCTAGCACGTGTCTATATAGACTTCTATAATGTCTGTCTGTCTTGGTTTTGTGGTGAAGTGTGTCTGGGACGTGAAGTTTAGCCCCACATCAGATATCTCTGGAACATTCCTCGGCTGTCAGTGAAGTCTGTAATGAACGAGGTGTGTGTGTGTGTGTGTGTGTGTGTGTGGGGGTGGTTTCCCATGATTCCTCTGCCGTCTGTGGGCCGTGACATTCTGAGCATTCTTGGGTTGGCGGGAGTCTTCATATGTGACCCTGGACCACAAAACCAGTCATGAGAGTCAATTGTTTCAAATTGAGATTTATACATCATCTGAAAGCTGAATAAATAAGATGTATGGTTTATTAGGGTAGCACAATATTTGGCTGAGATGCAACTATTTGAGAATCTGAGGTGCAAAAAATCTAAATATTGAAAAAATCATCTTTTAAGTTGTTCAAATGAAGTTCTTAGCAATGCATATTACTAAGTTTTGATATATTTACTGTATGAAATTTACAAAAATATGTTCAAGTAACATGATCTTAATATCCTAATGATTTTTGGCATAAAAGAAAAATTTAATAAATTTGACCCATACAATGTATTGTTGGCTATTGCTACAAATATACCCCAGCGACTGAAGACTGGTTTTGTGCTCCAGGGTCACACATGTGTTTCCAAATATTCATCTTAAAGTGACAGTCACCCAAATATATGAATTCTGTCATTTACTCACCATCCTGTCGTTCCAAACCTGTCTGCAGAACACAAAAGAAGAAACTAAACCACTTTGACTTCCATTGTATGGACAAAAAACACTGAGACGTTTCAAAATACAAGTTTGATAGAAACGGTGTCATGTAATTTTGGGATTACAGGTAACACAAGTAACCTGTACAGGTCATGACGGATCCCTCACACATGTATGTTCATTGACACACACAGGCGCCAGGAGCTTCGAGATCTGCGTCTGCTGCAGAAAGAGCAGCATCGTGCTCAGGCTGTGCTCAATCTGAAGCTGAAAGAGCAGCGGGAGCAGATGCAGCGCAGGTTCGACCAGGAGATGAATGTGAGTCACCGGGTCCAGAGATAATCAAATCTCTTTCCCCTCAAGGATAGACACCACCCTCAGGCCGTCCAAGATTAGTGTTTCGTCATCAGATTTGGAGAAATGCATCAGTGTCTCAGCAATAGTTGTGAATGGGTGCCGTCAGAATGAGAGTCCAAACAGCTGATAAAAACATCCAAACATCTGGACAAGACAAATCAAGCATTAAGACGTTTTTAACTCAAATACGAGTTCATAATCCATAATAACATAACATAATAAAGTGTTCGGTGTCTGACTCAGGAGAGAAATCTGCACAGATGCCAAAACAGCTCTAAACGGATATGTGGCTGGATTTTGATGTGAGAGACAACATGATAACTTTATAACTTTAGCATTATTATGGATTATGAACTTGTAATTTAGCCGGAAGCAATGGTTTGAAGTTAGAAAGGTCTTAATGCTGCATTTGTTTCAGCTTTTGTCTTCTCCAGATGTTAACTGATTGTGATGTTTTTATCAGCTGTTTGGACTCTCATTCTGACGGCACCCATTCACTATAAATTGTATTATACACTATAAATATGAAATGTTATATAAATCAAGTGCATGTTTTATTAATTTAGACAGGAACAGAACTGGACAGTTTGTGTGAGAGAGTACTTTTGGCTCAGTGCATAATAATAAACATATGAGAAAACAGGCTTTAATATATGTATTATAATTGAAATCTAAACAACAGGAGTGTATTTTGGATGTTTTCTTTCCACGAGTCTAAAAGAAGTTCAGTTATAAAATAAAAGCACTGGTCTTGCCTTAATATAAGACGTTTGGGTGGGTTAATTAAAGAGTGTGTTTTCTTGGACATCATTTCTGGGAGAAGAGACGATATTAAAATATCCCTAACACTACACACTTTCATAAAATGTCAATGATTAGTGCTGATATATCGGTGTGCGGCTTTGCTCACAGGCCAAGAAGAAATTCTACGACACCGAGCTGGAGACGCTGGAGAAACAGCAGAAACAGACCATCGAGAAAATGGAGATGGATCACACCGTACGCCTGCGGGACGAGGGCAAACGCATCCGCGCCGAGCAAGAGAGAGCCTGCAACAAGTTCCTGGAGCAGATGAAACACCGCAAGAAAGAGGTCAGACCATCAGGGTCCCTGCGGGGTCTGGGGACGTGTTGGTGTTTCCAGACCTTTGATCCCGCTTCGTTTTTATTATAGAAAATTAAGAATTTAGTTCAAATAAATGTATGGTACATAAATGGCAGCGGTTTAGTGATTGTCAAATGCGACTGAATTAATTCAAGGTGCACCTTTTTATTATGCAAAAAGCATTTTGGGTTTCTTCTGCACCGTGTTATATAATCTCAAGGACCTTTGCAAAAATACAAAATATCCAGACTTTTATGTGCGCACAATGAACCATTACATTAGCATAATGCAGACTGTTGTTTCGCGCTGTGGTTTCTTAGCCACTGACTGCATTAAAAGCTTTTAAATACGGCTGCCTCAATGAAAGCCAAAC
Organism: Gymnocypris eckloni scoliostomus; assembly: GCA_027564155.1. NCBI lineage: Eukaryota > Metazoa > Chordata > Actinopteri > Cypriniformes > Cyprinidae > Gymnocypris > Gymnocypris eckloni. Next base: position 25,474,624 of record CM050433.1, read on the forward strand.
TTAAACACTTTTTTTTACAGTAGTGTGCGTCTGCGTGTGTGCGTCTGCGTGTGTGTGTGTGTGCGTCTGTGTCTGTGTGTGCGTGTGTGTGTGTGTGTGCGTGCGTGCGTGTGTGCGCGTGTGTGTGTGTGCGTGTGTTTCGTGCTGTGGTTTCTTAGCCACTGACTGCATTAAAAGCTTTTAAATACGGCTGCCTCAATGAAAGCCAAACTTAAACAATTTTTTTTACAGTACCTGTGTGTGTGTGTGTGTGTGTGTGCGTCTGCGTGTGTGTGTGTGTGTGTTTGTGTCTGTGAGTGTGTGTGTGTGTGCGTCTGTGTCTGTGTCTGTGTGTGCGTGCGTGCGTGTGTGCGCGTGTGTGTGTGTGCGTCTGTGTCTGTGTGTGCGTGTGTGTGTGCGCGTGTGTGTGTGTGCGTGTGTGTTTCGTGCTGTGGTTTCTTAGCCACTGACTATGCATTAAAAGCTTTTAAATACGGCTGCCTCATTGAAAGCCAATCTTAAACACTTTTTACAGTACCTGTTTATTTTATAGACCCTTGAAATGGGCCAATAGCATAACATTTTCCAAGTTCGTGTCACGGTTTCTCCACCACCACAGACGATGTGTTAAATTGAACATTAGAGCTTGATATTAAAGGTACTACTGTAAGAAAAGCTAAATGTTGAGCAGGTGGATCTCTGTTAATTCACGTGCATCCATGCTATAGTTTTGATTCATATTAATGAATAGATGGCAGAGATGCACAGAGGAAATATGTGATATGAAAGTAGAAATTGTAATGCGTAAGCATGTTAAACATTACATGCACATGGGAATAATTCCTGTTTTTTTGTGTGCGTATAAACGTTGGTATTTTTAAGGGACTCTGTATTTTGTCACTTTGAGAAAATCAATGCAAAAATAAAACAATTTGAGAAAATAATATTTGCAGATGACTGTATTATATACCAAATATAAAGCTGAAATAATGTTCTTTGAGTCATTTATGTTGAATATGGTAAAAGGTTTGGAAATTTGAGTCTGGAAAAGTATGAAATTATGAAAGGGAAAATGAGAAGGAGCCCTAAAAACTATGTTTAAGCCACATTTAATTTAAGTGACATCTCAATCTGCTTTGTTTCACAACTGCCAATATTTAGTTAATCCTTTATTGGTAATAAAATCAGTTTACATTATAATAATGAAAATAATTGATGAACATGGTTTTATTTAAAAAACTATATTCTAGAACGTTATCTAAAATTAAGAAGTGACTGAAGTTCATCAAGCATGATAACTGTAACTATAAAGTTTTAATAATCTAAGAAAGTCCACACATAACAATACCGACAAAGATGATCAATATAATGTTTTTTTGTCCGTGTTAAAACCTGATATCAGTGTTTATGAATTTAATTTGATTTATTTTGTATTGTATTTTATGAAAAATAAAAAGCAGTGTTAATGAAAATATAACATATAAAATATTATCAATGCACTGACTTTTTTGACTTTTTTCTAAGAGGGTTAACATCCAGAAGCAATATGGTTTATTTTGAGAATAATTGATCAAAATTAATGAGTATATATTAATTAGATTTACAGGAAGTTCACAGGATGTAGTTTATTAAAAGTACTTCTGTCAAACGATTAGTTGCGATTAATCGCATCCAAAATAAAAGTCTTTATTTGCATAATATAAGTGTGTGTACTGTGTAGATTTATTATCTCTATATAAATACACACATATAGTATATATTTAGAAAATATTTCCATGTATATATTTATATTAATATAATTTATATTATATATAAATATATTTAGGATATAAACGTAACTTATTTTTATTAAATGCATACATGCATGGGTGTGTATATAGATAATATAGATATATAGATAATAAATATAAACAGTACACACACATATATTATGTAAATAAAGACTTTTATGTTGGATGAGTTTAATCGTCTGACAGCACTAATTAAAAGACAAACTTTGACACAAACAAGAAAACAAATGTTTAGAGGTTTTGTATTGAAGAGCTGCTAATATCTCATAATATTTATAAGTCAATATTATAATAAGTTTCAAAGATGGAAAAGTCTGTTGAGTAACTTTTGGGTTACTTCTGATCGATTATCCAACACAATAACATGTGACATGTTAAATAGTTAACACAGATGTGTGTTCAATTTGAAATGAAACGCATCTTTATTTTGTCTCAGGTCAAGCAAGAGGTGGAGAAAATGCCCAGGAGTCAGAGGAAAGAGAGCATGAAGATCAAATTGAACAACTTCCAGCAGATGAAATCAGACCAGGTCAGTTAGAGACTCGAAGGATGAGTTCACTTTCAAATTAAAATATCCTGATCATTTACTCACTCCACGTCATCCAATATGTTTATGTATTTCTTTCTTCAGTGGAAAAGAAATGAAGGTTTTTGATGAAAACATTCCACGAATTATCTCCATATAGTGAGTTTCAATGAACTTCATTACAGTTTCAGTGCCGCTATAAATGATACCAGACGACGAATAACGGTCTTATCTAGCGAAACGATCGCTCATTTAAAAAATAAAATATATGCTTTATAAACACACAAATGCTGGTCTGTTCTAGTGATGCGCGTCCCAGACTTCACGTAATGACGTTGAAAAGGTCACGCTTGACGTAGGTGGAAGTACCGAGTCAGTGTTTTCAAGTTGAACGTGCAAATACGAAGTCAAACGCCGTTTACAAAAATAATTTGACTATTTTGAACTTGGAGAAGATGAGAGACTTGATACTACGTCAAGCGTGACCTTTTCAACGTCATTACGTGTACGTGAAGTCTGGGACGCGCATCGCAGAACAGGTGAGCATTTGTGTTTATAAAGCATATATTTCAATTTTTAAATGACCAATCGTTTGGCTAGATAAGACCGTATTCGTCGTCTGGTATCGTTTATAGCGGCACTGAAACTAATGTTGACCTTCAATCGTTTGGAGTCCATTGAAACTCACTATATGGAGATAATCGTGGAACGTTTTCATCAAAAACCTTCATTTCTTTTCACTGAAGAAAGAAATACATAAACATCTTGGGAGTGAGTAAATGATTTCAAATATTTTCATTTGAAAGTGAACTAGTCCTTTAAAGGCACAATATGTACGTTTTTGCTGCTAGAGGTCGTATTCTCAAAACCATAACAAAGGTGAAGCTATGAAGGAGGATGTTCACAGATGAGGTAATCAATAATGTTTTACCTTCAAACAGTGAATACATTATTCAGAGAAAGCCAGCTTAAACAGTGGGTTTACAGTACATGTATAACAGCTAATGAAAGTTGTTAGGCACGACGTGAAGCAGTTATAAATTCACTGTAAACCACGGCTCCAACGGTTTAAAGCGGTTATTCCACGTACGTAGTAAGGTTTCACAAAATTAAACAGAGCAAATGAAATGTAATGATATTAATAAAAACAGTATTCTTCCGCCAAACAATGTAGTTCCTCAGAAACGGTCGTGGATGCAACAAAGTGGTTGCCGAGCAACACACAAAGGTAAACAAAGGTGTTTGTTACTTTGTAATTTACAACAGCTTCGTCTCAACTCAGCGGCAATATCCCGCTCTCTCTTGTGAAGCCAACACAGACGTGACTAAAACTGAAATTCATCGACTGGCCGCTGGAGGCTGACTGCAAAAGGGATTCAGTCCCATAGACCCCCCCATGTTAAAATACCCAACTTTACAGCAGAAAAAACATGTTTACAGCCCAGTGCAAAACAATATTTTGATCTATATAGCTAATTTTGCCCTTCATGACAACTGTGAGGGGGGTGATTTATTTATAAAAAAATTTTTTATAACTCATCTGTTTAAATTATATTAAACCTTAAAGTTCTGCATAATTAAGGGAATGGCCACTTGAGTGACAGGTGGATTGCCGCTGTTGTCACGCTTGGTGGGCGTGGTTTCAGCAACCAGCTCCACCCACATCCCGCCTTTTTGCCCATTTTTGATTATCCGGGAGAGACGCACAGCCAAGATGGTGACGGCTGTCTCCGCCCACTTTGAGTTAAAAAAATGCTCTTCAGAAACCTACGGGTGATGTCACGGACACTACGTCCATGTTTTTTACAGTCTATGGTCTCAACCAATCAGAATCAAGGACCGGAACTCTCCATGTCATGAAAAATCTGTGAGAACTTTTGGGATAACTTAAAGTGTTTTCTGATATTTTATTACGAAAATCGTACATATTGTGCCTTTAAAGCTGCATGTACAACAGTGTGTATCGTGGAAAGCGGTTCAACGGTTCGTGTGTTTTGGTTCCTGACTCGTCTCTGTGCAGGAGGAGAAGTTCCTGGCTGATCAGAGAGATTATCTGGACTCGACTCTGAAGAGCATCATCGCTGAAAACAAGCGGGAAATCTCCGAGACGGAGCGTCAGTGTCTCATCAAAAAACAAGCTCTGCTTAGAGGTATAAATGCACTCAGACCCGAGCATCTTCACAGAAACAGGTTTTACTGCATGCATGCTTACAAGCCGAGTGCTGCTGTCGTCTGTCAGATCGAGAAGCCACTCTCTGGGACCTGGAGGAGAAGAGCTTGCACGAGAGACACCAGCTCCTCAAACAACAGCTGAAGGACCAGTACTTTCTGCAGAGACACCAGCTCGTCAAGAAACACGAGAAGGTGATGATCCTCGTCTCAGACTGGCACCAGCAGCGTGCAGATTACAAAGAAGCGACTAATCGCTCGTGAAAAGTCGTATCGATTATTATACTTTCTTTTTTCTTAGATTCTCTGCTTAGGATTATTTAAGTTAAAAGTGACTGTTGATTAGAGAAGAGTTTGTTTGCATTATAAAGTCATAATTTGATATTTGTAAATATATTCATTTCAGTAACTAATTTAAACTAGTCTGAAAGATTTGTTATCAGATCAGTTTATTCATAAACAAGTATGTGATAAATATGCACTAAAAAGTTTAGTGGCTAAATATTGGTCTTGTGTACAGCAGGGTTATTATTGTTTGCTAAAACACTTAAAAACATTTTGTTAATTGGAATAAAGCTGAAATATAATATATACAAAAATAGTTAAGTTGAAGCACTAAAATTGCACCTGGAAAAAAAACTGTTTATAAAATAGTAATAATAAAAAAATATAAAAAAACATAATATAATAAAATTAAATAAAATATTAAATATATTAATAACTAAATAGTACATACCTTGACAACTAATTGAAATAAGTTTAAGTTGGTTGTATAAATGCTGTACTGACCCGTGTGTGTGTGTGTGTGGTTTGTGTGTGGTGCGTGTGTGGTGTGTGTGTGTGTGTGTGGTTTGTGTGTGGTGCGTGTGGTGTGTGTGCGTGTGTGTGTGCATGTGTGTGCGTGTGGTGCGTGTGTGGTGCGTGTGTGTGCGCAGCGGTGGTGCGCGTGTGTGTGTGCGTGTGTGTGCGTGTGTGTGTGCGTGTGCGCTCACAGGAGCAGGAGCAGATGCAGTGCTATAACCAGCGTATGATCGAGCTGCTCAAGGCCGGACAGCAGCAGGAGAAGAACAGACTGCCCAAGATCCAGCGCAGCGAGGCCAAGACACGCATGACCATGTTCAAGAAGAGCCTGCGGATCAACTCCAGCGGGAACTCGGCAGAAGACCGCGAGAAGACCAAGCAGGTAAAGCCAGCCTCTGGTGGCCTGCATGTGTCCGGTCCTCCTCTCAGAGACCAATCACAGCCACCCTCACGCTGTATACGTTAATTAAATCAGAAATCAGTTCGAGGAAGGCTGCCAAATCCTCTGCCGGCTATCGCCAAATACAAACAATACTATTGTTTTTCATGAGTCCTACATCCAGCTGCAAGAAAACATGCAACCAATCCGAGACGTTATCAATAATGGAGGTCTATTGTAAAGTTGTAGAGAAAATACATTTTACATTTAAATAGCTTATTCTTAACTCTGGAACTTATTCCTGAAACACAAAATGACCAATAAAAATGCACCAAAAGCAGCACATATTAAGAGTAAAGCTCGCCCACATGAAAGATGTTTCTAACATATGAAATGTTATTTGACAGACAGATTTGAATGTGTTAGTTTTATACTCATGATGTTATGCTTCATTTAGAGCTTCGGTGAACAGAAACAGAGAATTCAGTTTCAACTTCAGAGAAGTTGTCTTGAATTGAAAATATGCATTTTCATATACACTATATTGCCAAAAGTATTGGCACCCCTTCTAATGAAAGGTTTGACTACTTTATTAATTTCCATGAGTACAAATCTTAATGTTGAAGCATATAATGATATTCTAGGGAATCTAATTGTATATCAACAGTTTGGACTCTTTTCTATTCTAACATGACAGTGTCTCTGTGTATAAGACAAGAATCAAAGAGAAATGATGATTCAGTCAGTGTGGAAGAACTTGACTGGTCTAATCCCAGCTGAACACCTCTGGTGTGACTTTAAATGAGACACAAACTCATCACCAAACACTAATGACTTGTGCATTCATTATATGGACAAAAGTACTGGCACCCCTTCTTTAGAAGAGAAAAAGGCACCAAACTTGTATTTCCATCTTTGTTGGCACAGTTTGGAAGTGTCCTTTTCTCTTCTAAAGAAGGGGTGCCAGTACTTTTGGCAATATAGTGTATATATGTCAACATCTGACGTGGATCAAAATCTTTCATCAAAGTTGTCCTAAAAACCAAAATGTGTTCTTGTCTCAGGACATCTTTGAACTGTTTTTGATCCACTTCAAATGTTGACTTCTATATATGTCTGTATATATTTTCCGTTTGTGAAGTTGGTAACCCTGCTGATGTCTCTGTGTGTCTCTGCGGTCAGTTCTCCAGGCAGGAGGAGAAGAGGCAGAAGGCCGAGCGATTGCACCAGCAGCAGAAACACGAGAACCAGCAGAGAGCGAAGACCAGCGAGTGCGAGGGAAACACCAGAGAACTGCAGCAGCTGCAGGTGAGCAGACCTCTTCATGCTGCTTTAATAGACTTGTGTAGAACACAACAGATGATGTTTGGACCAAGCAGCTCTGGAGTGAGTGGACAGCCTAAAGACATCCATGATTGTGTCCGAATACACTAAATAACATATGTTTAAATTACTTTGGTCTTTAAGAGAGCTGAATATAATTAGACACGCAGGGCTCTAAACGCTTATATTTTTAGGAGCACTTGTATATGCACTTACATCTTGCATAAATAATATTATTGAGATTAATGTTTTTTAATATAAACTTTGAAGACAGAAATATACAATGAGTTTAAAAAATAGAATGATATTTTTAAATATGAAACTCAGATTGCCAGCAGATGAGTCTTAATGAGTCAAACTTAATGAGTCTTAATGAGTCAAAACGGTTGATTCATTCAGGAACGAAGCAAGACATTTCATTTATTTAATCAGGAACCATGCACATTAGAAGTACCTGGACCACAAAACCAGTCTATTTTACGAAATTGATATTTATGCATCATCTGAAAGCTGAATAAATTATCTTTTCATTGATGTATGGTTTGTTATGATCGGACAATATTTGTAAATCTGGAATCTGAGGGTGCAAAAAAAAGACAAAAGTCTGTTTTAGCTCTAAGTCACTTAGTATTAACTTCTTGTGTAATGAATTGTTGCTCTGACATGAAGAAAACCAAACCGTGTGTATATAGTTGCTCTAAATGCGTGCGTGTGTCCATGAAAGACTGCATATGATATTATTATTAAAATCTATATTTTTCTTCACAGTGATAGGACTCAAAAACAAATCATACAGTTTGACAAATGATGAGATGGGCATTAAATTGATAAGTTATACAGTAATGTATATGTACATGTCACATATTTTATTTTTTGCATGAAGAATAATTTTAAATATGCATTTAAATGTTCAAGTAAATGAATCTAGTAAAGTACACACCAATGAACTGCTTGGATCCAAAAGCTCTAATCTTATTAGCTTGAAAAAAACATATTTTCCAAAACTAGTTTTACTCTAAAACTGCTTGAAAATCAATAAACCAAAAGAGGTCATGCTCCAAATTTGAGGTTGATATCACAAAAAATGAGGTTTGAGTAAGATTGAGTTTGGCCGCAGTACCGAACGCTTCCACTAGGTGACATTTGTTTCCAAATGATCATACAGCATATCTTTAGAAAGTGAGCAGCACACACCAGTATAAACATGAATATCTCCCAATCCTCATTGACGTAGAGAGTGTCTGTATTAGCTGATCTGTGTGTCTCCTGCAGAATGAGAAATGTCACCTGCTGATCGAGAACGAGACGCTGCGTCTGAAGTCTGTAGACGAGCAGCACAACCAGCAGCTGAAGGAGTGGAGAGAGCGTCTCAAGCCCAGGAAACAGGTCAGCGCTTCAGCGTTACACCAAGACCACCGCATCTCATCAAACACACAATATATCCACAATAACCCATCACATTTAGCCAGTCAAACAATGAGAGTGTCAAGCCCAGGAAGCAGGTCAGCGCTTCAGCGTTACACCGAGACCACCGCATCTCATCAAACACACAATATATCCACATTTAGCCAGTCAAACAATGAGTGTCTCATCTTCCTGGAGGAGAGCGTTTCAGCATCACCTGTCAGTTACTGCTGTAAATTAATTACTGTAAGATTATACGATAAAATTGGTCAAAATGACCCCCCCACTTTCATGCTATTTAATTATATATTTCCAAGGATATATTTCAATGCATTTAAAAAAAAAGTGTGTGTGTGTGTGTGTATATATTCAGAATTTTGTATAATCAAATTAATTAAATGTAATCTAAAAAATGATGCATTGGAGTGACAATGTGATTGCATTGAACAAAACACTAAATTCAATTACATTAATCACAATTATCTGCTTAAATGAATCGTCAGCACAGAATGCATGATCCCGACAGGTTTATTTAATATCTGTTAAACGAATGTATTTCTGTGATCAAAGCTGAATATCAGTGTCGCATGATCTTCAGAAATCATAATAATATGCTGCTCAAGAAACATTTCTGATTATTATCAATGTTGAAAACAGTCGTGTACTGCACAATATTTTTGTGGAATCCGGGACGTGTTTTATTTTTCAGGATTTCAGGAAAATTGAAAAGAACAGCATTTATTTGAAATCTATATTTTTTTGTAACATTATAAATATCAATTTCATTGCTAAAAAAAATCTTTCTGACCTCAGACCATAAGTATATACACATTTGATCACACAATTAAGTGCACTTCTCAAATTCTCATTACTGTTATGTTTATATAAATATATTATACTTCCATTAGAGTTTCTCATTTTAATTTATAGTACATTTCTCTCATAATATAAAGGGTTAAAGCAATGCATCTTGTAGAATGATATCAATAATAATGTGTGCACAGTAATGAGAGGGAGCATGTCATTGGCGATGTGAACGAGTTACATCTGACGTGTTGTGGTTTCCTCGCAGGTTCTGGAGGAAGAACTGAACCTGAAGAAGAAAGAGCAGGAGCTTTTCTTCAAGATGAGTGAAGACTCCCAGAGTCCGAGGATCGGCTCACTAAACAAACTCACAAAGTTCGTCCCGTACGTCGATTCGTCCTCCACATGAGGTGCATCACATCACGCTGAGGCCAAAGAAACATTCACTGACCGATCCAGTTCAGCTTCATTCACAGAGATGAGTGTGTAGTGATGCATCGATGTAATAGTGCACAACAGAGATGAATGTAGTGATGCATCGATGTAATAGTGCACAACAGAGATGAGTGTGTAGTGATGCATCGATGTACTAGTGCACAACAGAGATGAACGTGTAGTGATACATTGATATAAACACAGGGCGAGTGCGTAACGTCACTGGAACAACAGACTCGCTCGCCTTCGTTTATTTTAAAGCTACTGTCTTCAAGTTAGCAAAAATTGCAATGCCAAATATATTGTACAAACCTTGCATATCCTTATATATTTGTATTTTTTCTAATCCTTTAATATATATATAAAGTTGCAACTTTTCTTTTATAACCAGCTTTAAAAGTGAATTTCGGTAATTTTTTCTTTGCTAAAGTGAAAAAGTGTACTTTTTAAGTGGTGCATTGTTATTTTACCAAATGTTTTATGTTTTAGACAGCTACTGATTTGCCACTTTTATTATTCTGCAATGTTCACCAGAATGAGTTATTGACATTCAGTGGCACATTTACTGTAAATGCATCACACTGGATCAGAGAGCGATGAAAGTTCACGCATGTTGATCATTTGTTATATGTTGCTAACCAAAGTGCAATATATTGTGGTGTATGTATTATTTTACTACGACTTCCATTCGTTTTCCGCCATTTGGAGGATTTCTATTTACAAAACCAATGCCTGATGCTTGGAGGTACGAGTATTTGACATCTTTTTGTGTAACCAAAGGTTCAGTGTGGATGCTGTACCAAACTGTTGTTCTACCTGAGTATCTATAATAAATGAGATGTTTAGTATTCATCATTACAGCTCTTCTGATTCTGATATTTTCTTTGAGGAATTATGGAATTAGCTGTTCTCTTTTATAGGTAACTCAACGCTGCGTAGCTTACCGCAGTGGGAACACCTAGGTGTGACTGATTGTCTGAAGCCCATATAGAATCACGCCGATTCATTGGCTGATACCGCCCCTAAGTCAACGTGCTTGACATAGACTCGCGTTCGCGCTGTCCTACCCCTCAGATTTTCCTCTCTTCAGAAGCGTTCAGCGTTCTGAAGAGAAGCATTCAAAAACCGCTTCTGTGGTTTTTCTGGCCCAAATAATTAGCGATAAATTGCTAATCTGCGACTTCCCACTTCAGCGACCGCATCCGTGGAATATTATTTCTCCTAGCGGTGAGTGGAAATGGACTTTTGCTCTCGCCTCATTGCAAGTGAAGACCAGCGCACGGTAAGTGCGTCAGATGTGTGGGCCTGGCCCATGCACGAGATGTTATTTTTGGCATCTCTAACTGCAAATACTGTGAGAACTTTACTTTAAAAACCTTGCGCGTTAGACTTTCGGTTTTTGACTGAGAATCTGCCGTTCTTCCTCGCCGCTCAGCTCCGGAGGCCTCCTATCTCCGTGAAACCATGGTCTGGAGTTCGGAGCCGGAGCTCGAGGCCATGGAGAGTGAGCAGTTTTCACTTTCTCTCCCTCCATCGCCTGGGTGTCACCTCGCAAATTCTCTGGTCAAGTTTTCTCGCGGTTGTCTTGCACCCAGCCCGGAGGCACGGGACGCTGTTTCCTTCAGGTTGGAGGATATTTTATATACCACAGCCTCCGACTCTGAGGCCTACACTGAGCTCTTCGATGTTTTGGCGCGTGCCACTGAGAAGCTGAGCTTAGATTGGCCGGATGAGCCTCGCGAATACCAGTCATCTAAGCTCGACGAGTGTTTCCTCGGTGGCTCTGGTTCGCGCCCGATGAGGAGAAAGCTGCCCTTCTTCCCGGGTTTGGTTATGGCTGAGCGCCACCTATGGTAGAATCTCATGGAGATCAGGGAGAAGGAGAAGGCTTTCCTCCTCGACGTCCCAATCTCCGGCTCTGGCTTGTTCAGCGACATGGTAAACACGGTCGTCGATAAGTTCAGGGCTGCTAAAACGCAGTCAGCTGCATTTAAGCAGTTCATACCGTGACGTGTGCATGAGTCAGCCTCTGCCTCTTCCTCCAGGGAACGCCCGGGCCCCAGTAAGGAGCCAGTCGGTAGAGTGAGCGAGCGAGCCGATGTATCCCCCACCTTACACGGTTTGGGGTGCCCACGGTCGTCCCGCCTCTCGCCAACGCCCCCGTAAGCGGGTGGACTTAAAATGCCCGAATAAGCCCCCCCGCGGCTGCTTCTTCGGGTCGCCCCTGATGTACGTATCAGGAAAAGAGACACTTCAAGTTCTCTCCCCACAGAGTTGTTACAGGCTTTGTACATGCGAGAAGGGACACCCAGGGCTTACCATCCGCAACAGTATTCCCTGCCCTCACCTTATAGGTGAATCGTCACAGGGACTCACCTTCTCCACCTTCACACGCTTAGCAGGCAAGTACCTCACCTGGCACATAAACGGCCTGGATTTGAGAGCGGTTCATCTAGCTCTCACTCACTTTCTTCCGTTCCTGACGCACTCACATGTTATCTTCAGGACGGACAACATGGCGGTGGTGTCTCACATCAATCGCCAGGGAGGCTCCCGGCCACGCACCCTGAACAGGCATGCGCGCCAGCTTCTTCTTTGGGCACAGGACAAGTTTTAGTCTCTGAGAGCGGTTAATGTCCCAGGGGTCTTGAACCTAGCGGCGGACTTCTTGTCAAGAAGGTCAGGGGAATGGATGCTGAACCGCCATATGGTGGATCAGATTTGGGAAAGATTCGGCGCGGCAGAGGTGGACCTCTTTGCATCTCAGGAGTCGACCAATGCCCCCTTTGGTTCTCCCTCTCTCACCCTACCTCTCTGGGGATAGATGCGCTAGCGCACCCCTGGCTGGACATGAAGGTGTATGCTTTCCCTCCGGTCAAGCTCATCCCAGGTGCTGTGCAGGGTGAAGACATGCGGACTCCGCCTTCTCCTAGTAGCCCCGTTCTGGCCTTCCCAGACATGGTTCACTGAGTTAATCTCCCTCTTGGAGGGCGACCCGTGGGAGATTCCGGTCAGGAAGGACCTACTCTGTCAGCTTCAGGGCAGGATCTGGCACCCACGTCCAGAGATCTGGAAGTTGTGGGCATGGCAGATCATAGGCCGCCCTTAGCTCTTGATCTCTCGGATGGAGTACGTGAGACTATTGATAGTGCTAGGGCCCACTAGGAAGCTTTACTGCTCTAAATGGAGGGTTTTCGAATCCTGGTGTTTGGCTAATGCTGTGGACCCAGGTAACTGTCCGGTTGGTTCAGTGCATATTTCCTGTGCATAAATTTCCTGAGTTCCTACAGCATAAATTTTCGGCTGGAGCGGCCACTACCACCCTGAGAGTCTACATTGAGGCTATCGCTGCTCGAAGGGACTTTGACGATGTCCCCCTGGGTAGGCATCGTTTAGTGTCCTCCTTTATGCGTGGTGCTAAGCGATTGAGGCCGGTTCGTCCTCCTAGTTTCCCTTCTTGGGACCTTTCTGTGGTCCTGAAGGGGTTGCTAGGGCCTCCTTTTGAGCCTCTTGAGTCAGCCCCCGTGAGAATTCTGACACTGAAGGTTACACTTTTGTTGGCATGGGCCTCATTCAAGTGTGAGGGAGATTTGCAGGCTCTGTCAGCGAGTCCTGCACAGAGTTTGCTCCGGGTCTGGTTAAGGCCTTTTTAAGGCCTTGTAATGTCCCCAAAGTTCTCTCTACGTCTTTTCGTTCACAGGTGGTAGTGTTGCAGTCTTTCTCACACTCCCCTTCGAGTGAGGGCGATGATCTTTGTCTGCTCTGCCCTGTTAGAGCACTGAAGATGTATGTGGACTGCTCCAGTCAATGGCGTCTGTCCTTACAGCTGTTAGTGTGTTTTGGCGCAGGCAGCAAAGGGCTAGCCGCGTCTAAACACATAATATCCCACTGAGTTAGGGATGCTATTTCGTTGGCCTATGAGGTGCTTGGTCTGCCTTCATCTCTAGACATCAGAGCTCATTCCACCAGAGGGGTGGCTTCCTCCACAGCATTCTTTAGAGGGGTGCCCCTAGAGGACATTTGTATGGCGGCGGGATGGTCCTCTCCCCATACTTTTGTGAGGTTCTACAACCTTGATGTGAACACAGCTCCTGGTTCCCAGGTTCTTTCTGCTTGAACCAGCTGTGTTCTTGATGTTCTGGTCTGTAATGGGCCAGATCTGGCAGCGCGATAGCTTGGCGTGTGTGGTATATCGTTCCCACTGTAGTAAGCTACGCAGCGTTGTTACCTATGAAAGAGAGCGTCTCGGGTTACTTGCGTGACGCTTGTTCTCTGAGTAGGGAACGAGATGCTGCGTCCACTGCCAAGCTCCTCTTGCTGTCGACATGCTTCTTCGACAGGAAAATCTGAGGAGTAGAATTGCACGAACGCGAGTCTGTCAAGAACGTTGACACAGGGGCGGTATCTCGCGCCATCAGTCAATGAATTGGCGTGGTTCTATATAGGCTTCAGACAATCGGTCACACCTAGGTGTTCCCACTGCGATAAGCTACGCAGCGTCTCATTTCCTACTCTGAGAACAAGGGTTACGCAAGTAACCCGAGACGTTTTAGTTCAACAAAGGGAGATTGTGTTCTCGTTTGCTCCCCCTCGTGTTGATCCAAACCTACGAGTTTCTTTCTTCTGCTGAACAGTAAAAGAAGATATTTTGAAGAAGCATTTGACAGCAGCCATTGACTTCCATAGTATTGTTCCACTGGAAAGTCAATGGCTGTCGTCAACATTCTTTAATTCTGTTCAACAGAAGACTAATATCATACAGGTTTGGATCAACAAGAGGGTGAATAAATGACAATTTAAATTTTTGATGTACTCTCCCGTTTATAAATCTGGCACACACAGAATAATATATATTAATGTCTCAATTCCAGCTATGGTATATGTGAAAAAACCATGTAGCGCCACCTACAGTTCAAAGTAGGTTTTAGTTTGATTTGATGTTTTTTTTTATATCTCACTTTATTCAACACTGCTCCACAAATTTAAGTTATGAATGGAAGCACTGTTTGTATGCCTGCTTTTGTCCTGTAGCACAGAAAACATGAGCCTAAAAATGAGCCTAAAATGCAAAATAAAAAACTTCCAAAAGCACAAACATTAAAAGCAATTAGAAAATACTAGTGTTTGATAACAGTTTTTCCCTATTATTTAATTTTAGTAATGTTTTTGTAAAGTATTTGTTTAATCACAATACTGTTTTGACCTGTTTATTATATGTTATTTAACTATTTTTCTTAGTGTGATTTGTAATGAGTTGCATTAAAAACATTTAGGGTCAGTTTGACCAACATGTATCATATTTCATCATCATTTAAATATCTCTGGTTTATATTTCCCAAATCTAGTCATATTGTGAGTCAGTTACTCAATATTACTTACAGAAGCTTTTTCTAAAAATCAATATGACCCTCACACACGGCTGGGATTCATCTGAAACACAAAGAAAACTCTTCCTCGTGTCAAATTACTCAATGAAATAAATGACTCAAAGTCTGCACACCTTTCTGAGCTCTGCTGGACATGCATCACTGATCAACAAAAACAACCGCTGGAAAATATGACTCTGGAATATAAGCAGGCATTCAAACCAGATGTATTCACAATTTCATATTTTGATCCTGCAATTAAACCACATATCATTAGAAACGTTTTTTTTTCAGCAGCATCTAATGGATGAGTTGGACTCTGTTCAGGTCATTTCAGTCTGTTCTTTGATCGTTATGAGAAATGTGTCCCTGGAGCACAAAAGCAGTCTTCAGTCGCTGGGATATATTTATAGCAATAGCCAACAATACATTGTATGGGTCAAAATTATAGATTGTTCCTCTATGCCAAAAATCATTCGGATATTAAGTAAAGATCATGTTCCATGAAGATATTTAGTAAATTTCCTACAGTTAATATATCAAAACATAATTTTTGATTAGTAATATGCATTGTTAAGAACTTAATTTGAACAACTTTAAAGATGATTTTCTCAATATTTAGATTTTTTTTTGCTCCCTCAGATTCCAGATTTTCAAATATTGTCCTATCATAACAAACCATACATCAATGGAATAAAGATTATTTATTCAGCTTCAGATGATGCATTAATCTAAATCTCAATTTCAGAGTTGCATGGTAAATCTAAGGTCATCTTTTTATGGAAAGCCCAATGGTTCAAAACATTAATTTTAACACGTCAACAAATTGAACGTGTATTATACGCATTTAACGTGTCATACGTGTTTTTTGCACATATTCAACATGCTGATTTTTCACACATAACACATATCAACGCATAAATAACGTGTATTATATGCATATTTCACGTGTTAAAATTGTGTTTGTTAAAAAACATTGACTTTTAAGTCTCTTCACAAAGGCTGTATTTATTTAATAAAAAAAGTTAAATACAATTATGAAATATTATTGCAATTTAAAAGTCTATTTTATATTGTGAATAACATCTTTTATATTTTAAAAGGTAATTTATTTCTGTGATGGAAAAGCTGAATTTTCAGCAGCCATTGGCTACAACAGTTTCAGAAATCATATCTAATAGATAATTACGTTTGTGAATATTGATAATGAAATAAATACAGACTTCGTGAATAAAACATTTTCCACCTTTTAGCTGATAGTGTTTCCTTTAAATGCCATAACATTGTAAAAACAGTTCACAAGCACATTAAATGATATTCAATAACATTTTAATAATCCAAAGATGTAAGTTACTCTTGTTTCTGACTTCATTAAACGCTTCATAAGTCTCATTACCTCCATGTATCATCCGAACATCACAACAAATAACTATGGGAAAGAAATATCTCTGTTTTCCTTTTAAAATATGGAGGTCCAAGTAAACAAACTTAATTCAACATAGACTAAAGTTTAGCAATCGTTTGAGATTATTACTAATTACAGTAACTGAGTAACCTCTCTAAAGACTGTAGTCTATATATTAATAATTGTTTTAGCGTTTCATTCCCACTGGTTGATACTGCAATAAATACATCTGAATATCATTTTGAGGAAAAACATCTATAAAACTAAAATAACGTGTTCAGCTCTCCTTTATGAAAGTGGTCTCGGGAGTTTGAAACACCAGTTATACCAGTTATACCATTTTTGGCCTTAAAAAATTGTTTCCATGATTTCTATAAGGAAATAAACTAACCTTAAACCCCAAGACAACTGTATGATTGGAGGACAAAAAAAGTGTACGGTTGATAACTCTCACTTACAGATTAATACCAGTAGAAATGGAATTGCTCAAAAAAATAATAACAATAACATTTTGACTATTTGAAATGTTTATTTGATTTACATTAAGAAAAAGTTGAGTCAAAACTTGAAATACTTGGACAAAACATCACAGAAATATTAAAAAATACAACCAAACAGGTTACCCATGTCATCTTGCCTTTTTATCTGGTTTGAGTTTCAACATTTATTTGTTTCTTCTCTCTATTATCCTTCATATTATTACTTTTCTTTTGCAAAACTTCTCAACTTCAAAAACACCTTCCATTATCCTTTCCAAACTCAGGCACTTGCATTTGTATGCACATTATTTTAATAGATGAGTGAATGCATTTCATAGCAACTAGGAGCAGATGACCATCGAGCACAATGAGCATATTTCCAGTGCTCCTGGTATTGTCAGATCAGACCGGGCACCTACTTAACACTGTTTTCTGATAAATGAATGGAAAACAAGAAATATTTCAGTAACATAGTAAACCACATTTTCAAATAAACATGTTTATCAAATGTATGCTTGAAACCAGTCAAGCATGAATGTTAAAACATCTGACAGCGATTGTAAAATATCTAAGCACCTTTGTCAGTGATATGAAAATACTTAGTTTGGGTAATTCTCACAATATCATGGCTGATCTGAGGTATTCTGTTATTCACTAATGCATGATTGGTACTGCGAAAGGGGCTGTTTTTATAAATCAATGTTTGCTAGAACATGCATGTGACAGAAATCATCCGTGACATTGAAACTAGAAATGGGTGCCACTGTTCATGAAACATTAAGGCCATGTGTTTGTTCCCCGTTTCTCCTCGTTCTGCACCTTCCCTTTACTCATCAGTTTCGCAGTGCAGACTTCTACATACGAGTCTATAAAAAAGTGCAGACTGAAACAAAAAACAATAAAGTAGATAAAAAGCAACATGTTTTATAGAGTCTTTTAGTGTTAGAACAAGAAAGCAGACCGATTTCTGTAAACTACAGCTTCAGAATGGAAATTAGCATTAGGAAGCTAGTTTAACAAGTAGTCCAGGCTTTGCCACGTAAGCTCAAGCCTGTTACTGGTACGGATTCATGGTATGCGTAATATTGAGTTTCTAATCTGCAGATAGACGTCACGGTTTGCATAATCTACGGCAAAAGCACAGAGCGCTTTGCATATTATATTGAGGCACAATATCATGGAGGCTGCGAAAAGTCATTTATATATTGCTAGTCACTTAAACTTTTAGCGATACAAGTAAGGCTTGGTTAATATAAGAATAAGCAAGAGCCTTGATGTTCAGTGCTAACATATGAAAGCACACTTCTTTTTTTCCCAAAAGGGAAAAGTTACAAAAAAAGCAAGCAAACTAATTATCATGGCCTACTTGAACTTGCAAATAATGGAATGTCATTTAAAAAAAAAGGTACCCATAAATAAAGGATGTTAATTAAATAAGTTTACTTTAGGCAGCCGTGTCAAGAGTACCTAAGGTTTCTTGGTCAGGTAATTGGAAGGGATCCAGCTCTCCATTACTGGCCCATCGCTCACATTTTTACAGAACCACCAGCCGCTGCCACTTCTCTCCAGAACTTCGAAAACAGCGCCCTCTTTGAAGCCAGCCGTCTGCTCGTCTCCTTCAAAGTCCGCCACAGATAAGAACAGCTCCTCTTTGGCCGGCTCCTTGATAAGAGGTGGGAGTTTGTCTCTCGGGGGCAATGGTTTTTCTGTCTTAATGGGGGGCTTTGGTGGCACTGGGACTTTGGCCTTGGGTTCTTCCTTCTTGTCTTTTGGTTTCATTTTGGGCGGCGGGGGTCTGTTCTGATGAGGGACGGCTGGCTTGACTTCTGGCAAGTCTTTTTGGGGAGCTTTGGTGTCTGTAGGACTGGCTGGCTCAGAACTCTTCTTTGGGGGAGGAGGTCTTCTAGGTGCCAGAGAAGGCCTCTGGGGGGGCTCTTTTGGTGCTGTTGGTGGTGGTGGTGGTTTAGTTGTTTCTGATGGGTCATGGCCGTTTTGTTGTTTATTGGGGGATTTTGACTCTTCGTTTGTTCTGCCATTATTTGGGGGAGTATCACTCTGCTTGTTGGGATCACTCGAGTTGCCGCTGAACTCTGGGGGTTTAGATGGACGAAGCTTACTCCGAAGGTTTGTGATGTCCAGCTCATTCTTGGCCACTGGCTCTGGTTTGGCTGCAGGGGCGGGCTTTGGTCTGACCCCTGGTTTCGGCTTGAGGAACGGAGCTGGGCTGGCCGAATCCGGCTTGTCTTCTTGTGAATCTGCTTTGGGTTTGGGAGGCTGCTTGGCCACATGCTTCAGGTTGATCTTTTTCACCTCCTTGGCCAAGATGTTGTGGCCACACTCCAAGCCCATCTCATTGCGCAGGTAGAGTTGCTTGTTCTTCTCCTCCTTCTTTATCTCTGGGGGTTTGTCTGGTTTGACAGGAGCTGCTTTTGGAGTCACCAATGGGACGATGACCCCTGGGGCTGGTGGTTTGGGTGGGAGAGGTTTAGAAAGGTCCGCCTTGGGTTTGTCCTCCAATTCCAGGCTCTTGTTGATTGATTCTCTCCTTGGTGGTAAAGCTGGCTTCTCTTCAGCCGTGGATGAGGATGGAGGAGGAGGTAAGGGCCCTGAAAAATGGGAGCTGCCTTTAACTGCATTGGGCTTCCATTCTCTCAGCTTGGAACGGGTGGAGAAATCAGAGTTGGATGAAGGTACGTCTGGCAGAGGTTTGGACCAACTATTCTCAGAGTTGGTATTATTGCTTGAGTTATCATCAAGCTTCAGTTGACCCATCTCACCAGGAAGCGGGGCCAAAAAGTTAGGCCTAGAGGCATTGCTGGTTTTCTTATATTTATCAATGAATGTGATTGGAGCCCAGCCTTCTTGGTCATCGATCTGAATGAACCACCAGCCACTAGAGTTCTTCTCAATGACCTGGAAGTACAAGATGCAAGGTAAATGTCGAGATGCATGTGGAATATCCAGATGTGTTCATTTGAGAACTAGTAAAAAAATGAAAGCTGAAGCTTTGTCTGCTGTTATACTCACTTCAACTTTCACTCCCGCCTGGAAGCTAATGCCATCTGGGATGGTCGTCTGAAAGTCAGATATGGTGTAATACTCCTCCTCTACTTGTGGGGGCACTGGAGGTTTGGGCAGATTCGCTCCTCGTGGCTAGAATAAGAGAGGCCAAGAGTAAGGATGGGTGCTTCTCAATCCTCAAATTGTTGCTTCTTCATTTCCTCGCTCCTCTATCATCCAACCAATCAAACTCAGCCATCTTGAAGGGCATCTCAATTCTCTAAATCAGGGGGTTCTCAACTCAACGGCCTCAAGGTCCATTTTCTGCAGAGTTTAGCTCCAACCCAAATCAAACACACCTGAACAAGCCAATCAAAGTCTTCAGGATTACTAGAATCACTGGCAGGCGAGTTTGATCAAGTCTGGAGCCAAACTCCACAGGAAAGTACTTGGCCAAATAAAAAAAATCAGAAGCACCTCCCTGTAAAACCTTGAAGAAAGAATTAGAAATATTCGAGATGCAATTGAAAATGATCACCCTTACTATTGTAAGATCCCGGCGTGGTGGAGGTCTCTGTCGCGCTCCTGCTTCTGCAGAAGGGAAAAGGGTAGAATTTAGTGTCAATTCACAATCTTTTGATCTCTCTTACTTTTGGCTGTTCCTTTTAGGGGTTGCAAAAGTAGACCATCTGCATATTAATTTAATGCTGGATACCCTGATTCAACCCTGCACTGAGAGTGCACTACGATCAAGCATGTAAATGGGGATAATCGCGCCATTATATTTTTTTATGACACAACTAGGGATGCATTAGAATTATTTTTACCTTAGCTTCACTTTGGTGCCCTGATAACATTTGGGGGGATTATTTAGCAATAATGACAGCCTATTTGAGGAATCTTTAGTTCAGTAACCAGATCCTAAAATTAACACTCAACAAGCACCAAATGAGAGTAGAAATTGTTGTTGGTGAGTGTTTTAAACTGTGTCAATCACCAGTTGGCCAGTAACATTTTTATGAATCCTAACGCGATGTTTACAGCGATAACGGAGGAAACACTGTATCTCTGCCGTTCCACGAGCGTCACCTACTGTCAGAGAGCGATGTTTACAGCGATAACGGAGGAAACACTGTATCTCTGCCGTTCCACGAGCACCACCTACTGTCAGAGAGCGATGTTTACAGCGATAACGGAGGAAACACTGTATCTCTGCTGTTCCACGAACGCCACCTACTGTCAGAGAGCGATGTTTACAGCGATAACGGAGGAAACACTGTATCACTGCTGTTCCACGAGCGCCACCTACTGTCAGAGAGCGATGTTTACAGCGATAACGGAGGAAACACTGTATCACTGCTGTTCCACGAGCGCCACCTACTGTCAGAGAGCGATGTTTACAGCGATAATGGAGGAAACACTGTATCTCTGCTGTTCCACGAGCGCCACCTACTGTCAGAGAGCGATGTTTACAGCGATAACGGAGGAAACACTATCTCTGCTGTTCCACGAGCGCCACCTACTGTCAGAGAGCGATGTTTACAGCGATAACGGAGGAAACACTATCTCTGCCGTTCCACGAGCGCCACCTACTGTCAGAGAGCGATGTTTACAGCGATAACGGAGGAAACACTATCACTGCTGTTCCACGAGCGCCACCTACTGTCAGAGAGCGATGTTTACAGCGATAACGGAGGAAACAATGTATCACTGCTGTTCCACGAGCGCCACCTACTGTCAGAGAGCGATGTTTACAGCGATAACGGAGGAAACACTGTATCACTGCTGTTCCACGGCGCCACCTACTGTCGAGAGGCGATGTTTACAGCGATAACGGAGAATCACTGTATCACTGCTATTCCACGAGGCGCCACCTACTGTCAGAGAGCGATGTTTACAGCGATAACGGAGGAATCACTGTATCACTGCTGTTCCACGAGCGCCACCTACTGTCAGAGAGCGATGTTTACAGCGATAACGGAGGAAACACTGTATCTCTGCCGTTCCACGAGCACCACCTACTGTCAGAGAGCGATGTTTACAGCGATAACGGAGGAAACACTGTATCTCTGCCGTTCCACGAGCACCACCTACTGTCAGAGAGTGACTTTGCTTTCTCATGCAGCCCGTCTGCTATGCAGCATAATTTCACAAAGCTAAATTCAGACCTTAAACATTTGTCATTTTTTAGATTATAATGAAACACATTTTTACTTACTGCGCTTGCTTTCTGAAAGTGGTGAAAATCGGTCACGCTGGTTCTCCTTGTTGGCATTCTGCTGTTTGCAAGCCACATCTAGGTCATTAGTGCTGGCATGACCTGGAGCACCAGCAGCCATCTTCTGACTGAGGATATCAGCCTTCTTCAGATAGGACGCCGGGGCCCAGCCCTCTTTTCCTTGGCATCTATGGGGTAAAGGGACAATGCTCTAAGAAAATGCCTGTTAAGTATTTTTCTGAGGACATTTGTGTTTGATTTTACCTGATCTTCCACCAGCCTTCCAAGTTTTTCTGAATGACCTCAACAGTCATGCCTCTCTCCAAATCGATTTCATCTTGATCGCGTGCAGAGTATGGATAGATAGCAGTGTACTTTTCCTCTGGGGATCCGAAAGGGATATTTGAAAAGTTAACATCCAACCACTACAGCCCATTTACCACTTACATTTTCTTTAGAAAACGCACAAAAATGTATACAAATACAATAATGTTCCACTAAAGCTTAACAACTAGAAAGTGTTCAGTTGCTTATCATCATGAATGTATTTAGAAGATTGATTGAGCTTATAATGCTTTCAGTGTTTTGCCAAAGTAGTTGAAAGCATGCAGTGGTAAATGTGATGTAGTTTCACGTTTTTCTCTCATTTTACAGTAAATGGCTGCTTGTAATCTGCATTTTCTCTTTCTGTTTGAGTTTTCTGATGAATAGCAGATGAAGGAGGGTGGGGAGGATCTGATCAGAGACTCAGAGTATTGACAGCATACGCTTTCTGCAGGGAAGAATGATTATTCTCACATGCTACCAACAAAATCACAATCTAAACATGTCATGAGCACACAGAGTTTGATCGTTTAAATGCTTAATCACAGATTCAGTTCTACGCCAGGTGAAAACTTTCTTCACAGCTTTTCATACTTGCTATCTGTGATCTCATATATTTTGGTCGTACTGTACAAAACAAACGCAGAGTGAAACTGTGAATGTCTGGATCATTACAATTTATTTCTGATATAATTAGCATATCTGCAAGCTATATGTTATGAGGTATTCATTTGAGCAACATGTCAGAGTTTAATATTTGGACTTCCCTAACATGTTTGAGCAAAAGTAATATGGTAATATTATTAATGAAAGTTATTATTATTATATTATGAAGCGTAACCCAAATCCGTTCTGTGGATGTTCTTGCGTGATTATGTAAATAAACTGGTGATTTAAACCAGTTAATGGAAACAAACGGTCCAAAAGAATCAGTTTGCAGAAAAGATCTGGATTACTGGTAATAATGTTGTAAATAATGTTCATTTTCTTGCACAGACGGATTGTTTTGCTTCATAAGACCTCGATATATCACCAGGTACAGCATTATTTTATATTGTCAGGTATTCATTTTGTGTTGCCTGTATATGTAGTTTTTTTATTCTCAAAGATGGACCGCCACTGACTTGTATTTTATGAATCACCAAGCACCACTGATTCAGCTAAAAATGTGACTACTAAAGAAAGTCACCTACATCTTGGCCTGAAGGTGAGTACATTCACAGCAAATGCTCATTTTTGGGTAAACTATCCCTTTAGTTGGTTTAAATTGTGATTGTGTTTGATTTATATTTATATCATGCATCAATCAACACCATGTAATTCACAGAGGCATGAGTTATTTCATGTGCTTCGGCAATTCCTTTTGAAAAGCAGAAATGAAAAGTAAAATGAAAGTATTGTTTAAAAACAATGGCACCAGTGGTACAATTCCCTGATTCGTGCTGTGGTCAGTTCTACACGACGTACAGGTTGCAGCGCATGCATCACATGCAGGGGTCACAATAGAGTGATAAAGTGCTGTGCTCTCCACCTTGGCCAAAGCCTGTGCTGAACAGATCCCCTAAAGTACGGCTGCGACCAACGTGCCTCGGGAGTGACCAGAATCTCCGGCACGCTCCAGCAGAGAGCAAGCAGACACATGTGAAAACCTTCAGGTCACGTCTCTTTATACTGGATATGCTGGCCTACCAAATATCTACTGTTTGTCATATAAAGACTGCACTCGCATTTAAAGAACTGGGAATAACTCTAACCTTCTCATCTCTTTTTCTGAGTAACATCTGAGCAATACTGTCTTGCTAAAACCTCTGGTGAAGTGTGCAACTTTTGTGCTACTAAACAAAACTGCCAAAACATGTTTATTTGTACTGATGCTAGTGTGTTAATGTTCTGCTTGGTTTTCCGCCTGATCTGTTCTTGTTAGGGTGCTTTCTTATTTAACCAATTAACTCTTCGAGTCTTGATGCTTAACAAGGTTCACCGTATATTTTTCACACAAAAATGTCAGATTTCTCATAACTTCATATATTGCAAGTAGGGCTATGCGATATGATGACATATATCGGATGAAATAAAAAGTCTATCGTTTCATATTATGTTCTATCGTTTATTCCGTGGTGTCGCAAAATACAATGTTTCCGGTAATACCTTTTCATCATTTGAGTGACTGATTTCTATACGCCGCCCCCCCAAGAGACGTGAAGGAGAGACAGAACGACCAGCCAGGACAAACCAGGAGCTCGTTACTAAATGAAGCACTACATCTGTAGCATGCTCACGCGTTTGTAAGCACTGCAGTTTTAAAACAACAGGACTTCGGTCTTAAAGGGGAAGCGTTCCAATATTCGTTCATATTAATCATAGCACACTGCTCTCGACTAAATCACTTTTGTTACTTTAATGAGAATAAATAACAATAATATTAATATTATAATATGTATAGAATCTACATAATACATGTGTTAATTATATCTATCATAGATATGTATAATTAACACAGTGAAGACTAATTAATTTACACAATGTATTTAGTGTTTCTTATTTATTGTAGTTTTTTGTCCTATTACTTGCAATTAGTTTATTATTCTTATTTCATCACTGACTGTTTATTTATCTTCAGTGAGGTTGAGTTTATCTCTTTAGGCTTGTATTAGTTTGATATTGACATTGGTGACAAGGATTGTGAAAATTATATTGTATCAAAGATTTTAATATAATAAAAACATTTTTAAAAGAAAAATCACTACATGATATTCAAGATATATCAATTTCAATTGTGAAAAGATTTTAAGCTATTAGCAGATATTTGTTCCACTTTCAATCATAAACTCACTTTCAATTTGACCAGTTTCTCAGAAAACAAGACTTTTCATCTCAAGCGATTTTTCTTCTCAAGTCCATGTCTCTTGATTTAATAATCTTTAGACATTAGCATTGAAAAACAAGACAAATGCTGAGGAAGAACGTCACTCTTTGCAGTGTGATCAGACGGTACGGTAAAAGTTGTCTATTTTCTATTGTTTGCAAAAAATAACTATTCAAACCCTGAGCTGTTTTTTTGTTGTTATTGTAAAATGAATGAAAAGTAACGGAAAGTTGTATTTCCAAACTTTGAAGTGTCGCTAACAGGAATTTAAAACAGAGAAATATTGTGAAAGTGCCACAAAAAGAGTTTCAACTCTTGACAACCCCTGAATGACTTACTTCTAGTTATCATTCTTATGGTTTCTGGATATTACACTAGGAATGAGCACTCAAAGAATCACACACTTCACCCGTCGATATCCCAGATCTGAATAAATAGGAGTTGTGTTGTTGTTGTTGCAGACGGTAAGACTGATGATGACGAGCAGGACTCTTTACCTTCTTCTGCAGGGAGTGAGAAGTCATCAGGATCATCCTGAGCTTCCAGACATGTGGCTGGTACCCATCCCTGAGCGTCCTCGGTGCTGACAAACCACCAGCCTGAGAAATCAGAGAGGAGGGTGAGTGATGACGACAGAAGATTCATTTACCAGCACTTAACCATGACTGTACCCCCGCTGAGCTCCCTGAGGTTTTTAATTTAATCACTATATAATACAAGTTATGAAAGAATTGCTTAATATTAACTCTACTTTGGTGCTTCAAAGATACTGCACAAACCACGAGAGCCAACATTTTCATGAGCTGTGCTCGTCAGTGTCAAAATGTTTGAGATGACCAATCAAAGAAAAGTAGGCGGGCCTTAGCATTCAGTTAAGTGTGAGATACAAAGTAACTGAACTTAATATTTAATAGATGATGTAATGTATATATTAAACAACTGACAGATACTCTGTATAATCAGGGATGTAAACTAATATGTGTCTAATTTCACCTATAGGCTATGATTTGCTTAATTGGTAATTGTCAATATGATGAGATAAGAAACATTAACAGAGCTGTTTTTGCACATGCTATGAATTAAATTAATACAATGATTATTAGCTTTACTGGTAGCCTTCAATTAAATCACAAAACGATTCATAAAACATATACATCAAATATAAGTTGACTGACGGGTGATAAAAAAGAAGCACTGGATCTCTTCACCATATGTATGACTCTGCTTGTCTGTGTTTTCATGTTTCAGGGACTTCAATGCAACTTGCATCATTTAGTCAGTAGGTGGCGACAAGTGACTGTCTTTATGAGTGAGCAAAAAAACTTATAACTCAGAATTGTGAGTTTTAATCTCAAAATAAAGAAAAAAGTAAAATTGTGAATAAAGACAGTTAAAAGATAAAATTTAAAACCTTTTTTATTTTTTATAACTCAGCAATAATGAGTTTAAATCTTTAATAATTTGAAAATCTGGAATACAAACTCACAATTGCGAGAAAATTCAGAACTGATAAAAATATTAACTTGCAATTGCCCATTTTTTCCCCTCACAATTGGACTCTATAACTCGCAATTTATGACTTTAAATCTCACAATTATAAGATTTTAAAGCACAATAAAAAAAATTGAATTGCGAGATACAAACTCACAATTACAAGAAAACAGTCAGAATTGGACCTTTCTATCCCGCAATTCTGACTTTATAGGCTACACGCCGCTGACTAAACAGCTTTGGATGAATGAATTGCATAACAGCCAATAACAGCGACGGCTCCTACCGGACTCGTTCTTCTCGATGACCTCCACCACCTGCCCCACATACAGACTGATCTCAGAGCTCTCCTGCTTCTCGTAGTCGGTGACGGCCACGTACTGGTCCAGCGGCAGCGGGTCCGAGTCTCCTC
The DNA here is from genome assembly GCA_027564155.1 of Gymnocypris eckloni scoliostomus. NCBI lineage: Eukaryota > Metazoa > Chordata > Actinopteri > Cypriniformes > Cyprinidae > Gymnocypris > Gymnocypris eckloni. The sequence continues at coordinate 25,501,795 of CM050433.1, forward strand.
CTGGAGGGACAGAGGGGACAGCTATCGACAACTCTCCAGGTGTCCCAGCACCACCACAGAAGAAGAAAGAAGCAAGCGTGACCGGGAAAGATCAAAGCTGGAAAGCCCGAGTGTTTAGTGCTGAGAGTCTTGCAAGGAAACAAACCCACACCAAACCAGCAACACTGCTAACACGGACTAATTATTAAATGACTCATTTTAATACATAAAGAAGTCTTGATTATACTGAAAAGCACATTTAGTAGACCCAAAACAATAAAACACCAGTGCAGTGCATGAAGATTAGTTTGGTGATTTATACAAAGTCATTGAAGCAGATATTGACTGTTTCCGCTGAACTGATTTACCCATTTCTGTGAATGATTTCATGACGTTCTCTCTAAAACATCTCATACGCATGTTTACAGCTAAAAAGGAAATTCTCTTATCATTTACTCACACTCATGTCGTACCAAACCCAAAAGACTTTTGCTCATCCTCAAAACACAAACGTGACCCTGGACCACGAAACCAGTCATAAGGGTCTTTTTATTTATTGAGATTTATACATCATCTGAAAGTTGAATAAATAAGATTTCCATTGATGTATGGTTTGTTATATTTGGCTGAGATACAACTATTTGATATGGAAGCCCGTTTACGCCACTGAATAAAAAAAATCCAAAAAAGGTTATTGCGACATTTTATCTCACATTTCTGACTTTTCTTTTCACATAATTGTGTGATATAAACTCATAATAGAGAGTCAAAGTCCAGTTTTGAGGGGGCTTATATGTTCTCCAAATTGTGAGTTTATAGCACGCAATTATGAGAAAAGTCAAAATTGTGAGATAAAAGTTAAAAGATAAAAAAAATTCCTTTTTATTTTTTTATTCAGTGGCGGAAACTGGCTTCCATAATTTGAAAATCTGGAATCTGAAAATCTAAATATTGAGAAAATCATCTTTAAAGGTGTCCAAATGAAGTTCTTAGCAATGCATATTACTCATCAAAAATTAAGTTTTGATATATTTACGGTAGGAAATTCACTAAATATCTTGATGGAACATGATCGTAATATCCTAATGATTTTTTGCATCAAAGAGAAATGTATAATTTTGACTCAGACGATGTATTGTTGGCTATTTCTACATATATACCTGTGCTGCTTATGAGTCCAGGGTCACAAATGAAGATTTTGAATGACACCTGAGATCCGTCCCTCCATTGACAGTCCATGCAACCAACACTTTGACTATTCAAACAGTTCATAAAAACCATGACAAAATTAATATTCAGAAGAGCTCAAATGTGTGCATGTGCATGTTTGAGCTTCTGTTTAACATATTTTATGAGCACTGTGTATATGCATAGGCCAATGTTTATATTAATTTTTTATTTTTATTAAATCTGTTCATCGAGTAAAGTGATTGTGTCTCTTTGGAAAACATTTGTATAATTTTTTGAATCAATTCAATTTTAGTTGTGTAAACAAAATAATCTCAGGTTTCATAAAAAACATATCTTCATTTGTGGTTCAAAGATGAAGTAGACAGACTTAGTATATAACTATGAGTCCCAGTATAACTTCATATGCATGACCACTGTTTGAAATGCCTCCTTGTTTGTAGAATGGCAGAAAGGAACAACATAAAGGTGAGTAAATGTACTTAAAGCATCCCGTTTACTAGATAATTCCTCATTATTATTCTGAAATCATTCTCAGATAAAGTGTCATTTCCACCGAATCCAACGCAAGAGCTGCACATTGTCTAAAGCATTTACAGTTTTTAATGACAGAATTTATTACAAAAAAGAATTGAGCCCTGACGAGCATTTTAATCACAAGGTTGAAGAGAGCACAATGAATTCATACGAGCACAGAAAACACCAGTCATGCACTACTACAGTACAAAATATTATCAAACGTGTTAAACATTACAGTACTAAATATAATCACTACTTCCAAAGCATGCCAAGCGATGCGCATTTGAACTCAAAATGAGTTTTTGAATGCATCTGGTGTAGGTGCTGCTCTCTTATACCTTGTGAAGAAAAGGTAAGTATTAACTGCTGCTGTGTTGCTAAAGCACTGAACACTATAACATTACCATACATACAAGCAGCTAAACTCTGCTAAAAGGTCCTCCAGTAAACCCCCACCACCAGCACCACACCGCCATGCACATCACACAGGGACGGAGCACAAAGCTTAGGCCTTGCCCACCTAAGAAACGCCACACTTCCAGGGCTCACACACACAGAGCACGGCTAAGCAAGTATCTGTTACTACCTCTCTTTCGGAAAGAAGTCGCTCGCTCCACAATGCCTGATGAGGGAATGAGAGCAGGAGTGAGGGCGAAGGTGGAAAGGTTCAGGTAATAAAGGAATGAAAGCATTCACAGTAAAGGCTGTGAAATGAAGCCTTTATGAAGTGCATAGTCAGCAGAGGGCACACTAACCGCTCAATTACAACTCAAATCACCTGAGGCACGGCACGTTCTCACTAAGATCATCTCCTTACCTGATTTCTTTTTTCCACTGGGTTCCCTGAAAATGAAGATATGAGCGTTAGACTTTCATGCTCTTAATATAGAGACAGTTTTAGATCCATGACACGCTACTATTATGTGTTATTTCAGTATCATCTATAAACTATTATCATTTTAATTCACATTTTTTTGTCATTTTAATTGTAGTAATTCGTTTCGGTGTTATTTAATTATTTAACTTTTTTCTTGTATATGTCTGTATAGGGATTTTTGTTCATGTTTAAAATTTTATTGTATTACTTTAGCTTCAAATGAAAATGCAATTTGTGTGTGTGCGAGTGTGTGTGTGTGTGTGTGTGTGTGTGTGTGTGCGAGAGTGTGTGTGTGCGAGAGTGTGAGTGAGCGCGAGAGTGAGAGTGAGCGCGAGAGTGAGTGTGTGTGTGCGAGAGTGAGTGTGTGTGTGCGAGAGTGTGAGTGAGCGCGAGAGTAAGTGTGTGTGTGCGCGCAAGAGTGAGTGTGTGTGTGAGTGTGTGTGAGTGTGAGTGTGAGAGTGAGTGTGTGCAGAGTGAGTGTGTGAGTGTGTGAGAATAAGAGAGTGCGAGTGTGTGCGAGAGTGTGTGTGTGTGTGCGTGCGAGAGTGTGTGAGTGCGTGCAAGAGTGAGTGTGTGTGTGTGCGAGAGTGAGTGTGTGAGAGTGTGTGTGTGTGTGTAGAGAGTGTGTGTGAGAGTAAGTGAGTGTGTAGAGGTGAGGGAGTGTGTGCGAGTGTGTGTGTGTGTGAGAGTGTGAGAGTAAGAGAGTGTGCGTGTGTGTGCGAGTGTAAAAGAGTGAGAGAGAGTGTGTGTGTGTGTGTGTGTGTGTGTGCAAGAGTGTGTGCGAGAGTGTGAGTGAGAGTGTGTGCGAGAGTGTGAGTGTGTGAGAGTAAGAGAGTGTGGGTGTGTGTGTGTGCGAGTGTGAGAGTGAGAGTGTGTGTGTACGAGAGTAAGAGAGTGTGAGTGTGTGCGAGAGTGTGTGTGTGTGTGTGTGCAAGAGTAAAAGAGTGTGAGTGTGTGTGTGCGAGAGTGCGAGTGTGAGTGAAAGTGCGAGTATGTGTGTGAGACTGTGTGTGTGTGAATGTAAACGTACTCTTTTGGTGGGTTCAGGTCTTCAGGACGCGTCTCAAAGAACACACGAACCTCCTCGCATTGGGAAATATACACCGGCAGCTGGATCAGGGCCTGAGGGGCAAATATACACCATTACTGGCTAATCTGACATTCAGAAGCGCAAGTTGTTGATAAACTAGTCATTCAATTTCTGAAAAAAATGATGAAGCCAACCAAAAGTAGTTGTTTAGATTATAATAGGTTGCTTCTACACAAATCTAAAACATATTTTCTTTATAGCATAGCATGCAAAACGTCATAAAAACAGACACATTTACACTAATCAGCACCTGGAAGTCATGCATTTCTTTAGTTTTTATTCTCATGATTTATTAACACAGAACAATCTTAAATGCACAATCACGAATCTCAATGCTGTGCTTTGATATCAGGACATGACATATTTTACTCGACTTCAGATCCGGTCCCACATCTAATAAAGCTGCATGTGACAGCTGACAGAAGATGCTTTTTGCCATTTTGGCAGAGCAGCTTTCATTTAATAAAGCTGAGTGCTGCTTCAGTGTCCTTCAGACGAGTTATGACGGCTGTCCTGACTGGAATATTAAAATGCACACGCACGGACGCATCTGCTCAAGGTGCCCTTTACTAACCCGAGCCTGGGCCAGTTTTTCCACAATTACTCCTGCAATCGCACGTTTGCCCAGTGCTCAATTTTCTTAATGAAAAGGCTGTTTTGAATGGCAAAAACATGCTTGTTTTATTAAGATACAGGACAAGGCTGATGACCGGTCTAACTCTCAGCTCAATTTGCATGAAGATTGGATGGATATGGATCTTATTGGTGTCTGTTTCCATGGATATCACGGATATGCACAGATTAATGCCTCCCCAGGGTACAGTACCTGACCTCCTGCTCATTAGCATTCCCTGAAGACACTGGTGTATGGAGGCAATTACAGTAAATGCACTCTATTGGGTGAGTGCATTACCTTGATTGTTTTATGTGTGTGTATGAGAAAGAGATGAATGCTCGTCTGTATCGACATATGTTCATAAAAGACCAGGTTATTGTTCACTATACAGTATATACTGTACTATTTAAAGTGGCATCCAGTTGTGTCTTTGAAGTTTAATCATGTATTATATTTGATATAAAACTATAAATGATCAACACTTGTCTGATTGATTGTTCATACTTTTATGCAGTAAAACCACTTTTAGTGTAATTCTTGAGGTCTGAATGTAAACGGGTAACATTTTAGATTAGGCAACACTGTTCACTACATTATTAGCATATTGACTGTTTATTAGTGCTTATAAAGCAGATATTAATGCATGATCATATTCTACATCCCATAATCCAACCCAATACCTAAACATAACAACTACCAATAAACAGCTAATTAAGAGTTTAACCATTAATAACTAATGTAATGTGTTACCAGTAAAGGTAAGAATAACCTTTTTCTCCACAGTTTACTTGATTATTCATAACTTTTCTTTTGAGGAACGTTTATTTGTCCATCTTTCAATCATCATTGCGTTGTATTGTACTGTATTATATATTTTCGCCCCACTATAAAAACAGATATTTGATCATAAAACTAAGCATTTAAATATCATCTTACTATATTACTGTAAGTATAGTGTAGCATAAATATTATTAGGAGATATCGAGTCACAACTTATTCATATTTTACGTACGCGTCTGCTATACTGTTAAAAATATTGCACTACAAGCATCTTACTTTTGGCCATATGAATATTAGAATCTGCACCGAATTTAATATATTTTTGCTTAATTTTGGTCTTCTGGATAAAATTGTGTACGTGTATTAACTCCATATTTTCCTTTATTATACTATATGAGACATAAAGCAAAATGTATCTCAACAAATCAATTTATAAAAAAAAAAAAAAAAGAATTAACATTCAAAATATTGATGTAAGTACGTATGGATGTATGTTTGTTCAATAACTGGTCCATTTTATTAGATTTGTATGACTTCTTTCATAAGTCAGGCTTTACAGGGCTAAATGGTTATTTTCATGCAAAACCAAATCAATTATTAAATATGTTATTTTTGACTTTTTTTGGCAGTCTGACCAACATGAGCGATGTGTAGAGTCTGAAGGACAGGTTCAGCACATTGTACTTGTGTGAAACGGCCATGTTTCTTCCTAACGTGTTCATTCTTTAAAAAAATGAATAAAGAAAATAGAGTTTTCTAATTAGTAATTACTAACATGCCAGATTTTCAAGCCAAAATAACCACTGGAGTACCATTTATCCAACAAAAGCAATATCTTAATGACATGTCCAACCTTTCACCTGAATGAATATAGATCTGCTCCAGTATTTCAACAGGTCAGCTGACCTCATTAACTCACTGCTGTTAATCACATGACCTCCACTGTCTGCATGACATCAGAAATCAGCAACGCTCAGAGAAAGTCAATGGCTTGAGCATCACGACAGATCACCCTGCAGATTCTAGTCCTCTTTGGACCTCACGGATGTGTTTGTGTTATTGAATATTATATTGTGTCTCTTTGTTATAGTGCTTTTTAGTTTGAAAAGCAAATATATTCATTCTACTACACATCATTTTGATATTATTTGACAAGTAAGCTTAATAATCGTTAGCAACTGGACTGAAAAGATAAACCCTGCATCCTTTTTAAATATATACTCGACAAAAAGCAATGTGTGTAAAGACTAGTATGTCTAGATATATAGCATCTACTCTATGGAAGCCAATTTCAGCCATGGGATTAACATTACAAATATAAAAAGATAATTGCAACTTTTTTTCTTTTCTCAGAATTGTGAGATATAAACGTGCAATTGTCAGAATTATATGATGTTTGTTTGCTTCTAAAAAGTCATTGTAACACAATTCTGGCGTTGTAACACGTGACGTATTTATCATGAGGAAAAGTCAGAATTGGGAGATAAATAGTCGCAATGACCTTTTTTTGTTTTTTATTTGATGGTGGAAACAAGCATCCATAATACTCACACATCTCAAGAGAAGTTTGCCCATTTGTTCCTTCAGTTTAAATTCAAACATTTAATGTTAAATTAAGGCTATGTTGATCAAAACAAGCCACTGGAATCAGTTAATTGGGGTCCAAATAAAGCCCAAATTAATTTATTAGAGTCCTTCATAAATCTCACTGCAGTGGATGAACTATGAACACACCCCGCCAGCACTGATTCATCAGCTGATGAGGACACGGCTTGTTTTCAGGCGATGTCTGGGAAGTGAGGAGTGCTTTGAATTACTGGAAATGAATTATGACTTTAGATGTTGTTTTTTGGAGAATGTTACAGTCAGAGTTGAAATCCTCCTTCACAAATCATGACCACTCACAAAGAAACACTTGAAGCAACAGTTTCCTTTAAAATCAACAAAACGCCATGATGTGCTGACGAAGGCTAAGTCAGCGCAGCTCCAAACCCCAGCCCTAAAGCAGACATTATGCTGCCAAAAGCAGATTCCTGGCTTTTTCCCCTCTTAACCCTTCCACCACAAGCCTGACAGTTACTTAAGACGACAGTCTTTTATGTTAATTCACAGTGCACAGAAAACGGTCTTGAAGCAGCAGAATTTATACATGATCTCTGAAGTTAACCTGCTTCTGCTTCCCACTCGGAGAAATCTCTGAAGCTCTTATAAAAGGCCAGTTTGCTGAATGCTAAGATGCACATTACCATCTCAAAGTGTGGAATCACTACGGGTTTATTTTTTAAAGATATTTATACTTTTATTCAGCAAGGTTGCATTCAATATATCTAAAACTACATAGACTTTTTAAATTATACAAAATGTTTCTATTTCAGAAAAATGCGGTTCTTGCAAACGTTTTGTTCATCAAAGAATCCTGAAACGTGACGCTGTATTGATGCTTAACTTTGATAATAAAAACGAATAACAAATGTTTCTTAAGCAGCAAATCAGCATATTAGAATCATTTCTGAAGATCATGTGACACTGGAGTAATTATGCTGAAAATTCAGCTTTGATCACAGAAATAATTTTGACTGTACTAAAGTATAAAAACACAACATGTATTTAGGAAACAAACAAACACAGTTCACAAACTTGTTTCTCTGGAAAACAACACTAAAGCCAGTTATTCTGCGTTGAAATGTGCGCTCTGTGTCAGAATGTCTGTTTTTGTTTTGGTCTGTGTGACTCCGCCCACTGCCAGTTTACCCAATGGTATTTATACAGCCCGGGTTGCCAGTTTACCCAATAGTATTTACACAGCCCGGGTTGCCAGTTTACCCAATAGTATTTACACAGCCCGGGTTGCCAGTTTACCCAATAGTATTTACACAGCCCGGGTTGCCAGTTTACCCAATAGTATTTACACAGCCCGGGTTGCCAGTTTACCCAATAGTATTTACACAGCCGGGTTGCCAGTTTACCCAATAGTATTTAGACAGCCGGGTTGCCAGTTTACCCAATAGTATTTAGACAGGCCGGGTTGCCAGTTTACCCAATAGTATTTAGACAGCCGGGTTGCCAGTTTACCCAATAGTATTTAGACAGCTGGGTTGCCAGTTTACCCAATAGTATTTAGACAGCCCGGGTTGCCAATTTACCCAATAGTATTTAGACAGGCCGGGTTGCCAGTTTACCCAATAGTATTTACACAGCCCGGGTTGCCAGTTTACCCAATAGTATTTACACAGCCGGGTTGCCAGTTTACCCAATAGTATTTACACAGCCCGGGTTGCCAGTTTACCCAATAGTATTTAGACAGCTGGGTTGCCAGTTTACCCAATAGTATTTACACAGCCTGGGTTGCCAGTTTACCCAATAGTATTTACAGCCGGGTTGCCAGTTTACCCAATAGTATTTACACAGCCCGGGTTGCCAGTTTACCCAATAGTATTTAGACAGCCGGGTTGCCAGTTTACCCAATAGTATTTAGACAGCTGGGTTGCCAGTTTACCCAATAGTATTTAGACAGCCCGGGTTGCCAGTTTACCCAATAGTATTTACACAGCCGGGTTGCCAGTTTACCCAATAGTATTTAGACAGGCGGGTTGCCAGTTTACCCAATAGTATTTACACAGCCGGGTTGCCAGTTTACCCAATAGTATTTACACAGCCGGGTTGCCAGTTTACCCAATAGTATTTAGACAGGCCGGGTTGCCAGTTTACCCAATAGTATTTACACAGCCGGGTTGCCAGTTTACCCAATAGTATTTAGACAGCCCAGGTTGCCAGTTTACCCAATAGTATTTAGAAAGACCGGGTTGCCAGTTTACCCAATAGTATTTACACACCCGGGTTGCCAGTTTACCCAATAGTATTTAGACAGGCCGGGTTGCCAGTTTACCCAATAGTATTTAGACAGCCGGGTTGCCAGTTTACCCAATAGTATTTACACAGCCGGGTTGCCAGTTTACCCAATAGTATTTACACAGCCCGGGTTGCCAGTTTACCCAATAGTATTTACACAGCCCGGGTTGCCAGTTTACCCAATAGTATTTAGACAGGCCGGGTTGCCAGTTTACCCAATAGTATTTACACAGCCGGGTTGCCAGTTTACCCAATAGTATTTAGACAGCCCAGGTTGCCAGTTTACCCAATAGTATTTAGAAAGACCGGGTTGCCAGTTTACCCAATAGTATTTACACACCGGGTTGCCAGTTTACCCAATAGTATTTAGACAGGCCGGGTTGCCAGTTTACCCAATAGTATTTAGACAGCCGGGTTGCCAGTTTACCCAATAGTATTTACACAGCCGGGTTGCCAGTTTACCCAATAGTATTTACACAGCCGGGTTGCCAGTTTACCCAATAGTATTTACACAGCGGGTTGCCAGTTTACCCAATAGTATTTACACAGCCGGGTTGCCAGTTTAATAGTATTTATACAGCCGGGTTGTCAGTTTACCCAATAGTATTTACACAGCCGGGTTGCCAGTTTCCCAATAGTATTTACACAGCCGGGTTGCCAGTTTACCCAATAGTATTTAGACAGCCGGGTTGCCAGTTTACCCAATAGTATTTAGACAGCTGGGTTGCCAGTTTACCCAATAGTATTTAGACAGCCGGGTTGCCAGTTTACCCAATAGTATTTAGACAGCTGGGTTGCCAGTTTACCCAATAGTATTTAGACAGACAGCGGGTTGCCAGTTTACCCAATAGTATTTAGACAGCTGGGTTGCCAGTTTACCCAATAGTATTTAGACAGCTGGGTTGCCAGTTTACCCAATAGTATTTAGACAGCTGGGTTGCCAGTTTACCCAATAGTATTTAGACAGCTGGGTTGCCAGTTTACCCAATAGTATTTAGACAGACGGGTTGCCAGTTTACCCAATAGTATTTAGACAGCTGGGTTGCCAGTTTACCCAATAGTATTTAGACAGCTGGGTTGCCAGTTTACCCAATAGTATTTAGACAGACGGGTTGCCAGTTTACCCAATAGTATTTACACAGCCCGGGTTGCCAGTTTACCCAATAGTATTTAGACAGACGGGTTGCCAGTTTACCCAATAGTATTTAGACAGCTGGGTTGCCAGTTTACCCAATAGTATTTAGACAGCCGGGTTGCCAGTTTACCCAATAGTATTTAGACAGCCGGGTTGCCAGTTTACTCAATAGTATTTAGACAGCCTGGTTGCCAATTGGTGGGAAATACAGCATACTGCCATCACTGAATCCCCCAAATGACCTGGGTCAGAGATCGCAGATTCTGCCCGACCTAAAAAGCCTCAGCATCCATCGAAAAAGCCTTATGTCATGAGGATTATTAAAACATGGATAAATCAACTCATCATCTTACAGTGTAAGGTTCGTCACCTAACATTGTCCTGTTACATGTCCTCAATCTGGCAACCCGTGTGAGTGTCGAGCCCGGGAAGGAGGTGGGAGAAACATCGCTCTCTAATAATTTTATTTTGGACTGCAGTACACACTAGCTGTCCGATATTACATACTGCACTTTTAAAATAGTAAAAATATATTTTAAATTGTAATAATATTTCACAAAAATATTGAATAGCGTTGTAAAATGAATGCTCGCGTCAGGTGAGATGGCTGTTGAGTGTACGGTCTGTTTTCTAACTTACCCTACAGTACTCATTAATGGGTTTCAGTCGTTTCATGGCCACGTCTCGGATGTGGCTTCTTCTGAAGAGAATCTTGCCTGGAAGGAAATAAAGACGATCATCACAAACACATCAAACTCATCAGCACTCTTTACAGGGTTTTGGGAATGTCCCTTCATGCTTTATAACCATTTAATCAGATGCTGGAAAACCACAAGCATGAAACTTGCCCAAACAAAGACTGTGGCCCATAAAACAATACCAAGAAATATAAACACAAATGAGCCTCGTAAGTTTCATGACTCATATCCTGCTGAACTAAAACCATATACTGTGGTCCATTTTAGCTGAAAGAAGTAAAAATATAAAGTGAAACATGTGGAAAAACAAGACTATCCCACCCAAGGCCCCGGGTCATGGGTTGTTTGGCAACGCCACATTCAGAAAAATGAGGTTGAAAACACCTTGGTGTGTGTGATGTGATGCACGTGTGTAAATGTGTTGGGTCAATGCACTGTTTTACAACGAACCCGGTTCACACGGTATTAACAGCCACATCAGGTGATCAGGAAAGACATAAGCGTTCACACCTGGCATTAACATGTGCTTCCTGAGATCAGATTTTGAGGTGAGGGAACAGGTTACACCACTAAGAAATGCAAAAGTGTTATGCATTATTATAATTTTTTCTAAATGAATATCTCAACAAGCTATTATCGTTAAATTGGAAATTAAACTGACTGACTGACATAAAAACTAATATTTGATGCAATAAGCACTTTAATTTGAATGAACAGCTGTTAATGCATCTGTTCAGACAGACACGTGCATTGATTTTAATGTAACTCTTTCCCAGTGCACTGCGAATGAAACTAGCGCTGAAAGCTGCATAGCACGTTGTGTACCTGATCCGCGGCTGTTCTAGTGCTGGGACTATGTGTTTGGTTTCCAGTTTCCTCTGCTGGTTTTGCAGTCATTTTGTAGTTGTATGTGTGTTTGATTACCCTTGATAGTCTCCCCAGGTGTTTCTTGTGATCTTGTTACCAGGGCTTGACATGAACTGTGTTGCTCACTGTGGCTAGTGGTTTTCCAAATTTACAAGCCACTCAGCATTTTCACTGACCACAATTTTGTTGTTGAGAAGTTATGCCTTAATACTGCATACAAAAATGTGTTTAAATTGATTTCCAGGTCATTTTTGACCATTTAAAGGCCATTATCCCTAGCCGTATTAAATGCATGCATCGTCTTTCATATCAAATTCTTACATTTTATTATTAATTTCACTTAATATATTAAGACAATATAGGGCTGTTACCAATCATATGAAATCAGTATCTACAAATCGATCTATCCACTGCAGAAGAAACAGAAGTGACTGGAGCGGCATCCAGATGCATTTACACAGACCGGTCAATGTAGCGGACATATAGCGTCAATGCATTTACACTGCAAACTTATAACAGCATGAATAATAGGGGTGTAACTATTCATCGATATATCGATACAATGTATGACGATACGATGCACCGATGCCACACGTAAAATATCGATATTTGTAAAAAGGCACCTTTATTTTGGCACTGTCCACATTTTCACATAATGTCCGTCTATGCATTACCACCACCGCGTGCATTCTCCTTCAATCTCACGTATCAGGACTCGATATAAAGACTGCCTGAAGTCACAAGGAGAGCAAATAAGACGCTCGGGATTGTTGGAGTAACAGTTGCGCGCTGTGTGAGAAGTTTTCCGCGCACTGAAGCGCGCGCACACACACACACACATCTGAAGCGCACACACACAGACAGCCGCGTCAACTCTGCGTGAATACTGAGCTCTCCTACGCTTTCGTGAGCATGGATGAATAAATACAGACACAACTACATCAAAATACATGTTATGGCTAATATCCGTGTAAACAGTAGTTTAAAAAAAGCATATGTCTTAATGTAAACAGTGGAGAAAAAAAAGGCATGTGTATCAGTTTATTAAATCTGTGCTTTCGTTCTTAAAGTGAAAGAAAACTAATAATAAATATAATGCTGTCAAAGAAAAATACAAGTGCTCACTAAATAACTAAATAACCTTTGTAACATCAAAAACTATTAATTTACAGGCTATTTAATTTATACAGTGAAGACTATGCAGTTATTTTACATTTGATTATTACATTTCTTTAGCGTACCTGACAATGTATTTTAGACTGAGCTGAAAAACCTGAAAAGCACTGTTTATTCTTCTATTGTATTTACTTTCTGCTTTTGCTTGTAATTTTAAAATCTGTAGAAAATATGTTTAGCACTGAGCCCATAGTAGCATTTCTAGATTTATGTTCATGTTATATATTTTGGTTGCATTTGTGAGTTAATAAAAATATAGATGGTTGTTTAAAATAGGTATATAATATGATAATATCGATCGATATACTCCTGTATCGAATCGTATAATTTTTTGAGGTATCTGCAAATATCGTATCGCTAGGTATGAGAATCGATATCGAATCGAATCGTGACGAACCATCCGATTTACACCCCTACTGTATAATGATGTGAGCTTGGTGTTTTAAATATATATATTTTTAATATACAATTATGAAATGTTAGAAAAATGCCAAGATAAGCTACTATGAAATTAAACAGCCAGTAAGTTAATTAATTAATGAGTCATTGAAGCATGCCTTCAAACGATTCGTTCAGGCTAGTGCCTGTCTTAATGAACGAATCACTGAATCATTGACTCAAATGATTCAAAATTCAAAAACGTGAATCATTCAGTAACGAAACACCTCTGTGTGTTGCTCAGACATGCGCGACTGTTTGCTGTGATCTTTGTTTGGACTACATTTATTTACATTTATGCATTTAGCAGACGCTTTTATCTAAAGTGACTAACAGTGCATTCAGGCTATACATGTAGTGTCAGTATGTAGGAACTATTTTCATTAACCAAATGGAGCAAAAACAGTCAACGTTGACAATATATTAATTACTTGTTTTAATTCTTTAAAATGTCAAATTTGCAATGGTGGTTTACAGGGAGAACGTCACTTTCTTGGTCGTGTCATGTTGTTTAATGCTGTATGTTATAAATATAAAAACTAAGTTAGATTATGTTTCTTCTGATTTGTTTTGATTTCTCCACGAGATTCTCTCACATACACAGCTGCGTGAGCTTCAACTGATGTGACCTTGTTGTTACTGTTATCTGTTATCAATCGCCGTTTACACCAACGTAAACTCAGAATCATTATCTCGTCGAAACTCGGTGCTTCCCTAACGAGATGTTTTCATCAGAGTAGTTGTCCGGTCAGGCAAGTATTATTCTCTTCTTTCTCTTGCCCCTTCAATAAATCTACAAGCATTAATGTTCTGTTACGGTGTATTTAATTCAACCCGCCGAAGAGGCTAGTTATAGTGACCGTGTTACCCGCCACAGCTGAGTTAGCGGTGTTAATGTCAAGCCCTGCTTGTTACTCAGTCTGCATATATACACTTGTGTTTCATGTGTTAACCTGTCAGTCACTGAATGATACATACATGCTCCTGGTTTGATTTATTACAAATTAATATTGTAGTGATTTTCAATTACCAGCACTATTTTGACTAATTCATTTTTTCTCATAAACATTTAGTTTTGAATTGCTGAAGAGAGAAATTTGACAAAAGTCTGACTTTTCTTTAACTTCTTGTCTACAATAACAGCATGAAGTTTAGAAATGTAATTCATTTTAATATTTCTACATCATCCAAATTTTTAGCAAAAAATGTCATTAACATTATACACAATATCAACACTCACCATTGCTTATTATACTAAAATTCATGCAAAGGTTGATCAGATCAGATCTTTATTAGAACATGGATTACTTTTGAAAGCAGATGAAATGGATATTAAATATTAAAATGTATTTGAATTAAACTAAAATTGTGTTTTCCCCTGTATTCAACCCCTAAACTCATTAATGGGGCGCACGTTATCCTAACTGAAGAATCATCCGTCTATATCTAGTTAAAGACTGCTGTCAGTATCTGTTTTTAATGCAATGCAATCACACGTGTGTTTGTAAAGCTCACTAATGGATGCTGAGTGGTGCATATGAGGCTCAGCTAATTACAGGGCTTTCTGGGTAGACTGTAGATAAAGTGCTGTGTCAGTAAGTTGAGACACTGGTTAACCGGCTGTAAAGTGCTGGTATGCAAGACAACATTCAGGTGCCTGTAGACGGTCTGATCCACAAGCAAACAAACCTTCCATGCTGCTTAATTACAGCCAGGTGTTCAGTCTAAACCAATCAACTGTAGCTTGCTGTAAGTGATGCCAAGCTAATTCTGTACATGCATGTCATAAAGGATACAATATCTGGAGAAAGTGATTTGATTGCATTTCCAGTCATCTAAATGCCAGTCGCTCAGTATGTGACTTGAAATCTTTGCTCTTGGTGCTTCATAGGCACTCGATTGGTTTGTGCCAAACTGAATTTCTGTTGATGAATTGACTTTAATGTGTCTAGAAAGGGCGTTCTGGAGTGATGTTTACCTGGTAAAAAGGGAATGATTCTGCGTTTTGGATCCTTCTGTCCACCTTCCACGGGGAACTTATCCAGAAGCTCCATCTGGAGAACAATGATATTGAAAAGGTTAACATCGGTGTGTAATAGCAACTCATTTTAGTTTTGCAGTGTAACATTTCTGAGTAGAACTGAATGTAGCGCAGGATTCAAATAATTGACTGGATAGTGAACAAGCACAAGTAAATGTGATTTTGCAGTAAAGCACCAGCGGTTGCTGATTATATAATGCATTCAACAAATGCTCGTTCCTGATCTGTATGCGTGGCCTGCTCTACACACACATACTGACATAGTGGAACATTTTCCCTTTAGTTTATACCCCGGTCCTGAATGCCCCGTAACGTTCACTCCCAGCTATACCTTATTTTAATTTGCTGGCACCAATGAACATTTTCCTCCCATCTGTAGCGTTTTGGTTACAGGCCCTTATTTCGGTCCAAAAGCAGCTGTGGACCAATGAAATCACACCTGTGCCTTTCCCAAGTGTAGCGCTGAAGTAGATCATATGTGCATTTTACACATTCATGCACTGATGACTATAGCAGAGCTCGAATTCATCAGCTGAGCACTTCTATACAGTCAGGTCCGGACGTAATCTGACACGGTCTTCAGTTTATGTGCTTTTGCCTTTATACACCACTACAATGGATTTGAAATAAAACAATCAAGATGTGATTGAAGCGCAGACTTTTAGCTTCAATAAAAAAAACGAAATTTACCATTTAGAAGTTACAGCCATTTTAAGCAAAGTACCTCTATTTTCAGAGGCTCAATAGTATTTGGACAAAGTGACATGACTGTAAATATAAGCACAGTTTTAATACTGGGATGAAAATCCTTTGCAGTCAATGCCTGCCTGTAGTCTGGAGCCCATGGGTCCCTGGAGATGCTTCGCCAGGTCTTCACTGCAGCCAGTTGCTGCTTGTTTGTGGGTTTTCTGTCTTCAGAAACTAAAAGCACGCTCTGTTGGATTGAGATCAGGTGACTGACTTGGCCATTGAAGAATATTCCATATCTTTGCCATCAAAAAGTGTCTTGAGTAGAGATGAACCGATATATAGATTTCCGATATTGAAGCACTTTACTATAATCGGATATTGGTTTTGTAATGTTGGCTTCACCATCTTGTGGGTGCTTTGAGAAGCACATCTGAGGAGATACGAGACAATAACAACAGCATGCACAGATGCACTCCACTGTCCTTTATTTTCCCCATTTACAAACAGTAGAGATTCAACATTTATTTTGATTATTGTTAATATTAGTGTTGCTGCTGATGCTTTTTAAATACTATTTTATGTATAGCTTTTTAATATTTGTATTGTTGCTTTGTTTTGTATTCAAGGAGGGACTGATTGTTATAAATGAAATGGTAAGTTCGGTTCAGTGGTGTTGTAATCATTGTCAAAAACAGAAGTATAGCAGTAAATAAATATCGGTTCTCAGCCACATAAACAAATAAATATCGCTAGTCTTGAGTTTAGGGTCATTATCCATCTGCATCCGATCAGTTTTGTAGCATTTGGTTGAATGTGAACAGAGAGTATAGTCCTAAAGACCTCAGAATGAATCCTGCTACTTCTGTCATCAGTTACATCATCAATAAACACCGGTGAGTCGTTCCATTGGCAGCCATACGTGCCCATGCATAACACTGCTCCACCATGTTTGACAATTGATGTGGTGTGCTTTGAATCGTTAGCTGTTTATTTCGTTCACCATACTTTCTCTTCCCATCAGTTTGGTATAAATTAATCTTGGTTTAATTAGTCCAAAGTCTAATCTGCTTTTCTGTTCTTAAAGGATAATTCACCCACAAATGATAATCCAGTCATCATTTACTCAGCCTCGACTATTTCCAAACCTGTATGAATGTGTTTGTTCTGAACACAAAGAAGATATTCTGAAGAAAGTGGGAAACAGAGCAGTTCTGGATCATAGTATTTTTCTCTACTATGGGAGTCAATGGTGCCCCAAAACAGCCCGGTTACAAACTTTCTTCAGAATATCTTCCCTTGTGTTCGGCAGAGCAAACACATTCATACAGGTTTGGAAATACTTGAGGCTGAGTAAATGATGACAGAAATTTCATTTTTGGATGAACTATCCCTTTAAATGTTACCAGTGGTTTGCACCTTCAATGAATGGCATTGTCAACCAAGGTAGTAAGATCATTGGCATTAAGCAGACTGGGTTATCATATAGCTTTGATCAGTTTGTCTTACAGAAAGTATCGTTACTATTGTTGCAGATTGTACTCATCCACTGTTCCATGAATTTAAAATGCTTACCTCTGGTATACGTTATAGTACGCCTAAACTTAAAAGTAACCGGTATATACATTCTTTTATTCCCACTGCTGGAAGGCTTTTATATTGTTTTAGGATGTCAGTATGTTGTGTTTGCTGCTTGTTTTGTTTATGTGTTTTGTATGATGTCAACAAACTTAATGCTGCACCAAAAATGTCCCTCTTGGCTTATAATAAACTTTGAACCTTGATTTAAACCCTCTGTATTGACATTCATGAAGGCATCTCTTGATTGTAGATTGACAATCATGTGCCTATCTCCTCCAGAATATTCTTGATTTCTGTAGATGTTATGGAAAAAAGGAAAAGATTCTGCGATCACAGTTTAGTTGTCTTCCAGGCTTTCGATGTTGTGAAGCTCATCAGTGCTTGCTTTCTTCTGAAGACTGTAGCCAACCGTTGATCTGGCCACACCGAAGGTTTTTGCTATCTCTCTTATAGATGTATGTTGTTTTTTTAGCTTGATGATGGCCTCCTTCACTTTCATCTTCATATTGTAGCACCAGTCAAACAGCTTCCAAATGCCAAGATCTTCCAATCTTTTATCTGCTTAATTTGTCTTGCAGTAACGAGGGAATGGACAGCACGTGGTCAATTAATCTATTCTTGGTCAACTGTCCAAATACTATTGAGTCAGGCTTTTTAAAGGCCCAAGTTTAAGACTAATGCAATACTAACATAGAGCTAGCTGATGAAAAGTCATTTTCAACCCAAGCTCACTGTGGTGACATTTCTGAAAAGTTATTTTGTAATTCAAATAGATGATTCTGGCAAAATTGTATTATGTTGGTTCTTATACTTAACACAATGAAATCAGTGGCGTTAAAAGTTAATGTTCTATAGTGCTTTTGGAAATGTTCCATTAACACTAAACTTGACCTTAAATCTAATCAATACTGTTAACAAAAGAAAATGTGAGAGAAATACATTCACTAAAGCAACCATGTCATTTGAGCTTGTTTTTACAAGTCTCTTCAATACAAGTCCAATACTGTACCGGGTGCGCTACAGAGCACGTTTACTATATCAGAAAAGCCATAAATATGGAGCTGGTTATATGATGCAAATATCAAAATATATTCGTTTACAAACCATGTACGATAGTAAAAGTGTTTGAGTACATTTTGTGAATGACACAATGAGGATGTCTATTAATTGATAATCTGCCCCGTAATCAAAACCCGTTCCCTAAAAGGAAGAAAAGTTGTTAGTATTTAATTACGACCTCTAATTTCAGCCAGAGACTGCAGTGCATTGTATGTATAGTTATGTTTTTGTAGTTTTGCAAAAAAATAGGTTTTAGGTCTAGGTTGGTCACTTTAAGACATAATTATGTTGTGTAATTAATTTAGCTCATAAATGTAATGTCGATTTAATGAGCTGCAAAAGGCTGAGGGGAACTGCATGATGTCATGTGTCTGATCTGGAAGTGCATTAGAATAAATGACATATGTATTGTCTGATAAAAGCAAGCGATATAATGAAAAAGTTCACTGGTTTTTAACATGCACGTTTGCTGTAAACACCAAAGGAATGCACACATTTAAACGCTGAACCTTACTGGTGCCTTAGTTCTCGCTCACGTCTGTTTCGAGACTAATGACGAAGCAAAGAAATACGTAATCCTGCCAGACAAAGCTTTTACTGTTGTCTGCTCATTTATTAAGCTGAGGAACAATGTGTTCTACTGTGACTCAGCAGCATCAGAATGACAGCACACAGATAAAACACTGGATTTCCACACAATAAATGAGCTGCAGGGGTCCATAACCAAGACTTTTCTGAGATGTCTTTTGCTCCATGTATCCACATTTTCAAATAAACTTCATAATGCAGGACTTCACAGTCCAGTGTTCTCCAGTACAATGCATGTGGGCCTTTGATAGACTGCAGTGGACCAGTGAGTCACATAAATAGCATCCGTTGTAAGTGCACTATTTTACGTATTAGAATTACACAAACAGTCAGAATTTAGACATACTTCATTACAGTTTTCCACATTTCAGAATAACTGCAAGGCCATCAAAACAAACGCAAGTACATAATTGTGTAATGATCCACAGATTTAAATATATATAATACTATATTATAGCCAGATACTTTATCTATTTAAACTAAACTAGTTATAAACAAAGCAGCTTCATGTAACGGTGTTAAATCAGTTTTTTTGAATGGTTCAAATTCAAGAGCATTACTGTTAAATGTTGATAAACTGTGAAAAAGATGTAGTAATATTGAAGAGGTTTTCTGATTACTCATTGAACATTTTGATAAGAAGTGAAAATCTCCTCAAGATTGCCTGAGATCACTTGCCATGACTGTTTTTGCCATTCAAACTCTCTGAAATAGCATCGGGTTGGAAAAAGAAGGAAGAATTGATCTGTATGGTTAAATCTTTACCACATTACTGCTGCCGCTTATCTTCATATCATTCACTGACAGGGTCACAGACTGCCCAGATAACACAAAACAGTCCTTTTATTGCACGTCAATACTGTCTGGTTCAGCTCAGCTACCAAATCTGACCTCAGAAGACTACGGAGGGTAGACCGGACTGCTGAGTGAATCATTGGTACACCCCTCCCCGCTCTCCAAGAACTGTACTTATCCAGAGTGAGCAAAAGGGCTGACAAAATCACTCTGGACCCCTCACATCCAGCAAACTCACTCTTTTGGCGCTTTTCCACTGCGTGGTATGACTCGGTTCGGCACGTCACGGCTCAGTTCGGGTCGGTTTGCATTTCCACCGCAGTTTAGTGCCGCTTTAGAGTGGGTGGGATTATTCACATGTCATTATTGCGCCGCCTCTAACTGCCGTGACATCATCGTGAACGCGCCACAAACAAACACACAACAAAGGAGCATATCGACGGAATTGTGTTCTTCATTCTCGGCATGTGGATGTTTTTAACAGCAATGGAGAGGTCTATGAGAATGCTTGGGATTTACCCCCCAGCAGCAGAGACTGGTGGCAGTGCCACAGACTGTAGAGGAGGAGGACAGGTGTGCTGCGCTACTTGAATAGTGAACTATTCATCTAGAATGTTCTGTGAATTATCAATACAATTTTGAATAATATTTAAAAATGTTCAATGTATCACTTGTTTTTTTATTTATGTGTTAGTTTGTATCATCGTGGCATTAATAATTTGTCTTTTTTCAAGAGGTTCAGTTATGTGCTCATACAATAATACATATTTAATATAGTCTGAGGTACACTTATTCGATCAGATTGTTTTTAATCGAAGCAAAACACAGATACAGGGGTAAAAATATAAACAGAAAACAACGTTACTCTAAAAATATACATAAGGCTTTTTCATTCCGCGTCGCCCCATCAAGCTCTCACTGGATCCGCTCCTCGGCTATCAACGAGAGGAACGTCTCCTCAACAATCAACGAAACAGACATTTTTTGGTTGATGCAAAAAGGTGCGTTTGTTGAAACAGAAGTTGCGTCCGATCCTTCGCTGGGTGTGCTGATTTAAATCTAGCGGGTCTATGTTGGGTCTCGTGTCGCAAGTTCAGTGACGCAGTAATGACGATTTTCTCCGGCCAATCAGTGATCAGTAGAGTTTACTCGTCACGTTTTGGTAACGGTACGGATCGCTTGAAACCTCGGCCGAGGTGGTACTAAAAAAGTACCAGGTACCAGGTACAGTACCCAGTGGAAACCCCCCAATAGTGAACCGTACCGTGCCGTATGCAGTGGAAAAGCGCCATTACACCGGTTACCGTCTGGACGACGCTACAGAGCTCTGAGCACCAGAACGACCAGACACAGAAACAGTTTCTTCCCTCAGACAATCATCTCATGAACACTTGACAATAAACGTGGAATACACAACACTATTATACAATTATCTATTCATCACACACACTTATTTACATTTCAAATTTGCACATGTCAGACCTGTACACACTTAATTGTCTATAGTATGTAGTGTTTTTGCCATTTTCTACATTGTCTATTTGTATATTATTCTTTTATCATCCGTGTCATGTGCTGTTGCTGTCATTCTGTGGAGCTTCTGTCACTATAACACATTCCTCGTATGTGTGAACATACCTGGTTAATAAAGCTCATTCTCATTAAAGTGATAATTCACCCAAAAATGAAAATGTGTATTACGAAAAATGCTGGTAACAGTTTTGGTTACTGCTGACTTCAACTGTATGGAAAATATAATACATGTCTCATAATATCTTGTTTTGTGTTCCTCAGAAGAAATTACGTAATGCAGATTTGGGATGACACGAGTAAACGATGACACAACTTTCATTTTTTACATGGACTATCTCTTTAAATGAATCATTTACCCAAACATTGTGTCACAATTTACGTACTTTTCCTGCCATAAAACACAAAAGGAGAAGTTTACTTCTCTTTTCTAATTAAAGTAAATGGAGAGGGATTTTTGAGTGATACTCCTTTAGTTTGGACTGCTAGATAAGCGATACGGAGCGGGTTGCTCTGTTGTGTTTAGTATTGTGTCCGTTGTTATGTAGTTTGCTACACTGACATTAATGTGTATGCTTGAGAAGTGAGCAGTAACTCAGTTAATGCATTATATACACGGTGACCCCTCAAGGAGAATAAAACTGCTTCTTCTAGAAGACTGATATGTCTGGATTCTTTAACTAAAGCAAGTGTACACTATTTTAATGACATTTTTCAAATAGGTCTGAAACGATTAGTCGACATTATCAACAAGGTCAACCAAAATATGGTGTTGAATGGTCGTCTGATCTCATATGAGGTAATGTAAGGGCCTGCAATAACACGGTTTGACCAGTGTGGCGCTGTAGCACAAGACTAATGCAACTGACCCTTCTCAGGGAGTTTGACTGACAGGCGATCTGACCAATCATAACGCCATTTTTGTCCAACAAACAAATCAGATCGGAGAGTAGATTAACATCGGTGGATGTTGATATACAAGTCAAGTCAAGTCAAGTCAAGTAAAGTTTTATTGTCAATTCTTCCACATGTACAGTACATACATACAGAGAATTGAAATTGCGTTACTCTCAGACCCTTGGTGCATACAGTTAAAGAAAAAAAAAAAAAAAAAAAAAGAGATAAAGTGACATAAGGCACATGGCAGATAGAGTGCAAACCAGTTAAATAAAACAAAACTGTGCAGTGAGTAGTGTAAGAAAAGAACAGTCTTTATCAGACTGTCAGAAGAGGTAGATAACAGACAATGCTGGATGAGGTAGAGATCATTCCAGTACTGCACAAAGTGACTGGTGCGGGTCACAGTTTGTAAGGGGAGGAGGACCTGAAGGTGTGGACATTGGGGGGTAGTGTCAGAGTTCAGTGTTGCGTGGGGTAAAAGAGGGAGGGGGGGCATGGACGGGAGGAGTTCAGCTTCCTGACAGCCTGATGGACAAAGCTGTCCTTCAGTCTGCTGGTCCTCGCCTGGAGACTCCGCAGTCTCCTCCTGATGGCAGCAGACTGAAGAAGCTGTGTGTCGGTGGGTGGGATCACCTGCAATGCTGAGGGCTTTGCGGGTGAGGCAGGTGCTGTAGATGTCCTGGAGGGAGGGAGAGACACCAACGATCTTCTCAGCTGCTCTCACTATCCGTTGAAGGGACTTGCGGCAGGACGGCGTTGCAGGCGCCATACCACACAGTGATGCAGCTAGTCAGGATGCTCTCGATGGTGCCTCTGTAGAAAGTGCACATGATGGGGCCGGGGCTCTGGCTCTTCTGAGTTTGGGAGGAAGTAGAGGCGTTGCTGTGCTTTCTTGGCCAGTGCTGCAGTGTTGTTAGTCCAGGAGAGGTCCTCTGTGATGTGCACACCCAGAAACTTGGTGCTGCTGCTCTCTCCACAGTCGCACCGTTGATGGTCAGAGGAGCATGCTGAGTGTGCACTTTCCTGAAATCAACAACAATCTCCTTTGTCTTCTCCACATTCAGAGAGAGATTGTTGACCCTGCACCACCCAGCCAGGTGGCTCACCTCACTCCTGTAGTTTGTCTCATCTCGGTTGCTAATGAGACCCACCACAGTCGTGTCATCCGCAAACTTGATGAAAAGGTTAGAGTTGTGTGACGGTGTGCAGTCGTGGGTCAGCAGAGTGAAGAGGAGGGCTCAGCACACATCCTTGGGGGCCCCTGTGTTCAGTGTGATGGTGCTGGATGTGTTAATGCCGACCCGTACTGCCTGAGGTCTTCCGGTCAGAAAGTCCAACAACCAGTTGCACAAAGAGGTGTTTAGCCCCAGCTGGGCCAATTTGTGAGTGAGCTGCTGAGGGATGATTGTGTTGAATGCTGAACTGAAGTCTATGAACAGCATCCTGACATATGAGTCTTTTTTGTCCAGATGTGTGAGGGCTGGGTGGAGGGCAGTGGCGATGGCATCATCGGTCGAGCGGTTGGACCTATATGCAAACTGGAAGGTCCAGGGAGGGGGAGGACAGACTTGATGTGTTGCATGACTAGCCGTTCAAAGCACTTCATTGGAATAGGAGTGAGTGCTACTGGACGGTAGTCGTTGAAGCAGGATGGAGATGACTTCTTCGGGACTGGAATGATGGTGGTAGCTTTGAAGCATGTGGGGACAACAGCCTGACTTAGTGAGATGTTGAAGATGTCT
This sequence comes from Gymnocypris eckloni scoliostomus, assembly GCA_027564155.1. Taxonomy (NCBI): domain Eukaryota; kingdom Metazoa; phylum Chordata; class Actinopteri; order Cypriniformes; family Cyprinidae; genus Gymnocypris; species Gymnocypris eckloni. The sequence continues at coordinate 25,525,930 of CM050433.1, forward strand.
GTGAAGACATCAGTGAGTTCCACTGCACAGTCTCTCAGTACACGCCCAGGAATGTTGTCAGGACCCGGAGCTTTGCATGCATTGATCCTGCTGAGGGATCTCCTCGCTGTCCGAGGACAGCGTCATCACCTGGTCGCCGGGAGGAGGTGGAGTCTTCTGTGCAGTGGTGCTGTTTTGTGCCTCAAAGCGAGCAAAGAAGGTATTCAGCTCGTTCAGCAGGGGGATGGTGCTGTCACAGGTCTGTGGTGGGGGCTTGTAGTCCGTAATGGTCTGTATTCCCTGCCATAGGCTCCGAGTGTCTCTGCTGTCACTGAAGCGATGGGCTATCCTCCTGGAGTACTGTCTCTTGGCCTCTCTGATGCCGCGGGATAGGTTGGCCCTAGCTGTCCTCAGGCCCTCCTCATCTCCAGCTCTAAAGGCAGCGTTCCGAGCATTCAGAAGTCTGTAGACCTCCCCTGTCAGCCACGGCTTCTGGTTGGCCCGGACAGTGATAGTCTTTGTGACCGTTACATCATCAATGCACTTGGTGATGTAGGCAGTGACAGTCTCAGTGTATTCTTGGAGGTCTGTAGTATTGTTGTATGTGGCAGCCTGCTTGAACATATTCCAGTCAGTGGTGTCGAAACAGTCCTGAAGTGCCTCTGACGACCCTTCCGCCACACTTGAATCTGTTTGTGTGTCGGTTTGATCTGTGTGCAGGCATTAGCATGACAGTGATGTGGTCTGAGGCTCCGAGATGGGGGAGGGGGAGGGCCTTGTATGCTCCTCTCTGGGTGGTGTAAACAAGGTCCAGCGTGTTTTTTCCCCTTGTAGGGAAGTCAACATGCTGGTATATTTTCGGGAACACACTCTTTAAGTCTGCGTGATACAGTGTGTATTGATGTCAGTGTGCATTGACGTCTTTCTGCAGTTAAAACAAGATCTCTTCTGATGTTCATTCACGTTTATTGTATGCTTTAACTAGTAAAGAGAAACGATCGGTTCATGTGCCGCTTGAACTGAAATAAACACACACAACATATATTACAGCGGTGAGAAAACAGCAGTTAAGAAAGCATCTGATCTTAGTGATGAGGATGTCGCCATCTTTATTTATATAACTCTTCATACAAAAGACTAAACAAAGACTTAAAAAAACTATAAACAAAATAATAATAATAACGGCTAGATTAACCAATCATCAAATGAGTTGCTTGTTGCGGCCCTTTTTCGAATGTGCTGTTCGTTTTATGTAACAAAAATATATTTTGAAAACTAGTGGAAACAAACAGTTGCAGGTAGAATCGACTTCCATTGAAAAAAAACAACAACAAAAAACGATGGAAGCCAATGCTTATCGGAAATTAATTGTTTGGTTGCCTGCGTTCTTTCAACATATCTTATTTGGTGTTCATCAGAAGAAATAAACTCAAAGGTTAGGAACATCTTGAGGATTTATCCAAAGCTTTTGTATTTGTTTTTTGTTTTTTTTGTGCAAAAAATAAGCAGTGTCATAATTCTGCTTAACGCCTCATGTTGTGGTCCACAGAAGTGAAAAAGTCCTACAGGTTTGGAATGACTTGAAAATGGGAAAATTATGATTTTGGGTCAACTAACTGCAACTAAAACAGAGAGTCTCCTTCCCAAACCGCTCTCGAACTGGAGCGCTTCTTTAGACCCGGCGTTTTCAAGAAAAGAAAAATCAGCCCTTAATCAGAGATGTGAAGAACTGAGAAGAGAACAAGTCAAAGCTGCCAAGAACACGACTCCAGTAAAGGTCTCCTTTATGATACATCCATACAGTCAGCTCTTCTTGTGCTGAACAAAGAGAAACGCCTCCCTGCGTGATGTGACGAGCAGACACGGATCGCTCTGGAATCCACGCATGCTAATCACATCCATGTGTCTGAGAGCCACGTCTGAGCTCGAGTTCAGATACACTTCAGCTGTTTGCAAAACTGAGAGTCTGATCCCCATCGAAAAAACAAAGACGCTTTAACATTTGTGTCTATATGAATGTCTTTACAAAACTGGTTGAACGAATGGAAATGTGTCTAGACTGAGCTGGGATCTAGAGAAGCAGCAGCTTAAGTGTTTATATAGAGTTATATAGAGTTTTGATGTTATGCAACTTTGTTCAATACATAATTCCCTTATTTGTGGCATTGTATAGTGTTACGTGTAAAATGTATAATGAAGCATAATTATCCACGTTTTACTTGTAGAGATCCTTGTAAATGAAAGAAGTGCACTTCACTGTAGTATATGTGCACTTGTGGTGTACTTCAAATCTTAAAAGTACATTTTAGTACGGAATATTATATCAGTGAGGAAAAAAATATTTGTGATGTTTTTCCTACTTAAAATTGGACACTGTAACAATATCAATAAACATTTCCTTTATATTTTATTATGTTTTTTTTAAGTGTGTTGGCAACATTGTAATACAACGGAAACATTTTACATGAAAATTAAACATTCATTTATTTAACTAAACACTTGAACAAACATAATTATCTAGATTTTAATGTATTGCACATCTCATATTTAATAAAAAGTACCATTTCATATCCAGCTGTTGCTCTCAGGCAACATTGTACCATCATGGATCACAAGCATAACTAAACGTTCATATCTGCGGTCATGCCAAAACATAATAATCAGTGTTGTTTCAAATTCAAAATCATCATAACCTTATAGAAATATGCACTTTATCCTTACATGCATGCACATACACAAGCACATGCATGCAGAACCTCTTACTTCACTAATGACACCTCGCTGCTCGTGAAAGCTGAAGAAACAATTCAACTCTACAGAAAAATCATAATATGTGCCGATATAGTATGAGAGTTGCTATTTGATATTGCAAAATCATGCAAGAATTCTAATATATTTGTGACCCTCTCAGCTAAAGTCGATTTTTTGTGATTTACTGTTTTCTACATAAACTCATCCTTCATAAGGTGAAGAACATTCTGTGAAAATGTGACCTTCATATCTGTAAAATTGACTGAGTAAGGTCATGTCATAGATTGAAATTATAGTGAAATTAATGGTTGAAATCCATCTGTGATGCTTGTTATCTCATAATTAGATTTTGAGACTTTAGCCTGGATTTCACAGAGATGGTATTATACACATTTAGATAATTCTAACCAAATATATCAAATATCATATACTTGTACGCTAACCTGTATGCCTGCATGGCCTCATGCGATTACATCACGGTACAATGTTGTCTTGAGGAAACATGCAGTTTTTAGTATTTCCTATGATACATTTGATGAAATATTATGTCAGGTTTTTGAAAATACGTCTTTACTTTCCAATGAAGGTGACTACGATTTTTTGTAGGCAATTATGTGTATGGAAATTGATGAAAAATGCACTTTTGATTGAACAAAATACGGAGTCGTGTGTCCTGAAAGTGGACACAGAATGGAGCCCTGTGGGTCATGTGACCACCTTTTTTGCATGTTAATTAATTAGTACTTCTACTTCCCTGAGACCGCATTGATCAATTAAATATGTGTCCTATTTCATTTGAAAAACTAAACTATGGTGTGTTGCATGGAGGTTAATGAAATGCAATGCTACTTTAATGACTGTTTTTTAAGTAAACATGCACTTTGTAAAGTTGAACTTAAAAGTTACTTTAAAGCATATTTAAAATTATGATTACATTTCCTGTCCATGCTTTAAAGTACACTTACTTTGAGATGTGCCGACGAACATATTAAACTTCATGTAAAGTATTTTAATCTTAACTGTAGTGTGTAGCTAAATATTACATTTAAAGTTACTTTATTTCAAATATTTAACATTACAAATGTGTTTAAATACGACATACAAGTTTCAATAAAGAAAGAATAGTTTAATGGATCAAATATATACATTTCACACACTATGCATCATCAAAAAATATTTTACTTATTAATATATTAATCAGCCTTTCTCAGATATTTAAATATTTTAGTTAAATTGTGCTTTCATCCTTTGCACCGATGTATTATTAGTTATGCAAGACACTATATTTTTGATTGATAATTTATTGGTTACCATAATAGCTAGTCAGTACATTAAGCATTGCATTATTAAACATATTTCACAAGACAACAGATGTAATTATGACATTACATTTAAAGGTGTACTTACGTCCTACACAAAAACTTGCAATTAGTTCAACTAACAGCATTTAATATTATCTTAAACTGCAGCACATTTGTAAATAGCATGCCGTTAAGTGTCTGTAAACATTACATTCAATTAAACGCAGGTCAATTATTTTAAAAAGTGTATGATTCCCATAATAAGCCAATCAAATGATACGCTATGAAAGAGTAATTGAAGTAAGTAATGCATCACTGTGATTAAATACTAGTTAAATAGACTAAATCCAGAAGAACTGTGTCTCGAGACGCTTCAAGAAACCTCCTGTAAAGCCACAGCGATGTTAATTAAAAGTTAAGCACGTGTGTAAAAATGCGGATGTGGTCATAAATGGATTTTCTTGATCAATTAACTAAACTTAATCAACATTTGGTGAGCATGCCTTGTGTTTAAAGCAGCTTTTGTCCTCGGTGCACTTGAGCAGAGTTATGAAACAGTGTAACCGCATTCAGACGGCTGTCATAAGATCTGCTTCCCGACTGAAGCGCAGTATTTACTCCGCATGTCCTGCTTCACTGCTGCATCAGCACTAGAGTTCCTCAACAACACCGCAAAGAGTGAGAGAAATGGAGTGAAAGATGCCATTAAAGCAGTCACATGCGTCATAGGAGAGAGACTTCAAGAGTCAATGCATGGCCATCAGTGGGAATGATTCATTCACATTCAAACACCAAAGCTTTTGAAATTCATTTGTATTATTAGATTACATTAATTGCAATGTGTAGCAAAATGATCCCAAAATCAGATCAGATTAGAATGACTATTTCACCAAGATAGCCACACCAAAAGCTTGCTTTTGAATTATGTCACAGGTAAAAGCAGTGGAAAACAAACGAGCGCTGGAGGTTTTGTTTGGTTAATACATGGTTGTGGTCATAGGTCAAAGGCCCGTACACACCGGGACGAATATCGGCGCAGCGTCAACGTGTTTTTTGTGTTCACACCCAAGCGATTTTCGCTGACGATGAGCCGAGTGAACATGCAAATTCATTCCCTGACATTAGATGGCGCTCAATGTAAAACAGAAATACCCCGGTACACAAGGTGGCGCTGCGCAACTTTACGCTTCTGACACTCGCTTGTCACTCAGAAGAAGAGAGCAAGTATTTACGCTTGTCAAAATCATACAAAGAAAACATGGATCTTTCAAGCACCAGTACATTCATCTTGCCTTGCATCTTCTTTGTCTTCTTATTTCTTCCGGCAGTGTAGACGCTACTTGGCGATATCTTCTGAATCGTTACGTATGTGTGCTCGGCAAGACTGTTTTGTGTTTGAGCGCCCCAAGTTGTGTTTACTGTAACTTCAGCTGCTCCAGACACGTGAGCAAAAGCGCCAATCTCATTGGTCGATAGTTTTTGACGCCGCGTCAAACCAAAAACGAACCCGAGGCGTTTTAAATAAATGACGCTTGTACGTGGCGTGCGCGATCGGTGTGCACACTCACATTGGCGCCCTTTGTTTAGTCACGAGGCGTTAAACGTCGGCGAATATCACGCGCGTAAAATTTGTCCCGGTGTGTACCGCCTTTAGTCTTCCCCTCGTCATGTGGACTTGGGGCAAAAATGCCACTAAATTGGACACAAAAACGCCCCTGCACAAACAAATTAAATCTATTACGTCTGTTGCTAACAAAGTATGTGTCGATAATGGCATTAAATTAAGATCTGCTCATGTTGCACCGTATTTAATTTTAGGCGTTTTTAAAGTGTTGCATGTTTTAACCAATCACACACAATTCTGTTGAGCTTAGGAATGCAATGGCCAATCAGAGGCCTTCAGATGAGTCATCGCTGAAACTCATCAGTGCGCGTTCTCTGGCTAATTCTCTCATCGTTAACAACAAAGTACAGATGTGTGCGTACAATGTAAGCAAGAGATTCATTTCACAGTGTATGCAGCTTCAGTGATTATAACAATAGTTGTGTTTTTAGAGCGCTTAAACTTGTGATGGATCAAAGTCACTTTCTATATACCTATCATTTGCTGTTTGAATAACCAACCGTGGAAAGGAAACGTTATATAATTATCAATTTCTAATGTTTTATTAATTGTGTTAGATATAAATTCAGTGCCAGTAAACATATGTGATTAGCCTACATGACACCCATGTCTGGTTCTTGCCTAAAGAGACGGGTTTATGATCTTTAATACAGTACCCTGGAGTGGGTTCACCCTCCGCCTATGATTATGATCATTCAAATTCAATATTCAGAATAATCCGGGTTCAGTTGAAGTTAAGCTCTGTGTGCAGTATTTTAGTGTTTAATGTTGATTCTGACAAAAATCTATTTGGGTCCCTTATTTATACTTTTTTTTTATAGGCCAATTTCTGGAGGATTTAAAAGCAGAATAGTGAAGCTAAGCATTTTTATTAAAGCACTTCATAATTATTCTGTTCAAATGTTTGTTAAAATTATTTAAGATGTAAAGCTGTTAAAAAAAATCATGGTATTTACAGTCTTTTTGGGGTTAATGGCATTGCACTTTCATGGTGATGAAGATGAAAATCTGGATATAACCTTATAGAAAAATTTTTTTTTTTTTTTATATCATGTTAACGTGTATTGTCTTCCGCTAGGAGTTTAAAAAGTATTTTAGTGTTTATGGATTGGTCCCATTCACTAGTAAATGGCTTAACATAGACAAGGTCTTTTTTAGTTTTAGTTTTTTTTTTAAGTGGGATAATACAAAGAAATGTCATTCCTTTACTTATATTTGTGTCTGTCTCTGTTTTTTTAAGTAAAAAAAGTTTTTGAGTTTTATAAACTTTTTTTAGGAAAGGTCTCAACTTTTTGTTGTATAAACTTAAAACAAGAATTTGAGTAACATCTAAAATCTGCTGAAGCTGGTTGCCATAAACTTAAGTTTTTTTTTTTAACAGTGTGTGTTTTATATAATATACTTATATATTAAATATATATTTTTTAAATACTAAAATAAAATGCCAATCAAGGTAAATGCTGTTTTAATTAATACTGATGCACACCTATTGTGCTAAATATATTATGATATTAAAAATAATATATATATATATATATATAAAAATATTTTTCTTAAAAAAAAAAAAAATTATAGGAAACATTTATAGAGTTCACTATAAGAAGAGGTTGTATTTTCCCATATGTTCACATTTCTGTGGATTCTGTGTCACATTTTCAGGAAGCTGTGGCACCGCGGGTTTTCTGACCATTTCTACAAGTTTGGTGAATAGCTTCAGCTGTACGGAGTGCTTCTAATAATAGTGTGTTTCCGTTATACACTGTTTGTGTGGTTTGGCTGCTATAGAGAGGGAGATTCAGCACAACTGAACACCGTCGTCTCACTGGAAGTTCAGATCTGTTTGGACAAGCCTTAAAGTCTAGTGCGTCATGTATTTCAAGTGTTAAACTGCTGATCTCAACTTTATATTATTAATATTAATCAGCACTGTCAATGGATTAAACATGCAAACTCATTTATGATTAATCACAATTTATAAATCAATATTTGTCAATTCAGTGTCATTTCAAAAGATTAGATACATTTGAACACATTCCCTACATGCACTAAATTAATTAACGCTTTGCATTAACAGTCCATGAATAGAATTCAGAAAAGGAAGTGTTAGATGTATTTCTGACATGCTTTGTTAAACTAAAAGGTTTAATTTTATTCATTGCAAAGTTATGAAGGCCAGATTGTGAAATCTGTTTGTAATGAACTGCTATAAAGCTAAAGACATGAAATACAGACAGTGGAGTCTGCTCAAAATGAAATAAAAGTAAAAACAGAAAGCAGAAATGTAACTTAGAAGTCTGTTCCATTCTGATGTATTATTTTTCATTTACTTCATTTGAAAACCTATACAAAACATCACAATGCGAATGCCAAGTGTGCTCGTGTGTTGGTTGTGTTATTTTAGGACATTGTGATTCTGGAGGAGATGTCATTGCACAACTCATGAAGTTTCTCTGATTAAATCATGAAAAGTCCCAATCATCAGTTACTATGATGACAAAGAGTCCAAACAGTGTTTGTCAAGAAGCATCAGACGAAGCAATCTGGGGTTTACAGCAGTGGCGGCTGGTCAACAGAGGGCGCTGCGCCGCCCCAATCAAGCCGAATTCAACATGTTTAAAAATAAGTTCAATATATATTGAAAATTAATCACCAAATTGCATTGTTTAGGCATACTATTCGACTGGTAATCATGTTAGCACCTATTAAAAATAAAAAATCTAAACTATTTTGTTTGTGTGTGTGCGGGGTGCCGGACTAATGTGTGTCTATTAGGTCTGTTAACTTTTGGAACACATGTGACTTGAGGCTGAGCTCTAATTGGCTTGTTTAGATTGTCCTCGGCGCTCAAGACCCTCCCACTTTGGATCTTAGCGAATCAATATTGTTTTGATATATTTTGGCCTCATGTGATTGGACCGTTCTCGATCTCTCTCTCTTCCGAGATGAAAGTAAATTCGACAGAAAATCCTTTCTTAAGGAATTCAAATGAAGAAAAATATCAAACACAAATGCAGATCATGGAGATTGGATGGAGTTGGCGAGGAGGATACGATGTAAGTCATGTCTTGTATTGTTTTTCCTGATTGTTAATCACCGAAGCGTTGGTAACGACACGGAAGGTAATTAGAACAATGCAGTTTAACTCGAGCCCATCATCGAGATACAAGCACAACTGACTTGAGTCTCTTTTCAAGTAAAATATGACTTTTTATGCAAATATATAAATAATATAGTTTCCCATATTCAGTCTGACATGTATGTCTGACAACTTAAATAATATATTGACATTAAAATATATAAAATAACATAATGGTCTATATGTCGCCAGGAGATTACAGTTTTTGCATACTTATTACATTGGACTTTATTAAACCTTATGGAAATATAATTAATTTATATGATATTGCTTTAATAAAAAGTCAATTTTATTGAACCATTTTCAGTTCTTATGAATGATTTGGTATCCTGTGGCTCTCTCGTGTGGACAATTATCTCTTAATTACGTTAATTAAATGGATAATATTTTTTGAATGATTACAAATGTTTAATGATTACTTACAGATAATATACACATTAAAATCAAATTCACTGATTTTAGTATCTTATTTTACACTTTAATTTTCATCTTAAATTTTTAAGCAGTAATGATTTATTGTTATGTCACTTATTTAACAATTGCATTCAGTCATACGCTGTTGCATTAACAGTGTGATTAAGTTTGTTTGCGCCCCCCCCCAAACATTGTTTTAGCACCAGCCTCCACTGGTTACAACCATATTGTACAGTGCAGACTTATTTCTCAATATTATTGTGTTTTGTACATTTTTCTTCATATGACAAAGCAAACAGACCAGACAATGAAATATAGCCCAAAGGCATTGCTTCATCACCAGTGTTTCTCCACTGCTGGGTCGGGAGCCAAACGTGGATGGCGAGACGGTTGAGTGGGTGACAGAGTGTGCGGTCAACGAAACAACAACAACAGCTAATGTATTTCTGTGTTGTTCTGATGTGAGGCTTTTATTTTGAAAAGCTTCAGAAGATGAGACTTCTGTCAAATGTAGTTTAAAACAATTCAGTATCAGATGAGATGTTATGAGTCAGGCTGTTGGTCAGTGTCATTATTATAGTTATCTTTGTAATGTATGACACTGGTTCTCAACCACATTCCCGGAGGACCCCCAACACATCGGACACCCCCGGTTTAAGTCTGAGTCTCGAGGTGACCTGAATCAGGCGTGTTTGATTAAGAGACATGCTAAATGTGCAGGAATGTGGGAGAGAAACACTGACTTATGACATAAAAAGCCTCTCTCACTTCAGTGAAACTAACTCTCCTGTCCGTCCATTATTTATGGGGGGCACGAGCTGGTCGTCATGTGACACACAGCACTTATGTTTTATTTATTCTTCTTTTTATTCGAAACATTCCCAAACGCATTAACTATATCATGAAGTATCTTGATTCTTACCTTTATAGATCATGTTGATCTATAGTCAAAGTAACCTAATAATGTAATCTATCTGTTTATGGGTGTGATGCCATCACATACTTTAATACGACTGACTTTATATTTAACGTGAATTTAACATTGAAAGTTAAAGTGAATAAAAACATTGTAAGGTAGGCTACTAATCATAACACTTTGATTGTACATTTAGAGAAGCACTCTCAAAAACTCCCATTAAAATCACAGAAGCTGTTTACACTATGAAATTAATATCTGACAGATTCATACACACATCTGCACTTTGTTGTTTCTAAGAGGATTCTCCAGAAAGAGGTATTCAGTCAGCGAGTGAGTGTTTCAGCGATGACTCATCTGAACGCCTCTGATTGGTCCTTGCATTCATAAGCTCAGCAGAATCGTGTGTGATTGGTTATAATGCGCAGTGCTGTAAACACACGTCTGTATATGTCTCAGCGCCAGCCAGCGAACAGATTTGAATTAAGCAGCTGATGATGATGTGCTGAACGATCAAATAGGCCAATAGAAAATATGAATCGGCAGCTGCATTCAAAATCCATCTGCGGAGGCACGTGCTCGCTCACTTTGAATGGACATGACGCCTCCGCTCACAGCACACGTTCTTCAATGATACGCTCAAACACAGCAGCACACACGGTTTATCACTTCATCATAGAACAGTGCAAAAGAAACTATACATACATATAATAGCATTGTGTGTCTGTAATGTGTCATGACGGATCGCTGTAGCGCCTCAGCGGCACATGAACCGATCTTCTCCTCCTATTTACTAGTTATAACATGAAATACACATGAACGAACATCAGAAGAGATATTGCTTGAAAGACGTCAATACACATGTATCAAGATCTAGTCCACCAATATTAATATAATCTCCTGTCTGATTGGTTTGTTCTGCGTTATGATTGGTCAGATCTCCTGTCAATCAAACTCCCGGCAAAGGGGTAATTAGTATAGCAAGTCGTGAAATTACCAAAAAGTATGAATAAAAAAATATTATGGCTCATGCATCTTACTAACTTCACTGTATTAACTAAAACTAATGTGACTGATATTTAATAGCACTACCTTATTCTGATTATTCATCAGTATTTGTCATATTCATGTGTATGTTAAGTAAAGTGGGACGGTACTTGTGTGTTTGGCCACAATTTCTTGCTAAATTAATTTGCTTGTTTTAAAAAAAGTACAATTATTACATAATTGAAATAAAAATGTAGGAATTAGGTCAAAGTTCCACAATAAGTAAATGTTGGGTTGTGACTAATATTAGGATTCACATGTTTATAATCCCAGTATTGGTACAAAACTCACCTGAAGGTCGAAGAATTTACTGTAGCGCCTGAAAATGCTCTCCGTGCTGCCATCAGACCAAGCCACTTTGATAATGTAGACCTAGAGTACAAACAGAAAGAGTGTGAGTGTTAACACAGACTTATCATTATTACACACCACTCATGATAACTACATCAGTTACTGGCCCTCGTCATTCCACAGCAGTACTGTGTGCTCTTTCCATGCATCTTCAGAAAGAACGCTAATGTGTCTCTAATGCATCTCCACATCTCATCTGAATCCATATTGTAGCTTTGACTATCATTTACACTGTTACACACTTTGATGCGTTCATGAGAGAAATAACAATGTGGACATTTTGAGAACACACATACTTTTTAGACAGCGGGTTCAGTTTACACACACACACACACACACACACACACACACACACACAAAGTCTGATTGATTTGTTAATTAATTACTACAAGAATTTGGCTGCAGTGATTAACAGCCAACGGGAAGAAAACATTATCACGGAGCATGCACACCAATACACCAATAACTACCAAAAAACAGGTCCTCCATGTCTTTGTGATATTTATTCATTTATTCGATTGATATATCATCCACCAGTAAACAATTACACATAAAAACATTACAAATAATTCAGGTTAATGCAAATGCAATATTCAACTTTTGCAGCATGATTTGGGAGGGAGAGGGTAAAAATTACGGTTTAAAAATGTTTTAATATATATATTTTGTCATTATGTATCAGTATTAATACATTATATATAAATTAATATAATCTTAATATCAATAACTAATAATAATGCATTTGTATTATTGTTATTACTATAAATAAAATATAAAAATATAAGAAAAATACAAAATATTAACAAAAATAGAAATATTACTATTGTAATAATTCACCATAAAATTGAGAACATATGTAGAATTTATTTTCAAACATTGAACCATCAAAAGTTTATGTTGACAAACTAAACAGCTGCAGGCAGCCTAAAGCGTCTCTGGCTGATAAAAACATATGATTGGTGCATGTTGCATTCCTTCCCACGTTCATGTTAAAGTGACCCAAACAGAGCGCAGGTGAACCGAGCCGCTCAGGTGTAAAACACTAATGTTTATTTGATCAAAATTGCTGCTTTAGACATGTTGCAACTTTGGTTTTATTTCGATTATTCGATTTTAATTTTCACCCTGAATATGAGAACACATAATAATATTGGTGCTTGTCTTCGATCAGCTTCACATTCAACAGTTCTTGTTTATCTGTCATTAAACAGTGTTTTCCTCCTCCGTCTGTAGTCGAGGGGGGGGGTTGTTAGAAGGAGAAAGAGTCTGTCTTCAGCAATGACCTGCTTGTTATTTTCTCAGAGAATATAATGTTGATTTGCCACACATCTGATATTAAGTTGATCACGTGACTCCGGTGTTTTATAGAGCGTGTGCCGCAGGCTAATAGTGAAGTTTATAGTAATCTTGCCTCATTACAATGTGTTCTGCCAGAGCAACAGGAGTTCAGGGACTCTCTGAAACCTGGATCACAGGAGTGATAATGCACACGGACAGCTTTTGTGTTCGTGAGCGGTTTTATTCTGCATGACGTAAACTGGTGACTGGAAACGCAGAATGAAAACACAGAAGCAGAATTAAGACTTAAAGAAGCTCATGGTGTGGACGTCATACCAGCTTCTGTTCCCAGAGCTCAACGTGCCATGAACAAATCAAGGTCATGGGTTTGATTCCCAGGAACACACATACTGGCAAGATGCATAACTCGAGTGCACTGTAATTCATTGTGGATAAAAACGACAGTCCGATGCATTCATGCTGGGGTTTTCCAGCCTCACTTCTGCTCAGATGGCATGCATTTCTCATTTCTGACAGTAGATGCTGATGAACATTTTCCAACCGACATACTGAAGCATGCATTACAGATTCTTCCAAGTGGAATAATATTGTTATAATTTTAGCTCGAATGTTCATAAAGGTGCAGGTCAACAGTTGCTAGCTATGACCGTCCTCAGCATGAGATGATATTATGTACAGTTGGAGCAATACTGTCACTGCCATCACTCTTTCATGACACTAACACGGATTTACTTTTTACTAGAGATCGACCGATATATCGGTTTACCGATATTTTTCCCAATATTTAAGCATTTTACCATTATCGGATATCGTTTTTTTTTTTTTTTTTTTAGTCAGACAATCATTATTGTAAAAGTCACAGAGTACTACTGTAATATAGAAAACATATTATTGTAATGATTTTAGCATCAAGTAAATTAAATACAACAAATAAAACCATCTTGTTTGCTTTCATAAATCTTTTGATTTGGGAGTGAAATATTACTGGGGCATATATTCGACAGGTTTAGTGAAATTCAGTCCTGTATCAAAGTACAGAAAATAAAAGGTCTGAATATTGAGCACAAATCAAACTGACAACCTTGAGCTGTAGTGACTTACCGAGTTTATACGCTTTCAAATCATGTCTATTCTGTGTTATGCGACTGGTTTATATTGTCATTTTCTGTGGTAATAAGCTGCTCCAGTTAAACGTGTTAAAAAGTACAAATACTGTAACCACATCAGCTGAAGCAAGCTGTTAATCAACTATTAATATCACTGCATCTCAAATAATAACTCCTTCACATCCCTGTTTAATGCTCATATGAATGAACCAGTTTCTACAAAGATGCATGTCTAGAAAACCTTTAAAGTTTCAAACTACTCTGCAAAAGATGAAATGAAAGTTATGAAACACACAAAACTTTGGCTTTGTTGGACTGGAAAAGGCAAAGCTACATTTAATAACAGATAGAGAATAACCCCAGACAGAGCTGTTGAAGGGGGCAACAGATAGAGAATAACCCCAGAGAGCTGTTGAAGGGGGCAACAGATAGAGAATAACCCCAGAGAGCTGTTGAAGGGGGCTTTGGGGGTAACTTTAAGGGTGTGGTGAACAGGACAAAAGGCCTTGAGACACACAGAGAGTCACAGCAGCTCAATAAGTTTGTACAGCACACTCTCAAAACTGACAAAAGTCTCACTTATGAAATATATATACACATATAAGCACATATGCTCGAGTCTAAGCTCAGCTACTAATGGACTGAAGTGTCTTTATTACATTGATGCAGATGTGAGAACATCTGGATTGAGCCTGACTCTACAGTATAACGTTAGATGACTGTCTGCAGACTTTACCTGACACTTCAGGTGTTTAATACTCTACACATTCGAGCAGAAATACGTGTAAAACAGCAGCTCTCTGTCGTGTCGTGTCGTGCTGCTGATGTGTAACTTGATCCTCATGATCGCATCTCCAGCCTTTGTTCAGACAAACCAGCGAAACCATCTCAAACATACACCACTAAACACTTTCATTAGACCGTCAGAAAGTTGATTAAAGAGCTTTACAGATGTCAACTCACATAGTGTTTGTTGGGGTTTCTTCTCTTCTGCACGTCTTGAACAGTTACTTCGAGTACAGTCCGCCGTGGCATGTTGCGATAATCTCAGACTCGGTGATACAATGTAGCGTTCAGTCCCACGGCAGAAAATCGGATCAAGTTTCTAGTCCTTCGCTTGTGTGTCTTTCTGTTTCTGCGGGTTTATAGTCCACGTCGGATATTTCCTGCAGTCTGGACCGAGAGAACTCCCAGCCTATCCCAGCTCACCGACTCGAGTTTAATTAAAGCCCGACGCGCTCGCGCATCCTACTATGGGAACGCGTGGCTCATGAATATTAAACACGTACCGTGACGTTCGCCGAATAACCTTAACTGATTGGCTCGAGGGTGGACATTGGAATGTGGGCGTTTGCTAGCAGCCGAATTAATTATTCAAAATATGGTGAATTATTATCTTATGATTATTAATTAGGGTACGTGACTTGACGATTATTGGGAACGCCAGAAGACAATATTAATATTCATGAGTTATTTCGGTTTTATTTATTTGCATTAATATTAGCTGTGTAACAGTAGGAATACCAAACACAGGGCCTAATATATATATACATTTGTATTTAATATTCTTTATTTACAATCAATTGCACACATTTTTGGGAGCTGGCTACAAAGATAGGCTCTATAAATATTTATCTGTGCAACAAATTAACAAGCAATGCGACACAAACTGTACATGTTTTAGATGATTGAGAGAACACACGTCTCTTACTACGCAAGTAAAACGATAGTCAGCCAATATAATAATAATAATAACTGTTAATGAGAAGACTGATGCTAGAAGCTTTAGTAAATGTCATATGATGGGATGCTGTCATGTTGTCAGTCAGTCTACCATTTGGAAAATTAAAATTAAGATGTAATAGCATACATGGATGCCAAAACACAAACGTCTTAATATCTTCTTATTGAAACTACTGTAAATCATTTAAATTACTTTCACATTATTCAAATATGAAAATAAATAAGTGAATGATGAAGGTGCGGAGTAAATCTGAAGATAATAATAATAATAATAATATTGTATTGTCACTTCCTATTGTTCTGTAGATTCATGCTGCCATCTTGTGGTACTTTATTTTCATGAAATAAACACTTCATGAAAGGATTACACACAGTATATATTATTTTATTGCTTGTAAAAACAGTCAACTGTCATGTTAGTTTAATGAAGTTTTAATGCCATGCACTATACGCCCTAATGAAAGCATTAAGACTTGGTTTAATGATTGAATGCAGCTACAATTAATAACAGATAGAGAATAACCCCAGAGAGCTGTTGAAGGGGCAACAGATAGAGAATAACCCAGAAAGCTGTTGAAGGGGGCAACAGATAGAGAATAACCCCCGAGAGCTGTTGAAGGGGCAACAGATAGAGAATAACCCCAGAGAGCTGTTGAAGGGGCAACAGATAGAGAATAACCCCAGAGAGCTGTTGAAGGGGCTTTTTTGGGGGTAACTTTAAGGGTGTGGTGAACAGGACAAAAGGCCTTGAGACACACAGGAGTCACAGCAGCTCAATAAGTTTGTACAGCACACTCTCAAAACTGACAAAAGTCTCACTTATGAAATATATATATAAATATAAGCACATATGGTCGAGTCTAAGCTCAGCTACTAATGGACTGAAGTGTCTTTATTACATTGATGCAGATGTGAGAACATCTGGATTGAGCCTGACTCTACAGTATAACGTTAGATGACTGTCTGCAGACTTTACCTGACACTTCAGGTGTTTAATACTCTACACATTCGAGCAGAAATACGTGTAAAACAGCAGCTCTCTGTCGTGTCGTGTCGTGCTGCTGATGTGTAACTTGATCCTCATGATCGCATCTCCAGCCTTTGTTCAGACAAACCAGCGAAACCATCTCAAACATACACCACTAAACACTTTCATTAGACCGTCAGAAAGTTGATTAAAGAGCTTTACAGATGTCAACTCACATAGTGTTTGTTGGGGTTTCTTCTCTTCTGCACGTCTTGAACAGTTACTTCGAGTACAGTCCGCCGTGGCATGTTGCGATAATCTCAGACTCGGTGATACAATGTAGCGTTCAGTCCCACGGCAGAAAATCGGATCAAGTTTCTAGTCCTTCGCTTGTGTGTCTTTCTGTTTCTGCGGGTTTATAGTCCACGTCGGATATTTCCTGCAGTCTGGACCGAGAGAACTAGCCTATCCCAGCTCACCGACTCGAGTTTAATTAGAGCCCGACGCGCTCGCGCATCCTACTATGGGAACGCGTGGCTCATGAATATTAAACACGTACCGTGACGTTCGCCGAATAACCTTAACTGATTGGCTCAAGGGT
Organism: Gymnocypris eckloni scoliostomus; assembly: GCA_027564155.1. Taxonomy (NCBI): domain Eukaryota; kingdom Metazoa; phylum Chordata; class Actinopteri; order Cypriniformes; family Cyprinidae; genus Gymnocypris; species Gymnocypris eckloni. Next base: position 25,543,165 of record CM050433.1, read on the forward strand.
GGACATTGGAATGTGGGCGTTTGCTAGCAGCCGAATTAATTATTCCAAAATATGGTGAATGATTACCTTATGAATATTAATTAGGGTACGTGACTTGACGATTACTGGGAACGCCAGAAGACAATATTAATATTCATGAGTTAACCCTTGGCTGTAGTACGATTCGTTATTTCGCTCAGCGGGAAAACTTAAAGGGGAAGCGCACAATTATTTCGGTTTTATTTATTTATTTGCATTAATATTAGCTGTGTAACAGTAGGAATACCAAATACAGGGCCTACTATAATATATATTTTTTTGTATTTCATATTCTTTATTCACAATCAATTGCACGCATTTGTTGGGGGCTTACTACAAAGATAGACCCTATAAATATATATAAACCTTATAAATCTGTGCAACAAAATAACAAGCAATGCAACACAAACTGTACATGTTTTAGATGATTGAGAGAGCACACGTCTCATATTACGCAAGTAAAACGATAGTCAGACTCAGCCAATATAATAATAATAATAAAAACTATTAATGAGAAGACTGATGCTAGAAGCGTTATTAATACGGTGTAATATGTAATATGATGGGATGCTGTCGTGTTGTCAGTCAGTCAACCATTTGGAAAATTAAAATTAAGATGTAATAGCATACATGGATGCCAAAACACAAACGTCTTAATATCTTCTTATTGAAACTACTGTAAATCATTTAAATCTATTTGTAGTTCATAGTCTGAGATGTCTACTTTCACATTATTCAAATATGAAAAAAAATAAGTGAATGATGAAGGTGTGGAGTAAATCTGAAGATAATAATAATAATAATATTGTATTGTTACTTCCTATTGTTCTGTAGATTCATGCTGCCATCTTGTGGTACTTTATTTTCATGAAATAAATACTTCATGAAAGGATTACACACAGTATATATTATTGTATTGCTTGTAAAAACAGTCAACTGTCATGTTAGTGTAATGTAGTTTTAATGCCATGCACTATAAGCCCTAATGAAAGCATTAAGACTTGGTTTAATGATTGAATGCACTGATTTAAAGCCTGGTTAAATGCATGCACGTCTCATATGAAGGGCGAGGGTCAGATAAGCTGATGAAGCAGATGAAGCTAGAGAAACGCTCCTGTAGGGGTAACAGGTAACCCATGGCCTTTCCCTGAACTACTGAGCCAAAGTAGTGAAGATCTTCACACAATGCACTGAGGAGAGATAAATACATAATATGGGTCAAAGACAAATACGTATGTCTAGTTTAACACTACTGTAAAATGCATGTGTCAAGTCATTAAAAATGTGTTGTAATGAAATATGTTTATAGATGCGTAGTTATTTTATTGAGAAGGACAGTCTCATATACCTTTGTTATAGAGTTTGACACCATCATATTGAATGAAGTCTCCCACTGCTCTCCCAACAGGACCACACAGGTTTCCAGAAAAAGGAGCATTGACGATGCCATAATCACCACACACAATATCGATTCCCTTGTGGACCCTCCCATCACTGAGGACACAAGAGAAATAATGCGGCTCAAGAAACACAGGCGAAGCAAGAGTACGTGACTGTTCGAGAAAACAGAGAAATGTGCACGGAGCACAGTGTTTACATGGAAATAAAACTGTGAATGGCTTACTTATATAGTTGTCTCTGCACTTTGACAGCAGTATGAGCACATATTTTAGCTTTAAACATAATTGTCGTAAAAAATAACTTTTGAGCAAATAAATACTGTGAATATAGTTATCACTTAAGAGTGCTGTTAGCTCTAAATGGGATAGTTCACCCCAAAATTACAAATGCCATCATCATTTATCTATGATCCTCTTTATTACTCTGTTACTCTGACAGATGTAGACATTACTCTGAAGATATGTAGATACTCTGACAGATCCCAGATGTTATTACTCTGACAGATGTAGACATTACTCTGACAGATGTAGACAGATGTAGATGTTACTCTGACAGACAGATGTATACTCTGACAGATGTAGATGTTACTCTGACAGATGTAGATGTTACTCTGACAGATGTAGATGTTACTCTGACTGTTACTCTGACAGATGTAGATGTTACTCTGACAGATGACAGATGTAGATGTTACTCTGACAGATTACTCTGACAGATGTAGATGTTACTCTGACAGATGTAGACATTACTCTGACAGATGTAGACAGATGTAGATGTTACTCTGACAGATTACTCTGACAGATGTAGATGTTACTCTGACAGATGTAGATGTTACTCTGACAGATGTAGATGTTACTCTGACAGATGTAGATGTTACTCTGACAGATGTAGACGTTACTCTGACAGATGTAGATGTTACTCTGACAGATGTAGACGTTACTCTGACAGATGTAGATGTTACTCTGACAGATGTAGATGTTACTCTGACAGATGTAGACGTTACTCTGACAGATGTAGATGTTACTCTGACAGATGTAGATGTTACTCTGACAGATGTAGACGTTACTCTGACAGATGTAGATGTTACTCTGACAGATGTAGACAGATGTAGATGTTACTCTGACAGATGTAGACGTTACTCTGACAGATGTAGATATTACTCTGACAGATGTAGATGTTACTCTGACAGATGTAGATGTTACTCTGACAGATGTAGACATTACTCTGACAGATGTAGATGTTACTCTGACAGATGTAGACGTTACTCTGACAGATGTAGATGTTACTCTGACAGATGTAGATGTTACTCTGACAGATGTAGACATTTGACAGATGTAGATGTTACTCTGACAGATGTAGATGTTACTCTGACAGATGTAGATGTTACTCTGACAGATGTAGATGTTACTCTGACAGATGTAGACGTTACTCTGACAGATGTAGATATTACTCTGACAGATGTAGATGTTACTCTGACAGATGTAGATGTTACTCTGACAGATGTAGACGTTACTCTGACAGATGTAGATTACTCTGACAGATGTAGATGTTACTCTGACAGATGTAGACGTTACTCTGACAGATGTAGACGTTACTCTGACAGATGTAGACGTTACTCTGACAGATGTAGACGTTACTCTGACAGATGTAGATGTTACTCTGACAGATGTAGACGTTACTCTGACAGATGTAGATATTACTCTGACAGATGTAGATGTTACTCTGACAGATGTAGATGTTACTCTGACAGATGTAGACGTTACTCTGACAGATGTAGATGTTACTCTGACAGATGTAGATGTTACTCTGACAGATGTAGATGTTACTCAGATGTAGATGTTACTCTGACAGATGTAGATGTTACTCAGATGTAGATGTTACTCTGACAGATGTAGATGTTACAGATGTAGATGTTACTCAGATGTAGATGTTACTCTGACAGATGTAGATGTTACTCTGACAGATGTAGATGTTACTCAGATGTAGATGTTACTCTGACATATGTAGATGTTACTCTGACAGATGTAGACGTTACTCTGACAGATGTAGATGTTACTCAGATGTAGATGTTACTCTGACAGATGTAGATGTTACTCTGACAGACGCCTCCGATGCTGGTGTTTCATGGCTTGTCTCCTCTTGACCAGTTTAAGATCTCTCTGCCTTTTCCAATCCCGGTCAGTCTCTCATCATTTACTCCCCCGAACTTTCCTTTTTGTTGTTTTCTTGTCATTTCCAGAGCAAATACCCACGAGAAACACTGTAAGAATACGGATACATTTATAAGTATTTAAAATCAAACGGTGCTATGCTGTAAATATAGTTACTATCAAAATGATACATTAAATGTGGTGTGTCTTATTGCTTTTACTTTACTTTACTTTTAGTCATTTAACAGATGCTTTTATCCAAAGCGACTTACAAATAAGGAAAAGTAACTAAAACTATAAGTTAAAACTCTATAAATACTATATATACACATTTAAAACTGGGGGGAAAGACATGACTGTGAATCAATTCTACCTAATAATCACATGAACCACCATGAATTATGAATCATAGATGATATGCAATATAGATAAGATACACAAACGATTTTAAGTTTTAAAATAAAATACAATACAGCACATTTGAAATGTACTGTAAAATATAGAATATCAGTGCAAATATCATCAGTTTTGGAGGTTAATATGCAGTGCTGTGGAGGCTTCAGGGATGGCTTGAAAACCCTGCTGTAGGGAACAATTATTAGCAATGCTTCGTTGAAGTGGGCGATCACTGCTGAACTCTTTCACTGTAGGTTGTGTTTCCGTGGTAACAGAGACTTCTGTGACTGGTGACGCTGACTTCAGGATTGTGGGGGTTGTATAAATGATTTTTGAGAAGCATATACTATCACTTAACAACCTCAGAGCTCATGGCAGATCTGTCTTGAAAGGTTTTATATGTTATAATTACAAATCTGTGTCTCTATGGGAAAAAATGAATGGGATTGTACTGTAAAACACCACTGATTGACTCTATATAGTGTATTGTAGCACAGCTGGAAGCTTCTATTGACCGGTCAGCATTCAGACCTGGAACTGTCTGTTTTATAAAGTACAATAAACCATGTTTCTGTAAGATTCAATCAAATCTGTAAACATGACATAACATAAACATATACAGCTATAAAGGGGGTCGAAGTTTGATTGTCTTCTGGCAGATTAGTCGTTAATTTCTTTTCCAGAGGCATGAAAATAATGAGTCTGTATGCTTGGCATTCAAAGCCACACTGTGTCCTGGCAGTTTTTCAGACTGAAACGAGCTTTGCTTTTGTATTAGTGCCTTTGAGAGAGAGCAACTTTCTAACATTTTAAAGGAAATCTGCATAATAGTCACAACAACTCTCAAAACTCATTTGAATGTGTCTTGTTTGTTTTGGAGCTTGTATGCTTTTAGTGTATAGAAAAGGACATTCTTCAAATGATCTTCTTTTGTGCCTCATGGAAGAATAAAGTAATGCAGGTTTGGAAGAACATATGTCTGACTAACCAATGGTCAGCTTGCTTATAGGATTTATTTCTGCAATGCATCATAAATATTTTTGTGTTCTTTACAAGAGGTTAGGATTTAAAACATGTTCATGACAAGTTGCAATAATCTTTTGTTTAATGATCCATAACACATCTATTCTTGGTCTTGTTCAACAGCACGTGTGTAATTATGAAAGTCAGTAAGGGGAAAGACTCATTAATCACAGCGTTATTGCTGCATTACTTCCTCAGTCAATGTTTAGAATCACTTGGTCCCAATAAAACACGTCCACTCACAAGAATACATCAGTGCGTATATATACACCACAGAGTGCTTTGCTATATATGCTGTTGGGTCATTATGGTCCTCTTTTTGGCCGTTTGGGTTTCTTTAATTATGGAAACTTTCTTCAACGGGGGATCTATTTAACGCACACTTTTCAGTACACTTCAAGACAAATATCTGTAGAAACTGAAAAGGTACTTCTGACTAAACGTTGTGCATTTGCACTAAAACACAACACAATGCAATGTGTAATCAAGATTCAGCTAAAGCATGCATCAAAAATCAATACAGAAAATCACACAGTACATTGGGCCCTATTTTTATGAATTCTTCTAACTTATCATGCATTTTAATGTTAATTAGATCCAACAATGGACATACAGTACATGCATGTCAGATGAAGCTTTTTGAAAAATCATGACGATCTTTATTTCCATATCACTTTCCACATTTGCTCAAATTGTAATGATAGCATGCTTTCTTTGATGGGAATTACATTTTAGAGGCATGTCAGAAATGTGTTGTATTTTATTATTGCAGTATATAGCATTATTTAGTATACATGCAAGCCAATTATCCACCCTGACCATTTGAATGGGAATTGCATTTTCATTATTTAAGTCCTCAATGTAAATTGCACTGTTCCGATAGGCGGTAATATTTGCATAGTTAAGTATTAATCATAACATTTCTAGAAGTGCTATAAAAACACCACTGCATGCTTGAAAAACAGGGTGACCATACATACTATTTTCCTGGACATAAAATCAATACATAAAAGGCATTTGATAAATAGAAAAAATCCTGATATGTTAAAAGTGTCAGTAGTCGAAGTAAGCCAAACTCCAGTTTCTAAATTACAATGTGATTGCAGACACCTTGAGAGTCCACCTACTTACAATATCACCGAATCTGGAATCAATATTTCAACTGAATATTTACAAATAAACACACAGTTAACAATTCAAGCAAAGCTCACCCTCTAGTGTAGAAGCCCGGGCCCTGTGTCAGCAGAGACGAGCCTCTCTTTGACAATCTTGATATTGGCCTGTAGACATTTCCATTTGCTTCATATGACAGAACCACTTTTAGAAAAGAAATTGAAATATGAGGGAGACATTTGAACTGATAATGTAAAACCTTTGCTTCTGATGTCATTACTAATACAGAGATGTGCTTCATTAGAACTGATATTAAAGCTGCAGCTATACTTCTGCATTCACTGTTCAGTCAAATGTCTATAGAATTAATTCATTCCCCGCTGACGGACCAGCATTTCTATATATATGCTGTTAGTCGATTAAACATGTACAATCTAATTTATTACATGATGTGTTGATTAATTAATCTAACATCCCAGTTTTTTTTTTTTTATGTTTTTAATGCAATGGAAGTCATTGATAACCAAATCACATTGTGACGAGTGGGGGCGGTCCGAGAGCCGCTGGAGTTAACGATAATGAACCAAACCTGCACCACCCGCCGGTCTCGAGTCCCACGGAGGAGCGACTACAGTGGAAGACGAGAGAGGACCAGGCCGGGATTTTATGGTGTGTTTTGTGTTTTGTCTTTTCTTTTGTGTTTGTTTGTTTTATTATTAAAGTGTTTAAATGTTTGCCGGTTCCCGCCTCCTTCTTCCAGATCTACGAGCTGCGTTATGAGCACGTTATGTACATAATGACTTCATCCTAGGCTGGAAGATTGTGTACTGATAGACAACGTTTGTTTTTCTGTCCGTATGCTTTATAGAGAGCTAATACTAGCCATAGATCACGCTTTATTTTTGTTTGCTATGTTTTGTCAAACACATTATTTCAAACTCATCGACAAAACTTTGTTAATACCTGAAGTGAAGTGTTGTTTTTGTACTGTTTTGGACTGCTGTCTTGATTGGGTGCAATGAGTTGTTTGCGCTTCTCATCCGGTGTTCAAATGCCTTACTCTGCCCATGTCTTAATTGTACATTCTTGAAAGTGCACAGTTTTTACAGTATTTACTTTAAAGGGGTCATCGGATGCAAAATTCACTTTTACATGTTTTTGAACATAAATGTGTGTGTACACATTTTACCCTATAATGATAAAAATCCACCCAGTGGTTTTTATTTAATCCTAAAAATAACATCCCCTTTTTCAAATCAGGCCATTCTCAGCTTCTTGTCTGTGTGATGTCACACAGACCCAGGCTTCTCCCACAATAGTTGATTGACACGGCCGTCTTACCTTAGACCCGCCCTGATTGAGCTGTCAACGGTCCACCATTGTTTCGACGCCGGAGCAGGGACGAAGACAAGAATGGCTCCATAGCGATTGAGGTGTTCTGTTGTTGGATGTAATAATGAACATAACAGTCGTCATTTACTCCAGACATCTGAGCCGCTGAAGAAGTGGTGAATTACTTTCGCTTTTGAAGGGAATGCGTCCCGATCTACCTAAATGTTCACGCGAATCATTTGTGATCCAGCTTCACCTATAGAAGAAGTGAGTATACGTTTTTCTTTTATGAATCCTTACAAATCACCTTTCCTGATAAAGTGCTAGTAAGCAAGTTTCACGATGAATGCGGCTAAAGTTTACAGTCTGCTCGTCACCCCACAGAAGAGAGGGGCGGAGTCAGCAGAGCTCATTAGCATTTAAAGTGACAGTCAACAGAATGGCTTTTTTTTTTTTTACTAGGCCTGGGACGATACATTGACTCTGGAATATCTAGATTATCTAGTTTATCTCAAGATTATCTAGTTTACACTCAAACATTAATGAAGAACGCTGAAAGTTTGTAATGCTCGGCTCAGAATCTGTATTATGACACAAGGTTAATGTAAACGCAGCCTTGTAATTCACTTCAAAATTTTCTAATTTTATGAATGATTATTTTAGGTTCAAGTGTGTGTAAGGATTTGGAAACAAGCAGAGTTCAGCTGTTTCTAAATCATGCATCTACTGTTCAAAACTAAGCCCAGAATCGATTCCAGAGGAATCCCGATGCATTCGGAAAATCTCAGAATCGACGCTGAATAATTTCTCGATTCGCGATGCATCGACGTATTGTCCCAGCCCTATTATTTACTCTAACATTGAGACATTTTAACCAACGCATGTTATAGACTTTTCATTAAAACCCCAAAGAATCATATCAACTGCATCAGATGACCCTTTAATTTCTTAGGTTAATATCAATGATATGACATATTTCAGATGTGTCTGAAATTACAAAAAACATAGGCTACATATATTTAATTGTTTGATCAAAACGAGTTCTAGGGACAATTTAGTCGCTGGATGTTGATAGGGACATAGCCCTGGTTTAACCAAACTCACAGCAGGCATTAAATATATTGTTATTTCCTTAAATATATCTGTAGTGTCTCGTTCAGACCAGTATGGCTTTTGTCACTTGTGACCTGTTAGCATCACTTTGGGAAAAGGAGATAGCCTTTTGTATTTAAGTTTAGTTTCCTTTCCTTGTTAGTTACAGGTAAGAGTGACAGCCACCCGTGTGTTTTTATTACTAATGAGAGTAGTTTAGGTTGGGATACGCCGGATACGCCGAAGCTTGCGGCTTTATTTCGACAGTTTTGTTTGGTAGTTAGATTAGTTGGGTTGGGGTTTGATAATTAGGGTTGTTTTGGTGTCACTCATTCTTCTCCTTTTTCTCATAAACTATTTAGAGAACGTATATCTCTTTGATGATTGTAATTAGTACCTCGAACTTGTGATAACAATGCTTGCTTGCCTCCCGGACGTTTTCTTCCATGCTTTGCTTCAGCGTCAGTTGTGTCTCACTTAAATGTTACGAAACATCCCCAAAAATATCGAACTCGTAACAGTAGGTCTATTGCATGCTGTTGCACAATATATACTGTACGTCTCACCATCATTAGCATCAACTTTCAAATAACCTTTCTACTACTTTTTGCTTTGTCAGTGTATTTTTCTTGTGTGTGTGTTTAAAGAGGAGACTTATTGCTTCTGGGAATGGTTTGCTTTAGGTGTATTAATTCAAAGAGCAAGATATTGTCTTTCTGTTGGACTCTAGGGCTTTTTAATGCTGCTAAACTGAATTTGAATACAGATGAGACACCTCTCCTGCACAGTTTAATGTCTTTATGGTGCATGGGCTTTGATAGCACATGTGTTTATTGCAGAAAGTTGTGCTTTAAAATCAATAAGGCATCCAGCAATGAAATTGAAGGGGTTATGGAGTCAACCGGGGGGGTGCTGAAGAGAGACGGCACTTTAGTTAACCCAGATTACCCCGTCTGAGAGAGACTCGAGGGCTCTCCTTGATAAACGTTTGTGCAAATGGCAGCATGAAGACGTTGGATGAAGCCCATGAAGAGGGTCACGTGACATTTCACTCAAGCTCCTTAGTTTGTTTGAATTGGCAACGAGAGTGTGCAGCGATGCTACAAGTGTTTCCTAGCAACAGTGTCCCATCCCTCCTCCTTCCTCCGACTGCAGCAATGCACCACTTTCCATGGCTTTGAGACTCTTGTCACAGACTCTCATGGAGGAAAGAGTATAAATAATAAGTGTATTCCAGCTGAAATGTGCTTGTATTGCATTTCAATAAGTGTCCGATCATAATTCAAAACGCATTGGGTAAAGTACCTTCTTCCATCATCGGTTCTGTGCAGGATTTACTATCTATTTTCACTTTGCACTTGTTAGTACATTTCACAAATAATTACAAAGAAATGGCACTAATACATAGAATAAATGAGAGGTGTGTTTGAGGTAAAAGAAAATGTATATGCTATTTCCTTGTAAAATATACTCTAATAATCTTCAATTACATTTTTTCTAAATATTTTCAAGGTGAGACACTCCAGTGAACAGGGTAAGAAATTATATATATATCACCATATTTCCCCAGTTGATTGATTGCATTATTTGATATATTATGTTTAAATAGGTGTTCCTGTGGCTCAGTGGTAGGGCATTGTGTTAGTAAAAATGTACAATTAATTAATTAAATATGCAACTAAGGCATTATCTATATAATTATGCACTGATTTTCATGCATTTTTAGAACAAAACTCTTTTCATCGGATGAAGTCAGGTTCAAAATTATTGTTTCATTTTGTAGACATGTTACAGTCAAAGTTTTGTAGATTTATGTTTTTATCACTCCATACAGTCAACAGCCAGAAAATGATTTTAAAATGTCTAAAATCAAGCAAACATATATGAACCAAATCTTCAGTAAGAAAAAACAAACTTCAGAATATAGTTAGGAATAAAACTGTAAAGATTATTGTATGTAAGTGTTACTGAAGTGGAGATTTTTTGTCTCAAAACCACATTTAAAGAAATATATTGCTATGGAAATCTAAATATGTGAATAGATAAAGTGCTTTAAAAGAAACACTTAAAGTTGTATTTTGGACGTTTTTCTTTCCACTAGTCTGAAACGTCCTTTATGAGGAACCAAACAGATCAAATCTCAAACGAACAGGTGCATGAAAGATGAAAATGGCTCTTCTATGGTATTGTTGCGTAAACCCTTTTTGAACCTGTATTTGTAAAAGTGTAAGTGTGGTCGAAATGTGTTGACCAAGCATTTCAATCTGCATACCTGCTAAATGAATGTTTCTTAGCTAAAGTAATTCAGGTAGAAAAGACCAGGGGCAGGAAAGTGAAACATATCTATATATTCATCCAATTGCTTATTATCATGAAATCAAAATCACATTTTCTTTTGACATACTTTGGTTGTTGAAGTATAAAAAGTTTCAGACCTTGAGGCTCAGAATGAAGAAGAAAATGATAATGTTTTGCAAATATATCGCTGTTCATGTGCATAAAACTTACTACAATTATAAATGAACCTCATTAGACACATACAAATATTAATTTAATATTAAAAATATTAAAACAGGAAAGCATGCCATGACCCTTTAAAAACAATGACTACATTCACTAATATTCTGTTTGAGGAAGTGACAACATAAAATATTTTTGACTTTATCAGTATTTCATAATATTTATGTTAAATCTGCCTCATTAGTTTATCAATTTACTTAAAGTCAGTACTTTCAGCTGATTGTAATGCTGATATGAATATGAGATATTTCTGAGTGAAAGGATATTCAGTGAGGATAAAAAGTAGGGCGCTTCTTGATTTTATCAATTCATTGATATAATATAATTAATGTATCAGTTGATAATTGACTTTGATAAATGTGAGTTTCATATCAGAGTTCCTGAAACACTGCCAGAACTTTATTTTACAGAAATGTATGCTGCCTTATTGATATCCCCCGAAAAGCAAGACAGCATTTTCATAAAAGATAAATACATATTTCCTTTAGAATAGCATGCACTTATGAATCATGCACAGTGATGCATATTTCACTATAAAAGGATGATTTTGATTTCATGTTGACTTCACGTACAAAGCAACAACATCCTGAAGCAGAAAATAAAACATACCTTAGAGACCACAAATCCCTTGCATAGTTATGGTATGATAATCCTAAACACAGTTAAAGATACATTAATAACCGTGTGCGTAACATCGCTCGACTGCTGCTGGCAGCGGCATCATGTAGTCATACGCGTCACAGACAGGGGGCGCCATTGCCTTTTTAATCCAGACTAATCCTCCTGCGGTCCAGGTGCTCATCTGAACTGCTACCTTGCAGTCTTTTCACTTGCTTATGTGCCATATTAATGCATTTGGCCAGTACGTGCTGACAGAATTATTATGCATCATATTTGAGCTAAATGAGTTTTGTCTAGCAGAGCTACATTCGAGAGTTAATAACTTTCTGATCTTTGCCGTATGCCCTTTAACTTTGAACTTCAATCTTATATTTGATCAAATCACATCACACAAGTAGCGCTCTTAATGAACTCCACTTAATTAACCCAATAGAGTTTGACACTACACTCTTAATAATAAAGATGCTTCACGATGCCACAGAAGAACTTTCATCTGAATGGTTTCACTAATTCTGTTTCACAACTTTGTGGCAAAGGAAGGTTCTTCAGATTATAAATAGGGAAGAAAGAAATGGTTCTTCTATGGCTGTGTTTCTCAACCCTGGTCCTGGGCCCCTCCCCCAGTCCCTCCCCAGTCCCTCCCCCAGTCCCCTCCCCAGTCCCCCCAACACTGCACATTTTGTGTGTCTCCCTAATCAAACACACCTGATTTAATTAGTGAGCTCATTAGAAGAAACTCCAGGACCTGAAATGGTGTGTCAGAAAATGTGCAGTGTTGGGGGGGGCACACAGGAGCAGGGTTGAGAAACACTGTTCTATGGCATCGCTGTGAAGCAGCTTTATTTTGAAGACTGTAACGTGCTGCTAAACTAACAGTGTGCAGTATCTGCTCTTTTTCACTTCGATCATCACATGATCTCTATCTTTGAGGATTCTCAGCTCTGTAATCTAGGTCACGGTGAATGTTCTGGAGAAAGCACTGTTTGATGGGACGTCACATGCATCACAGTTCATCAGATATTGAGCAAAGAGCAGGCAGACGGTCCTGATGGAGAATATGAATCAGAATCGAGACGCACAGCACTTATCAGACAGGTTTGATGAATGCCTGTGTGCTCAGGTCCGAGGGGTGGTCAGGACTGTAGACAATTACAGGAACACTGTCAATACAGCTGGAGTAAAGGACGAGGGCCTCGCGACAAAACCAATGCAGCATTTCATTCATTTATATCAATATATGCATTATATTGAATTTATTCCCATTTAACTCTAATATCCGTTCTTGGTAATTCATGGCATGTCATAATTATTCATCGGGCATTTGACCTAAATGCAATGCGTCATTAAAAAATAAGTCTTTATGATGATATTTATTTTATTTCTTTATGAGAATACCTTTTTGGACACTTTGAATAAAAAAATACATGTGTGTTTATTATCTCTCTCTATAATAATGCACTGTTAAAAATACATAATGATTATTACATATATTAATTTTTTCATCAGTTAATATTTCAAGCTTTTTTCATAATTTTTCAATTTATTTTTTAAAACTGAGTTTTGTCAACATTCTTTCAGTATTTGTCTAAATAAACAACTGATTATTGAAATGTTTATATTTGAAAATCATTCATAACTGGGTAAATTAATCAATCAATCAATAAAAAAAACTGCATAAAATTATCATTTTATGAAGCCCCTTGTCATTTAATAACATTTAGCATAACACTTGTAATGTCAGATTATACTCAAATACTGTCAATCCATATGTGATTTAATCACCCGATTACTATCATACATTTGTATAAGTATTAACATTATAATTGTTTATGTTATGTTGTTATGTATGCTTTAATCTGGCACATTGCTACACTTTAAGATCATCTGATGAAACTGTGAAATGAACCCATGTGTGACACACATTAATGTATGACCCCCGTCAGCTCTTCACTGTACATCTCACTAATTCACACAATCTGCTCTGCTTCAAAACACCATTCATTAAAAGAGCACCTAATTACAGCACTTGCATTATCTATAATTAGTTTTCCAGCCAACTTCCCCGATAAAGGTTCCTCTGTGCAGTCAAATATGTAATTATATTTTAGAACACCAGTAATTCAAGTAATTAAAGTAGAGCCTTTCTTACAGACATCTATATACAGCGTGTAGAAACTGCTTCACGTCGATTTGAGCAGGAGACAATGATGTGTTATCATGAAAGACCAAACACACACTTTTAACTGACTTGTGTTTAAATGATGTGACGTCAGAGATCCTCAGGTTTGCATCTGATCTGAATATTCAGCCAAAAGGTGTTCAACATATGTGTCCATTTCACATAGTGTTAGATCCTGCATTTACGGTAGGTTTATTTCATTTATATAAATAGCACATTTTGACTGATAAAATGACATTTATACTCCAGAAATAGTATTCAAATGCATTTATGGTAGTTATTTATTTTTTTAATAAATAGCACATTTTGACTGATAAAATGACATTCATACTCCAGCAATAGTGTTAAAATGCATTTACGGTAGTTATTGTATTTTTAATAAACAGCACATTTTGACTGATAAAATGACATTCATACTCCAGCAATAGTGTTAAAATGCATTTACGGTAGGTTTATAATTTCTTTTATAAATAGCAAATTTTGACTGATAAAATGACATTCATACTCCAGCAATAGTGTTAAAATGCATTTACGGTATTTATTATTATTTTTTAATAAATAGCACATTTTGACTGATAAAATGACATTCATACTCCAGCAATAGTGTTAAAATGCATTTACGGTAGTTATTTTTTTTTTTATAAATAGCACATTTTGACTGATAAAATGACATTCATACTCCAGCAATAGTGCTAAAATGCATTTACGGTAGTTATTTATTTTTTTAATAAATAGCACATTTTGACTGATAAAATGACATTCATACTCCAGCAATAGTGTTAAAATGCATTTACGGTAGTTATTTATTTTTTAATAAATAGCACATTTTGACTGATAAAATGACATTTAAACTCCAGCAATAGTGTTAAAATGCATTTACGGTAGTTATTTATTTTTAATAAATAGCACATTTTGACTGATAAAATGACATTCATACTCCAGCAATAGTGTTAAAATGCATTTACGGTAGTTATTTATTTTTAATAAATAGCACATTTTGACTGATAAAATGACATTTATACTCCAGAAATAGTGTTAAAATGCATTTACGGTAGTTATTTATTTTTTAATAAATAGCACATTTTGACTGATAAAATGACATTCATACTCCAGCAATAGTGTTAAAATGCATTTACGGTAGTTATTTTTATATAAATAGCACATTTTGACTGATAAAATGACATTCATACTCCAGCAATAGTGTTAAAATGCATTTACGGTAGTTATTTTATTTTTAATAAATAGCACATTTTGACTGATAAAATGACATTCATACTCCAGCAATAGTGTTAAAATGCATTTACGGTAGTTATTTTTTAATAAATAGCACATTTTGACTGATAAAATGACATTCATACTCCAGCAATAGTGTTAAAATGCATTTACGGTAGTTATTTTTTTTTATAAATAGCACATTTTGACTGATAAAATGACATTCATACTCCAGCAATAGTATTAAAATGCATTTACGGTAGTTATTTATTTTTTAATAAATAGCACATTTTGACTGATAAAATGACATTCATACTCCAGCAATAGTGTTAAAATGCATTTACGGTAGTTATTTATTTTTAATAAATAGCACATTTTGACTGATAAAATGACATTCATACTCCAGCAATAGTGTTAAAATGCATTTACGGTAGTTATTTTTATATAAATAGCACATTTTGACTGATAAAATGACATTTAAACTCCAGAAATAGTGTTAAAATGCATTTACGGTAGGTTTATTTTATTTTTAATAAATAGCACATTTTGACTGATAAAATGACATTCATACTCCAGCAATAGTGTTAAAATGCATTTACGGTAGTTATTTATTTTTTAATAAATAGCACATTTTGACTGATAAAATGACATTTAAACTCCAGAAATAGTGTTAAAATGCATTTACGGTAGTTATTGTATTTTTTATAAACAGCACATTTTGACTGATAAAATGACATTCATACTCCAGCAATAGTGTTAAAATGCATTTACGGTACTTTTTATTTTTTAATAAATAGCACATTTTGACTGATAAAATGACATTTAAACTCCAGAAATAGTGTTAAAATGCATTTACGGTAGTTATTTTTTTTAATAAATAGCACATTTTGACTGATAAAATGACATTCATACTCCAGCAATAGTGTTAAAATGCATTTACGGTAGTTATTTATTTTTTAATAAATAGCACATTTTGACTGATAAAATGACATTTATACTCCAGCAATAGTGTTAAAATGCATTTACGGTAGTTATTTTATTTTTTAATAAATAGCACATTTTGACTGATAAAATGACATTTATACTCCAGCAATAGTGTTAAAATGCATTTACGGTAGTTATTTTATTTTTTAATAAATAGCACATTTTGACTGATAAAATGACATTCATACTCCAGCAATAGTGTTAAAATGCATTTACGGTAGGTTTATAATTTTTTTAATAAATAGCACATTTTGACTGATACAATGACATTCATACTCCAGCAATAGTGTTAAAATGCATTTACGGTACTTTTTATTTTTTAATAAATAGCACATTTTGACTGATAAAATGACATTTATACTCCAGCAATAGTGTTAAAATGCATTTACGGTAGTTATTTATTTTTAATAAATAGCACATTTTGACTGATAAAATGACATTCATACTCCAGCAATAGTGTTAAAATGCATTTACGGTTTTTATTTTTAATAAATAGCACATTTTGACTGATAAAATGACATTTATACTCCAGAAATAGTGTTAAAATGCATTTACGGTAGTTATTTTATTTTTTATAAATAGCACATTTTGACTGATAAAATGACATTTAAACTCCAGCAATAGTGTTAAAATGCATTTACGGTAGTTATTTATTTTTAATAAATAGCACATTTTGACTGATAAAATGACATTTATACTCCAGCAATAGTGTTAAAATGCATTTACGGTAGTTATTTATTTTTTAATAAATAGCACATTTTGACTGATAAAATGACATTCATACTCCAGCAATAGTGTTAAAATGCATTTATGGTAGTTTATTTTATTTTTAATAAACAGCACATTTTGACTGATAAAATGACATTTAAACTCCAGCAATAGTGTTAAAATGCATTTACGGTAGTTATTTATTTTTAATAAATAGCACATTTTGACTGATAAAATGACATTCATACTTTCTGCAGTGTCCTGAAACTGTTTTTGGGCCCTGTGTTTCATATCATATTCATTTGTGTTAGTGAATCTGAAATCATTCAGCAGTAAAACAGCGTCATGGAAACAAGGGAGGGTCAAACGTGAAGGCTTTTATAAACCCGGGTGATGCAGTAAATCCATGCGTTAGGCCTCTAGATGGCAGAAAGTCCACGCCGATGCACTGCACTCAAACTCTGAGGTTAATTACAGAAATCCCTCATGCGGAGAACATGATTGCTTAAATATTCTTCACTAATAATAAAAAAGCCTGGCTATTAATAATCTCTTCGTTCACATGGTGTTGCTGTCACACCAGATTGTGTTTGGAAACTGAATAAAAGTACTTGTATATGCATGTCATTCCTGCTATTATTGAAGCATTGCAGTTGTTTGTATTTCATGCAATGCTCAGCTTTAAATATGATGATGGACATCTGATGATGGACTTGTCATTAACTGGGATTAATAAATACTGATATGCAGTTATCCTTAAAACCTTATGTAGGCATGTTGATGGTAAAAGGTTACGACTTCAAATGAAACACTGTAGGATTTCTAAACCAGCACAATGTCACTCTTTGAGACACCGTAATGCATTATGGGTAAGTTATAAGTCAACTAATGAAAGGCTTAACGCGTTCTCATTCTGACCAGATAAAGCATGGTCACAGAATATACTTAGAGGTCACAGAAGAGATTAGTGGTGGGAAGAATAAATCAAACCTTTTATCATAGCAACCGCATCATGATATGACTGCTTATGATGGAAAGTCGAAAATGTTTATATAATAATACCTATTTTTGGATAATACGCTGAATTAAATACTTCACAAAGAAGATGCAAACCAAAAAATGAGATCATGCATAAAAGTCAGTGCAGAATTGCAAACTCTGATTGATAAATATGAAGTTTAATATTAAATTGTCATGCAATAGCAGCTCGAGGCATTTGCTCACATGAGCTAAATTAAGCAAAACTGGATCTCATGACTGGATCTAGATGGAAAAGACAGCGAGGGTCTGCTTCGGAAGCGTTACGTGATGAGCATGTGGGAGTTTTGATGCCTTATCGCTGATCTCCCACACATGTGCCACCTATCTCTACAGTTCATCCAGTTTATACACTATTACCACGGCTCTCCAGAACCTACAGGAGAGCCTCGGTCTACCGAGCACAAGCTAAAATTACATTTGGCATAAACCCCTCGCCAGACATCTTCAGAAGCACCATCCTCACCTGCTCACAAACCCAACAAGTCTCAATACGTCTCCGTCTCTCGCGAGCTGCAGGCGATGCCAGAAATATAATGATGTTCAAATTCTCTTCATTTACACATCCGGCAGCTTTTATCCGAAGCTCCTTACATTGTATTCAGATTCAGCTTTTGATCAGGTCTTGCATTCTCTGGGAATCATGACCTTGGCTTTGGCAGCACAGCGTCGTGCTTTACTGGTTGAGCTGCAGCAACACACAATAGTCCATTCTGCTCTCTGAATGCTCTATGAACTAGTTATTTCACATGGAAATATGAATGCGGGTGTTTGGTTATCAGTGCATTGCTGTGCAGCAGGTAAGGCATCAAGCTGTTTCTCAGGTAATCTGAATGGAGTCCACCCCCATCTCTCTGTTATAATATGTGTTCTTGTTCCAGTGCAAGTCTGTAAGATTTGTCTTGGACCATTTTATCATCTGCCAGCTGAAAATCAAATGCCTGATCATTTAGAAAATGTAGCTGATTTAGATCAATATGTAAAATTAGATTATATAATTTCAGTTTTCATATCTTTTTCAGTTTTTCAGTTTGATTTATTATTCATATATATTGTCAGGTTTAGTTTTAGTAAATTTGTTGGTTTGTCTTTTTTCTTATTTTTTAACACACACACACACACACACACACACACACACACACACACACACACACACACACACACACACACACACACACACACACACACACACACACACACACACACACACACACACACGTTGGTTTTATGGTTTCTGGGGACTTTCCATAGGCGTAATGGTTTTATACTGTACAAGCTGTATGTGCTATTGCCCTACACCTACCCTACACCTAAACTTAGCCCTCACAGGACGGTGCATTTCTATTTTCCCCCCAAAAAACTCACTCTGTATGATTTATAAGCGTTTTAAATTATGGGGACACTGAAAATGTCCTCATAAATCACCTTCTTGTAATTCCTATGTCATACCCATGTCATTATACAAATTTGTGTCCTCATAAACCACATAAACACACACACACACACACACACACACACATACACACACACACACACACACACACACACACACACACACATATATAGATTATAGATAAATAATATAGTATAGATATATATTAGTTAGTAAGGTAGTTGTTAAGCTTAGGTATGTTGTCAGATTAAGAGATGTAAAATATGGTCATGTAGAATAAGACATTAATATGTGCTTTATAAGTATTAATAAACAGCCAATATGCTAGTAATATGCATGCTAGTTAATAGTGAGAATTGGTCCCTAAACTAGAGAGTTACCTTTTTTCATATTTTTAGTTAACAATAATAATTAATATCTGCAACACAGTTTTTATCTGGAATAGTGTGCATCAATGAATATGACCAGTAATACAATTTGAAACAAATCAAATAAAAATGAATTTTGGCTTCAAACCATAGAGTGTGTTTAAAGTGAGAACGAGACCAAACAGGATGACTGCAGGAAGAACCGCTCGGAGCCAGAGCACTTGATTGACAAACGCCGAGCTCCTTGATGCTGGGCGATGACATTCGGTTAGATGAGCCACCTGGTGAACGCAGCCCAACGGGGGATTCCACAGCGGTCCTTCCATGATTAATCACATCGTCGTGGATGACAAATGAACAGCTACCGCTGTAACCTACTTTAAAGTGCACACAGAACCATGCCATCTCACCTCTTTTTTAACGCAAGTGGAAGCAGCCAATTTCCTGGCCTTAAAAACATGACATATAAACCAGAAACCAGTTGTTCTGAGCATGTTTCCTCGTAACTAGTTTTGCATTTGTGCATAACAGCTTTTCCTTCCAGTCCAAGAGAAGGGGCTTCCTACTGACTGCATCTTAAAATGACTCTCTTCAGCTCCATATGTTCTGTGAACTTACACTGAACAGGTTCCCTTTTATGGTGGCGTTGTGACTAGAATTTAGCTTTATGTGTGCAGAATGCAGCAGACACCCACAAAGGTGCTCGATGAAACATAAAGCTGTTTTGTATATTAACAATATTACATGTTCAGTGCAAAAACACCTCTTTTGTAAATGTAGCTTATTATAGATTGTGCCTTATTCCAAAAAGCCAGTGATTTTCCATAAACAACCAATGCCACACTATTAGTTAAAAAAAGATACTAATTTGGTAGGAGCGTGTTCATCTGGTGCTCTCAATCACAACACAAGGACACACAAACAGCTGCTTAACGCACTACTGTGCAAATGAACTAGTCCAGAGGGGAAAGAGCCAAGCTCTCCATTTAAACACATTGCAGTCTATGATTGAGATGTATTCGTTTTTGGATTATATATTTACTATGCGTCACTCTTGCAGTGAAAACAGCTTCTGCTGTCATGCATTGCATTGATGAAACCTGGCTGTAGAAGCGCGGTTCTTGTCTGGTAAGATTCTTTAGCGTTTTGAAGCAGCCAGTTGGTCTGTATCGCTGTCTGCACGAGTGCACATGCTTCGGCTTGTCATAAAAAAATAAAATAAATCCACACAACAGGCAAACAGACAGCTCAAGACTCTCTCTTCTGCATAAAAGAGGTCAGCGTGAGCGTAAGCTGACCGGCGGTTCCAGGTGCTGGGGAAATCACCTGGACAGGACTTGGACGTGTGATTCCTCCCGGCAGCTGTTTCTTCGGATAACACCGTACACTTGAAGCTGGTGCCTGCAGTCGAAAGGAGAACAGAATCAGCATTTGCCACCGTAAATGACATTAGCAGGGTAACGTAATCCAGTTATTCTCAAATGGTTTGTTTGAGGAAATCAAGTGGTGACCAAACATAGTACAACATTTGTGTTTGTTATACAAAAGTAGACAGTGTCTTTAAAATGTATTATAAATGAGAAAACCTGCATAGGCCAAATAATGAACATGATGAATGCTGAATAGGACACATTTCCAATTTAGTTACTAAATGTCTCTTAAATGGTTTCATACAAATAATTATCCACAAAAAACACAAACCGTGTTTACTCTTGTTGTAATCGAACGCCTAAGACTTTAGAGGAATTGATACGTTATGTGAAATAACCCGTTTCATGTCATTTCTCTAATTCATTAGGTAATTACATTAAGTTAGTGAACTAATGATAAGTGCATTTAATAATTTGTTCATATTCAATTCAGTGTTTACTAATACATTTTAAAATCAAAAGTTGTAATAAGTTGAGCAAACAGTACATTGAGTAAAAAATGGCAAATGAGAGTTAATAAATAATTAACAATGTTATCAGTAATATCGATTCAGATAAGACTAGGGACACATTATCTCTCGATTAATACTAAAGTATTTTAGTTTATATTAAAATGAATTCTGTCAAATGATTAATCGCGATTAATCGCATCCAAAATAAAGGGTTTTGTTTACATAATATTATGTGTGTACTGTGTATATTTATTATGTTTATACAAATACACACACATACAATATATATTTTGAAAATATTTACATATATGTACATGTATATATTTATATTCATATCATATATAAATATATTTAGTATACACTGAACAAAATTATAAACGCAACACTTTTGTTTTTGAAATAAGATCATAATAATAATAATTTAGAATAAGGTCATGAAGAATAAGGCATTAATATGTGCTTAATAATTTACATGAATAAATAGCTAATATAGTAATATGCATGCTAATAAGAAACTAGTTAAGAGACCCTAAAATAAAGTGTTAGCGTGTATGTATATATTCATAATAAATATAAACAGCACACACACATATTATGTAAACAACAGCTTTTATTTTGGACAGCACTTTTGACAGCACTAATTAAAAGTATATTAGCTTATTATGTATTTGTCCATAATGGGATGCACATTTTGTTTCAGTATTGTATAAATACTTGGTCATACTTATTCTCACTGATAACTAATTACTTATTATGCATATTGAAAACATATTGGTTGTTTATTAGTACTTATAAAGCACATATGCTGCATGACCTTATTCTACATTCATAATCATAACCAATTCCATAATAAAGGTTAATAAACTTAACGACTACCTTACTAACTATTAAAAAGGAGCTAATTAGTAGTTTGAGGAAAAAATGGTTGTTGGTTTGTTAATGGCAAGAATTGGGCCTTACAATAAAAGTGTGACCAAATATTTATGTAAATAATAAATCAGTGACCTGATGTAACATGATTCAAAAATACACCAAAACAAAAGAATAACCCATTTATTATTACGGTTGGTTGCATTTAGCATTGTTTCCCTTTCATAACCATATATGAAGACCTGCAACCCATTATTGGTTCACGACTCCCCCAGAAATAGACTCATCTGGCGGGAGATTTGATCTAAAGTGACTTGCGTTGGAATAAAGGTTTACATGTTATCAGTTCATGCATTCCCTGGCAAACGAGCTCATGACCTTGTTGAGGCTAACGCCACGCCGGACTGTTTTAATTAGGGTCAGAGTCTATTCTTAGAGTGGAAACGTCAAACAGAGAGTCTCCTACCATATAATATTACTACAGTTCTTACAATGCAGCACTATATAGATATTCCTGATTAGGGTTTGCTCTAAAACACATTTATCTCAAACCGTAAGAATTACACTGCAATTAATTACGCTTACAGACACCATTCACACTTTGTTTTTGTGGATTATTTCAATCCATACGGATCTGTTGCGGTGTCATTTACAGAGAACCAAAGCATTAAACCTGGACTTACTTCAAATGTAATGCACGTCTTATGCTGCCTTGCTAGCACTAGTATTTCATGTGCAGAATAGTAAGATAATTATGAGTTATATCCTCTTGTATTTTGTGATTGTTAATACGCTGTCAGAAAACCCCCTGAACAAGGTGTGTATTAGTACCATATGCACCTTTAGGGCTAGATAAGCACAAAGGGCATCTTTGACAAGCTAAAAGTACTTATTTTTCTTGACAGTGTGTGTCTGTGTGAATGTAATCCATGATAACCACCAGGATATTTTGAAAGGTGTTCAGGTTAGAAGAAAACAAAGGTGTCATATTTGTATTTGCACATGGGTGATTCGTGCAGAATTGTTTGTCAGTTGAAGAATCCCGTTAGTGCAACATGCGCCTTGAAGAACTGAGTGCTAACAGGGTTCATCATTGCCACACGGACGTCCAGCTGCGACCTCCACCAAGAACATGACAAGTCCATTTACACCTTCCCAAAACAGACACTGTTTAGTCTCCGATGTCACACCGAACCCGCCAAGGTTGGAGAGACACATGATGGATGTCGAGTGTCCTTCTGATGAGGCCAAGAAAGTGACTTTAAACATTCTCTATGAGGGCAAACTTAAAGTTAGAGATGTGTAGTCTGGAAAAATGGCCAAACTGCTTTGTTCTCAAGTTATTTTTTTATTTTTAACAGTTTGTTTCGGTCCCCAAATCCGATGGTTGGTAACACTTTAGTATAGGGACCAATTCTCATTATTAACTAGTTGCTTATTAGCATACCTAACATAATAGCTGTTTATTAGTACTTATACAGCACGTAATCTGCATGACCATATTCTATATCCCTAATCCTACCCAATACTTAAATTGAACAACTACATAACTATCTATTGATAAGCATAAAATTAAGAGTTTATTGAGGCAAAAGTCGTAGTTAATGGTTTGTTAATAGCAATAATTGGACCTTAGAATAAAGTGTGACCGATGGTTGATTTTGCACAGGATTTTGGAAACACAAAAATACTGAAAATGATTTTGCAGTGTCATAATAAGTGGATTTTTCTTTTGCCAAGTTGGTTGCCAATAACCCTTAATTGGGGACAAAACTATGCTCATTTTTCTCTTCTTCAAGTTTTTTGACAGATTTTAAATATCAGTTTTAATATTTACTGACAATTTCTCCCTCTTCAAATAAGACCGTCTGTCAATGTGTCAGAGAAAAGACAGTAGCACTTGGAAAGCATCCAAAATGATAATTATTTATCACAGATGAGTTAAACAGAATATGCGACTTGTGTAATGAGTGGGGGCTCGCCCGGGATATATGCTGCTATGAAGCCTTTGTTTGTTTATATCCCACAGTTTATTAATCGTTTTCCTTCTGTTTTATTTGTAATTCACTGTCACTGAGCCTTTGTGTATGCCCTGGGCTCTCTCCCTGTTATTATTGTTACCCTCCTTTCCTACCCCTTTGAAAGGGGGCACGTAACAATGACTACTTTACCAAAGTACTGATTAATGGTAAAGAGTTTAATTCTGAAAGTACAAGACTATATAAGACCTTTTCCTTTGTTAACCACAGTCAAAGGCCACTTTCAACACTGGGTAAGGCACATGCTTTTCACCAGACAGATTGCAGTGCCAAAGGTATACAGCATGAAACAATGCAGAGCTATTTTATTATTTAATAACTGACAACTAATCACAGTCTCAGAAACTGTTATGTGTTGTTTAGTTTTAAAGTTTGAGAGAAACAGATACAAGGCTACACAGTGACCACAAACACATTAACAGGAATAAAGACTAGATCATATTTTATAATCATATTTTGAATAATGTTCTTGCATGAGATCTTAAAACCTGACTGCTCATGATTTTTAGTAACTCAGAAGAAAATGAACTGATGAAACCAGATGGAACCACTCTGTGTTAACAATTTACATTGTGAAGATTTATTGAAGATGAGAAATGCATTAGTAACACAATACTTGCAAAGGCGAGAGGCATATGAACATATATTGGACAAGACATTGAAAACTTTAATGCAAGGTACTAAAGCGCACTTTAAAACATATCAATAATATATGCAAGTCTTTCTATTATTGTTTGAAAAATAAGTATTCATTGTCCCTATAAATCATTGATGCATGTTTCATGCTCTTAAACATACTCGGAAGCCTCCTACAATGTCTACAAAGCCTATTGTATTTTTTCACCTGTTTTATCATCTGCTAGGTGAAGTCTGATGACTTCGATGATTAATAGCACATCTTTCTTTCTTCAACAAGCCGTGTGATTTGAGGCAGGCTTGTGTACTATTCAAATATGAACTGAGAATGCCTTTTGAATTCTGATTCAATAACAGAATCTAAAGTAGCAAACAGGGTGCAGAATTGTAATTCAAATTTGAATGTAATAAATTGAAATTAAATCATATTAAATGGATCGATTTGAGGCATCATTCATTTCCATGACAGAAATGGTGCAGGATCTCTTCGCATATTAAACTAGGATAGAAGAAAGCACTTTAACAGTGTATCTGCTGTGCAACAGAACTTTGTTCAGATAATAAAGTGATGGTTAATACACAGAATATTTCCTTTAATAACTGACAGTAATGATACAATTGTTATTAGGAGATGGCCTTGTAAGTTATCATGAGGGATTTCAAAAGACTGACACCATTTTAGAGCAACATTAAAATCTCATATTTAAAGAATGAAGTCCTTATAAATAAAGCCGTTTTTAGAATCATCTCATAATATTTATTTTATGAGAAATTTCTACAATAAAATCACAACATCACAAGATTAAAGAAGCAACATTTTGAGAATAAACCCATAAAGTAAGAACTGTTTTCCCTTGTTTAACAGTGGGTGAGGAGTTACTGCTTCACACACGATTGCATGGTTCTTCATTAAATGTGCATTGCAAAATCGTTTGTGTAGGATATAACATGTAGGTTTATAGGTTTTAAGACATACTATATAGGTTTATAGTCCAGTTTCACTGTAATTTCTGCTGAGTCTGGCTCATTGTCGAAACCTGCTTACGTGTGCAATGAATACAGCAATCTGATAATAATGGCTCTGAAATGAATGTGCATTGCTGACGTATTGCAGACGCAAGATGTGTGTATCAGGGCTAAGACCAACACAATGCGATTTTGGTGACAAGGGAATCTTTCATTAAAAATATACTTAAAAAGGGCAAGAAATGGTCCACATCGTGTTGGGAAGTGAAGCATGGCTTGTGCAGAGCATCTGTAGATTGTTTTCCAGGTTGTCTTGGTTGAGACCTGGCTACATTACACCTTGCCTGTATCTTGGGCACCTTGTGCATGTTTGTGGTCCCATGAGAGACAGACTTTATTCCATTGGTGGCGAGGTGGTAATAACTTCAGCTGTACCTCATCACATGCCACCACAACAATCTGTGGTGACTCTTAGCCAACTGCTCCTGAAGCGAGTGAGGGTTTTGAGACGACAAACAGAGAGCTGGGGCGACGGTGATATGAGGAGGAAGATCTTCCATCACATACTAATAAAGCCCTTGAAGCTGCAGACCATGTTAACCGTTTCTGACTTCCACCAGACTTAACACACACGTATGTTGCTTTCAAGATGTCCTGGGAAGTTGTGTTCAAAAAAACAAACACATGCATAAAGCATGCCACAAAACACCCGCAAAACGAATGACTATGAATAGGTCGGATCGTTTTTAAAGTAGACATTTCAATCTTTATGTATATTTCTTACGGCTGTGAGTCAAGTAGCCCATGAGCTGAGTTTCGCTTTGTTTTTGTGACATGCTTCAGTTCATGAATAACGAGACGACAGAAAACGCTTCCTGCTTGTTTTCTTTATTTTATAAAAGCACAATGTTTTGTTGATATTGTGGATGTATACATATAAAATTAGACCCTTTACAGTTTCGAATGATGCATTACTCTTAGCTGATGGTGTATTTTAAGTTGTTTCCACTGTTATCATGAAAAAATGCATGTGATTATGCCGGCACCACCATGTCATGCAGTAATGTGATAACAGCTTCCACACTCCACACAAACACTTCACTAATACACACATTTATCTAGAGTAACGTGTAAAGTTGCTACTTACCTGTTTAGCATTCAAATGATCAGCCATATTTGAGGTGGATGAATGATTTGAATGAATGAATGAATGAATGAATGGATGGATGAATTGAATAGATGAATGAAACGTTTAGATTTCCTTGCACAAGCACTGTAATTAACTCAAGCACCAGCTGTAAACGATCTGTCCATCATTGACACACACAAAAAAAATGTCTGTG
This sequence comes from Gymnocypris eckloni scoliostomus, assembly GCA_027564155.1. Lineage (NCBI taxonomy): Eukaryota > Metazoa > Chordata > Actinopteri > Cypriniformes > Cyprinidae > Gymnocypris > Gymnocypris eckloni. Next base: position 25,570,446 of record CM050433.1, read on the forward strand.
ACTAAATGACCAACTCAATTTTATTGGACTAAGCCTCTTCTCATCAACTGACACCTAGTCAACTATTGGGGGGGGGGCAGCCATAGTAATTTGATAATTATTTTTCAGCATGGGAGTCCATATAAGCTGCGATGCACTGCATCTCCAAGCCCTTTGAGAGAATGAGCTCAACAACTGGCTAAGTAGCATTATTTACTAAATTCCTTTGTCATTTGTGGTGTTACACAGAGCGTACATAATAAAATGTTATTAAAAGTGATTTATATGCCAAACAATGTTCATTTTCTGCAGATCTGTGCCAGTTACGCAGGGATTTGGGTGAGTGGGTCCACAGCTCCATTGCTGTAAATCGTCATTATTTCTGCGTTCTCATTGCTTTGTTGGCATGTGGATGATTTCATGCTCAAGGAAATCAGTCCGCAAATTGATCATCCAAAATGGAAAAATGTGTGTAAAACAAAAAAAAAAACATGTGTTGATAAAATGTGATTTTTTTTTTTTTGCAAGGCAAATTTTTCAAACACATATTCTTACTGTTTTTTTTTGGGATGGACAAAGAATGTTGACATTTTTTGGCATCATGTTTGAGCAAACTAATCAAAGTGAACAATTTGGAGGATTTCTGAGGACTTTGTTGTTTTTGTTTTCCCCACGCTTGATACATTTTGCATTACTGACATTTGTAAGCATATGGGACAGCACTGTCATCTAATGGCAACATAACTACTCTTATATTGATGTTTATTATTATTAGATAGCATACTCTCGTTTTTAATGCACATTTGGTGTGTAAAGGAACGCTGATGAAACCATGACCCTGAAAGTATGATGTTGGACTCTTGAGACGTGTCTGGTCTCAAGTGCTTCAGCACTGCTATTGTCAAACGTTTATGGTATTTCTCTCTGAAATTCTCCTTTTGTGTGGCTCAGAGTGAGTTTGGTGTATAGATCTGCTTTATTCATTTTTAATACCTCTTGAAAGTTTCTTGGGTGGTGACATTGAAAATGTAGAGCAAGGTCTGTCCAGTCAGCTAACAAAGGCACACAAATGATCAATCATTCTGAGTTAACGTTATCTCTTCTGCTGGAAGCGTGGAGCAGAAGTAGACAGGAGGAGAGCAGGGTGATTCACTCTCTGTTGCCCCTGGCCACATACCTATAGTCATCCTGCATTTCTCTGCTGTTCATTCTCACTCTCTGTAGTCCATGCTTGCTTATTCTGAGCATGTTGGGCTGGTTTTCTCCATCCGCTATGAAATGTAATTGTTCTGCAGCATTAGTTGATGTGTTTTCTGAATGATCTGTGGCTTTATTGTAGGTAACCCTGTAGAATTACAGAGGTGGACAATGACACTAACTTTGCAACATCGACAGTTATCAAACTCAACTGAATCAGTGTTATACTGATTTGAGCTGAATAATGACTATTGTATGGTGGCCCAGCAGTGCACAACACAACGTGCCACAAATTCATTTGCGGCGCCATTTCTAGACCACGTACAATTTGCATTAAAGCTAAAATTTGGTAATTTTCTAACATAATCTGTATATTAATTGACTTTTCACTGCACCAGTTTTTAAATGACTCTTTAATTTTGCATAGCTATATAAATGGCAAATTTTAAAAGCTGTAAATTGAAAATAAAACATTGGATTTAAACCAGTACCTCTAGTATAAGGTCTCAGCTTTAACACACCCTCTATAGAGGCAGAGAAGGGAGCGGGAGCATTTCTATTGTGTTGTTGCTTCATTCCACGGTGTTGTTAACTTGTATTTGCTTTTTAAAAAGTTTGGTTTGGATCTTCCAGTGTTTCTATATGGCACAGAAAATGTAAAATGTTCGAGTTCATTGCCTCAACTGCCATCTGCGTCCGAGGTGAGGGGCTTACCGATAGGTCAACTGTCTTCTGTAGAGCTACTTATAGGTGAATTAAACTTATTTCATAATGATGAACTTTGAAACACAACATTGACACAGTAAAGGAACTGAATTGAAATAACACTAGACAGAATTGAGCTGAATAATGATATCTTCTGTAGAGCTCTTTTAAAGATGAAATTGAATTTGTATCATAATTGATGCAATTTACAACTTCAACACTGTATTTTCCTGTTTATTAATGTAAAGATGCTTTGAAACAATATTGTATAAAGCTCTATATAAATAGCACTTTAGATTAGGGAATGCTATTCACTATTAACTAGTTGCGTATTAGCACGCATATTACTAGTGTAATGGAGTGACAGAGGAGTGAGGCATGCATATCCATATGCACGTTTGTATTAAACAGAGATGTGGTCCAAACACAGGCAGGGTCAAACAACAGCAATGGGGTATTGCATGGGCAAGATACAAGAGCAGTCCAGTGAACAGACGGGGTCGATCTGCGGTCGAACGTAATCCAGCGATCAAAACAAGAGAGATAATCCATGTTCATAATAATAGTCCAGGCAGGGGCGAACAGAGTCCAACACGACAAGACTAAAGAGAGATCCAAGGCAGGCTATACACTACAGAGATCGGACAAGAAACGAGATACACAGACTAGGATCAATATACGAATGAAAGCTTGATAAACTAGACTTAGACTTAGAAAACACGGACGTGCTCTGTAATGTAGCTATCACTGGGAGAGCGATAAACGCTAGACAATACTCGGCAAACTGATCAGGATCTGAGTGTGTGTTATATAGTGTGTGTGACTAGTTTCAGGTGAGCGAGTGATTAGTGAAATGGCTGATGGGAAATGTAGTCCGAAGTGACAGTCTGTGTAGTGTGAGAGTCAATATAATGCAAAAGAGACCTCTGGTGGCGAGTGGACGGAAGACCACGAACTGGATTCCTGAAAACTAGCATATTGGCTGTTTATGAGTATTTATAAAGCAGATATTAATGCATGACCAGACAAGAAGATTTTTTTTTCAATGTAGAACTAAGCGGTATAAAAACAGCTTTGTGCCAGCAGCTATCACTCAGTTAAATATAGGTCTTAGAAACATTATTTCATTGTATTTATTTTGTTTTTAGTCTAGGCAGTTTTTAGTGATGCTGGGAATCTTAAAGCACTTGTATCATATATTCTGTTTAGTGTTTGTGGTGTCTGTAAAATGTGAAAGATGTGAGAACTCATAACACTGTAAACCTAGTCTTCCTATGGGAACAAATAAAGTGAACCTGAACCTGACCATGTTCTAGATCCCTTAACCCGACCCTATGCCTAAACATGTCTACTACAACAAACTTACCTACTATCAATAAGCAGCAAATTGGGAGTTTATTTAGGGCAAACTTTTAGTTGATAGTCTAAAGTGTTACTAATATTTTTGACGACTTCAGTGGAGCAGAACATAGGATTCTTGAATATTTTAACATCATCCGATTGTTATAAAAACACAGCGTTCATCAGCAGCGCACAGAAAAATCAGACGAACCCACAACAACAAAAACATCTGTTTGACAGATTCCATTATCCCTAAAAATTACTAACTTTAATCAACAACTATTATATCTACATATCCCACTTTACCTGCATACATAGAGTATACTGAAAGTGATATATGATAGAGCAAAAATCATCATCGCTAATCATAATAAATAAGGCATTGAGCTATTAAATACATTGCCATTATGAATCTCTATAAATCTGCATTAAAACAAAGTCTATTCTAAAAACACTGAATACAACTGAGTTGATGTCTGCATGTACATATGCCAACAATAAAAAATGAAATTGGATACAAAGAAAGAAAGTACAGTAATTGCATACGATTAAATGCATTATTGAAAGCTGTAGATTTGTAGTTAAATTTGCTTTTTCTAAGGTGCTTTGGCATTTTAAAATAGGAGACTTAAGAGAGGGTTTCAGCATTTTGACCATTCAAAAGCAGACGTTTTCTGATAAAATATCGTACTGTCTTGAACTACTTTGAGCATGTCTACATTTTCAAACATGATATCACAAGTGACTTCACATAGTTCTCAGATTTGTATTGCTACAAATGTAGAAAATCCAGTCTCAAGTTTCTGTTGGTTTCAAAGCATCCATCAAAGCCACTGAAAATGAGGTCATCTCGACACATGGAGCTGAATACATCACGGAAATCTGGTGAGATCAGATACCTCGATGAGCTCCATTTTCTGACTTTCTTACCAATGCTGAGTCACTATGCATCCATAAAAAACAATGAATGCGTTTGGGTGGCAAGCAAGCACAGGGTGGGATAAAAAGCAAGCACATAACCTGAATGAATTCAACCTGACCCCTAGATCCTCACAACTGTTGTTTTTCCTCTGGGCTGCAAACAATTACTTGATTCATTGTTCTGACACGGCAAGAAATGAGACCTGGAAGGCAAGTTCCTCTTGTCTCACTTCAGGGCTTGTCTGATTGGTGCTGAGAGATGTTGACAAAGACTTCATATTGATTTGTTGAATCAAGTGCTAGAGGGGTCACACTTGTGCCTTTTACTCATTTTGAACAGAAATGAATTGCAAAGACTCTAGATTGTGAATGAAGAGGTATCACACACCACAAGTCAAGTGTCACAAGCATAAAGAACATGTATTTTCATGCTTAATTGATTTGTTATTTTATAAAACAGTAAGTGCTCAGTTTGTCCTCAGCTTTGAGCAGTCATAGTTTGCTATAGCAGTAGGTGAAGTATCGAATGTTGACTCAGGCACACCGAGGTGTTTTCTTATGAAGTTGATTAATAGAGGAATGTTAATGGGGCACCGTGCAACATATGAACCATGGCCAGCTACTGAAAACGCCCACTTAGAGAAAATAATGGCCTGGGGGTTTTAATAAAGAACTAAGTCTTGAAATCCTCATTATGGTAGTTTATCAAAACATTGGTTCTTAAAATGTGCGGCTTTGATGAATCACGGTTAACTTAACCTAATGCAATTAACTTCAATTAGTTAAAGAAAACTGTGATTCATTAGTTTTGCAAAGTGCATGTTTAAAAGTGATTTTTTTTTTATTTTACATCGTCACAATATTGTGACTTTATAATAATGCCATATATAGGCATGTATTGCTTGGTTATATAGGCTCAGAGGACAAACTTGCCTCTACCTACATTTGTGCTAAATAAAATGCTTAACACAGTGCTTTATTTTTGACATGTTCACATTTGTATTGCATAATTACAAATGTAGCATGGCTTTTATGATGTAGTAAACTTGCACGGTAGCGCACCCGGTACAGCATTATGCTTGCATTGCAGTGTTATTGAATACGAATCCTGTAAAACATGTGTCATGATAAAAGAGCTCTAAGAATTCCTCTACAATTCTTCAATATAAAATGGCATGGCTGCTTCAGCAAATGCCGTTTTAATTCTCATTTGCTTTTGTTAACACTATTGGTTGGGTTAGGGTAGGGCTCCGTGTAGTAGTACACGAAAGTTATTTGTTTTTCCTGTTCTCATTTAGTCCCAGCCGTGTTTTTATTATATTCCAGGTGTGTCTCGTTTTCTCCTCATTAGTTCAGCCTTTATAGTGTGTTCTGCCCCGTGTTTCCTGACTGCTGTTAAATGTCCTTATGTTCTCCTTCGTTCCACGTGTTCCTGCTTTTGATCCATTAAAAGTCTGATCGGTGAAGAACTTTGTATCCTCGCTTCTGGTGAAACATGACAAACATAGATTCATGTTCATCTGTTTCAGATAAAACTGAACATGCGTTTAGAACCAATCACTGGACAGGTCGATTTGCAGAATTGTTTCTACATGCAGGAAACAATGAAGTATAGTTTTGCAGATATGTCACCACAGACACCAGTGAGGGTTGATTTTATTTTATTTTTTAATACATTTTTTTGCTCTTAGGCTGTATTAATAAGGGTGTTTATTGTACCAATTCAGCTTGTTGCAGACAACAATGTTTTGCATGTTTTAAATTAAATGATTTTTGCATAAATAATTTAAATGCGTAATGATAAAACTGTCAATTCTGTATTAATTGTTAACTTTCTTTTTGCTCCATCACTCCAATCTTCTGTAGACTTGTCTGTTCTTGTTCATTACGAGTGGTATATGTGAGTTACTGTAACTCAAATACTGCTCAGAAAGATTCAGTACAACATTTGATGATTTCTTCAACTGTAGGTTTCAGTTAAGTGGTTCTCAACGGGTTTCCCTGCTAGACGTTATATTCCGAAATAATGTTGGACATCAATAGATGATGCAATAAAATAGCCACATTGTTCATTGTACAAAAACACATACACATGTTGCGGCTGACGGCTGTTAATGCACAGTCACTGTTTTAGATCCACTGACTGTAATACTGTATGAGATTTCCATTCAAACTGAAAGCTCGCTAATTTTAGATTTGAAAAGGATGAAAATTCATTCAAAAATAAAAGTCACAAATAAATAAAAAGAAAATGAAATTATTTGCATTAGTTTTTAAGTGCACAAGAAAATAAGTATATTTTTATTTAATAGTAACCGTTTATTCTAAAACATACTAGTATTATCACACTTTAATTTGGGTTGCACTTTATTTTACGGTACATGTTCAATATGCTTACAGTGTACTTACCTAAGAAAGTACTGGTAATATAAGGTAACTACATGGGGTAGGGTTAGGTATGGGGTAGTTTCATGGTAAGTACCTAGTTTTTACCTAGTTATTATAATTACTATAATACGTACATAGTATGTACATGAAGAACAGGACTGTAAAATAAAATGCTACATTAATTTTGTTCATTTTATAAATAAGTGTCCTTTTATTGTGGCCAGCCTAAGACACACCTGTGAGGTGGATGATTATCTCGTTCACTAACACAGATTTAGACAGATTTGTGAACAATATTTGAGAGAAATAGACCTTTTGTGTACATAGAAAAAGTCTTAGATCTTTGAGTTCAGCTCATGAAAAATGGGGTAAAAACAAAAGTGTTTCATTTATAATTTTGATCAGTATATATATAAATATATAAACATTTAATCACAATGAATTACAGTATTAAAGCTCACGGTCAGTGTATAAAAGCACCGTTCGTTTGGTATCTGACAGTGTTTGGACATGGAATTAATCGGATAGATCTTCAACACATTTTTGGGATCCAGCCCACCAGTTGAGAGCCTTCTGTTTTAGCTGACTATGGACTAAATTGGTGACTATCTTCATTAAGAGCTGTGTCAGGTGAAAGTGCAAACATCAGTGACAATGGCATAATTAACATTCAGGTCATCGGCGCCTTCGATTCAGTCCCTCGTATCGCTCATGACCTATGCAAAGACTTTCTGTCACGGATCGAAGAGTGGTCAAATACCACCCTCTGAAGCTGAGAACCGTCAGCAGAAATGTTCAATATGATATATCAACCAAGACCAGGTGCAGACCTTTGACCAGATGCCTGGTTTCATCACGGTTAATTCAAGAGGTTCTTTGAAAGAGCGTAAAATAATGATCAGCTTTAGCGCCCTTCCGTTTACCATTCTCATGTTGATGCTCGGCTGCCGGATGAAAGAAGATGAAAGCGTGTATGATCGGTTCCACCTATCCCTGTCGAGATGAGGTGAAATCGGTTTGTGTTGCACTGATTAATTAACACTGATTTAAATCAGACAAGTGCTGAACAAAGGTAATAACATGCAGAAGAGGTAGAGAAGCATATTGATCCATCTCAGTGCATGCTAATGCGATACATGATCAATGCTGACGGTGGCTGCTGATTCTATTCCAGTGTGCTTTCTTCCACACGAAGGCCATGATTAAATACAGCTTGTTCTTGATTGGCATGAAAGCTTTAGATGCTACTTTCTCACAATAGGTTTTAGAGGTGTCTGGTGACAGTAGCGTGGTTCCACAGCATGGGTAGTATTGAGCTCATTTGTAATTCTGGGCTCAGTTCAGTAGGGCTGTGTGACTGACAGACAGCTGCTTTCAAACACTCACATGCATTTACAGCACACACATGTTGTCACGTTCCCGTCGGGGCAAGGAGCGAGGAGACGAGGAGAGCATTCAATATCCCTTTATTGAAGCAACACATGAATCTCAGGGGTAGACAAACAATACCGGACATCAGACACGGGTAAAACTAAGACTTAAGAATACAGTGGAAGCAAACGAGGAGAACTGAAACAGGTGAGGAATAATCAAACACAGACTAATGAACTAATGATGACAGAACGAGGACAGGAAGGACCATATATGGGCACAAGAGGAAGGGAGACACAAGACATGGGGATACAGGTCTGACACATGTTCATGAAACTTGTGCTAACTCAGGTGTGCACATCTGTCAAATACTCACAGTGGTCATACTTGAGTGTCCTTTCAACGCTGAACTATTTTAACAAAAAAACATGGTGTTATATTACAATCATTCCCCTTCAGACCCTCATGACTGTGTGTCAAAGTCAATAATCTCTTAAATTATTAGATCAGTTCATTGCTTTATGACAAGGAAATGCTAGTATCATAGGGTGTGACCTCCCCAAAACCTAATGATATTTATGAATGAATAATTCATAATATTATCAATTCATGCAAATATCTTAAGGGTCATATTTTAAAACAATACCTCAAATGTGTTAGGTATAAGAAAAATAGATTACATTTATATTGATGGTTACAGCACATGATCATTTTTAAATGGTTATTAATTATTTTTTTATGTAAATCTTTCTTTGACATAGTATACAAGTTTTTTTAAACTAAATAATACTTTAAATATGAAATATTTATAGGACAAATTCTTACAATTAAATATTTAGCTTTGACTTTTGCCTCAATAAACTCCGTATTTGCTGTTTATTAACAGTAAGGTATTTGTTAAGTTTAGGTATTGAGTATGATTAATGGATCTAAAATATGATCACGCAGAGTAAGACATCAATATGTGCTTTATAAGTATTAATAAACAGCCAATATGCTAGTAATATGCATGGTAATAAGCAACCAGTACTAGTGAGAATTTGTGGCTAAACTAAATTGTAAAATTGTAAAATTGTAAATATGTACAATACAAATATTGATATGTGAATGATTTGATTAATTTGATGAATTATTTCATTTAAACATTAACATTAGCTCTACTACTTGTCTTTATTTTATACCATACATTGGTAACAGACCTGGTATCAAGGCTTGTGAAGTTTCATTGATTTTGAACACTTTGGTTTGGTGACGACCTGCTGTTAAAGAAACCTCAGAAGTATAGAAATATAAAATGAACACTTAATCCATGTCATGCTGTCAATCGCCCACAGCCCGCTGCTGTTATACAGACCACTTGTTCTGTACAAGTGTGTTTTTCCCTTTGCTTGCCCTAAGGTCATTAGCTAACACACAGGTATATTAGATAGAGAGTGGATTACATGCGTGAGAACGGGTCTCCACCGTTCAACAGACACCAGCTGGAGAATAAAACAAGACTTGACCCTTTAAGACCTTAAGCTAGGGTGCAGCTCAATGCAGGCAATCGGATTATTGAACCCTCCATCAGTTTCAAAATGACTTTCTTATCATTTAATAGAAGAAGCCACAGCATCCGGTTGCTTATGCACCTCACTGCAGCAGAAATAGATGAGTGTGAGTAAATGTACATTTGTTCCTGGGTGAAGGGAACAGCTGGAAATGTCTACAACTATCACCAAATTGCTGAGTGGATTCTTCTTATTTCAATATAAATCAAATATTAAGTATTTTTCAGCGTTGTTAGGTTATTAAAATGTAAACACAGGTCATTTTGACATTTAAAGTCCTTAAAATGCACCAGATGTTCACTTGCAACATTCACAGAAGAATGCATTATTTTAAATAATAGACAGATTGACTCTATTAGTCATAAAACCTCTGAAAAACATGTTCTGGGTCAGAAGTCTCAACAAAATCAAAAGCTGCAAAAGAAGCAAAACCCGTCGTGACATTGACCAAGCAAGCAAATATTACCAACAATACGATACACGGTTTCAATTTTCCATGTTTTCCCAACTCAATCTCTTTTTATTATTTATGCGAAGTGTGCTTTCTTTCTCCTGCTCTCTCGCCGTGCACATACCATTTTGTCACCACATGTATTGGCTTTCTTGTTGCTGTGACTTTTATTAATATTTTGTGATAAGAAGCTATTTTGGCGAGTTTTTAGGCGATTATTTTTGGGAGATTATCAAACAAACAAAACAAAAACAAAAAATAGGAAGACATTCTGTCAACCCTGTTGAAAATAAAATCAGCATATGCTGGTCAGGTATGTTTTGAAGCATGGCAGCTGGTTTGAGATGGTTTAAGCTGGTCATTAGTTGGTCATGTGCTGGTTTAAGTTGGTCCTGTGCTGAAAGCAACTAGCTCCTGTTCAGCACCATCTTAAACCAGCTCAAACACGCTGCCATGCTTCAAAACATACCTAACCAGCATATGCTGATTTTATCAACAGGGATTTGTAATATTGTCTATGTTCTGTTTTAATTTTGGATGTAAAATAGCTGAAATCACGACACAGACATTGTCTTTAACTTATGTGTATGGTGATTTTATCAGATGAGGTCTTGAATTGTTTATAAATCCATATTTTAGCAGTGCACAGCTACAGATTGGAAGTGACTGCAGTCTTAATGGGTGTCTAACAACAGAAACATAATATGTAAATAAGAACAGTTCATTGGGAATTAGTTGACTTTAAGTGACTTTTTAGCGACTTTTTAAGCGAGAATTATCTCCTTTTCATTGACAGCATTTGAAATCACTGCATCAAACAGCACAGAAACCTCTCAGCACTGTTCAACGATGGATTTATTTTGAAAACCAGACAAATGTCTTAAAATATAAAACGTGAGGGCTGCATCTGTCGTTTAAGTGGAATACTTGACTTCAGGCTGTTGAATTATTGAAAAATAATGCTTCATGTTGTGGCCGCATCAGCACCTCAGGTGTGCATTATTTTTCAATTCAACGGACGGGTCAATTATTCCTGACTGTATTCGTTCTCTTCAAAAGTTTATAAAAATTCTATACATTCAAGCCTCTAAAAATCTTTCCGAAATACTGTGTTGCAGGTACTACAGGGACATAAAGCATTTTATTAATTAATCTCAAAGAAAACCATATGTACATAGTAAATGTTATGATTCATATGCCAGATGTCCACATGAAAGGGACCACTGAGTCCAGGGGACGTAATCCTTTATGAAAATGTTCAAGGCACACTTTTATGCAAATGTGTCTTTTAGCAAGACATTTAGTTGATTTATTGATGTGGTAGCTGCTCAGAACTGGAACACATTAATATGCATGCTTGTTTAAACATAGCAGGGTGAGCTCTCCATGTCCTCGTCAGCATCTCGTTAGGGTCCAGAGAATATCGTTCAGAACCATGGACAGCTGCCAGATATTACATGACTCCACACCTGAAAGCACTTGGCTGTCATTACCAGCGAGAGTTACAGAAGCCCTCCCAATGTTGGAATATGCTACTTCTCGAGTAGTGAACTAAAATCAGCATGTCAAATCAGCAACTTTAAAAAGTTTACAAATATCTGTAACCTACTAGTTCTGGTGAGATATGAGTAAAATAATGAATCAAGTCATCACAAAAACATGTTTTCACAACATTTAACTAACGTTGGTTGAGCTGTAAAACAAAGTTCTAAATGTTCTCTAAACATTCTAAATATCAATATTTAAAACAATTAATATTAAATAAAATGATTTCATATTTGGTAACACTTTTTATAGGACCAATTCTCACTATTAACTAGTTGCTTCGAGTGTCCATATTACTATAATGTTTCTTATTCTCCATGAGCATATTTCAGATCCCTTAATCCAACCACTATTAATAAAGCAGCAAATAAACAATTATTAATAAACAGCAAATTAGTTTATTGTGGCATAATTTGTATTTAATAAACATTAGTGAGAACTGGACCTTAAAATAAAGTGTAACCTAATGTTTTCCTCGGTTATGCAAATGTTAGCAAAAACATGGAGATAAATATGTAATTTGATCATTTTGCTTACATTAGAGGAATGTTACATCTCTGAATGTTCATAACAAGCGGTATCCACATTTAAAAGATGTCAGACAAACATATAATAATTAGTGGGTTTTTTTTTTTTGCTAATGTTTTGAGAATAACCAGATAACATTCTGTCATTGTTACTGGATCAGTATTTGTTCATAACCGTTGTCATCCGTCATCTAAAGTTCTGAACACGTACTGAAGATTTTAACCACACTATTAAATGGAGTATACAGTACTTTAAAAGACTGTGCGTTTGACTGTAAAAAAATTAAATTAAGCATAGTTTGGGCTTTAGCTGGTAACATGGCAGAAGTAGTAGTTCATAATACAAATATGAATATTTATCCAACATGATTTTTTTAACGGTTGGGAAATAAGTTCATCATCAAATGCAGTACATAAACACATTTGGTTGCTGCTCCAGTCAAGTGACTGACCAACATTGTGCAACCATACCATAATGCCATGCAACCCAGCACGCGTTCTACAAGTCCACTGTCATTCGTTTAAAAGACATCACAAAACGCCACAAAGCTTCAGAAGCACTTGCAGCAATTCATGTGATAAGTTATACATTGACAGACCACGGTAATTTGATGGTAAAATTAAGGACTGCGACATTTATGTGTAGACAAAACTGGCTTGTCTTGGATTATAGTCTGCAAATGCAGTCTGCAGATGTTTTATAAGAGGTCATGAACTTTTCCAGTATCCACAGACTTGCACTCAAACTGGGAGAGACAACTGTCCTCAAGGTTATTCTTACGACACACGAGGGACTGGATTAACCAGGTCATGCCATTAGTTCAGTTATATGTCGTAATCCCATCGTGCTGCAAGGAGTTTTAGAATAGCTGTGAGAATCTCAGATATGTTCTGGTTTCCTAAAGTGCATGGGACTGTAACTTGGTGTCTGGTCAGATATCTCTTAGGAAAAACTGGTCCAAGTCCTTGAATAATCTTGGAGATGAATGAAAATGTGAGTGATAGCTCTTTCCAGATCTCGTCGAATTTAGCAAAATCTTCACATTAAAAGAGATTAGAAAGATAAGTTAGTTCAGCATGACAGCCACTATCCTCTAGAGATCCTTATCAGGCAACAGTCTTGTTGGGTGCCAGAGTCTTGCTCAAGGCTGAGGAATAAAGTAGATGAGAAGATGGAAGAAATGTGATTAACCGATAATTCCAACACCTGATCTTGAAATAGGACCTTCAGGAAGCTTAATTAAGTCTCGACCGTTGACAGTTCCTCCATGGGTCAGCAAGGTTATTGATCGGCTAGACAGTGAATATAAGGAGTCATTTCAAACTGACAGAGAGCTGATGAAAGCAAAAGAAAGAAAAGTGTAGGTGATCAAAAACTGCACAGACTGCACTAATCAGTTCTTCACTGATTATGAAACCCAACGAACATGACTTCCCTTCACTCTCAACTCAACACTCAAGACATCGTGTGCATTTCACCTGATTTATCCTTCACAGCAGATATAACTCTTCTTGGAGTTCATATAAATTAGCCATTTATAATCAGAGGATTAATATTTAGTGGCAAAATCTTCCATTAATCATGTCTTGTAAAATTGTAATAGATTAGGATACAACATGCCAGATTACTAATTAGGATCAAAACAGAGTACAAATTCAGGAAAAATACACAAGCAACTGATTTGAGTTATGTGCAATGAAAATACATTACAAATTGCACTTGATGTGATTGCTTGTGTTCAATATAATTAATGATTACGTGCATACCATTTCTTATGCACAACATCTTTGAACACTGGGAAAAGAGAACAATCTGATAATGTAGTGTAAAATAAATTGACCAAAATACATGATGTCCTTAAACTCTTTCAGTGGTTAATATAAAGAGAATCGTTTAATTTGGCAGAAAACCCTGCACATGTACATATTCTGATGTCACCATAAAACCTATAGGCCATACTCATACATCATTTACAGTTTCTTCTACAGACTCTGATATGGGCCTCATGCACATTTTATAATATGCAGAATAACAGCATAGATCATGTAGAATTAAATGGGTATGAAACACACCACTTTGGTATGCTGTAAGTGCTCTCGGTGAAGGCCTGATTATTACTTCTTTTGTCACATCTTGAACAACTGTCCATCCAAACACATCATGATAATATTACTTCAGTCACAACCAAGGAAGTTGATGGAAGATTGAGTTTTTGTTTGGCATGGGTGACACCACTAAACGAGTCTAATGGACCACATGAGTGGCAGAAGGACAGCTGTTACACAAGCTGGCATGTGAAGAACTCTAATGATGCTTGTTTTACACAGTGGAGAAAAGACATGCCAAACAAACACCACCCTTCACAGTTTCAACATGACCTTCATGATTTCATTAATATGTTGATCTATGATGAATCTTTTCACTTTGATTGTTTAGAGTTTATTATGTGTGTTATATGTTTATGTGAACTTTTTGTACGGCCATCTTGGCCAGGACTCCCTTTTAATCTCAATGAGATCTTCCTGGAAAAATAAAGGATATATTAATTAATAAAATAAATAAAAAATACTAATACAGACTGTTTCAGAAATATTGGCACTCCCAAAAAACTGGACAAAAAGTCATACCAAATAAACAAAACATAGGGCTATAATGTTTAAAATGTACCTTTTTTATTGAAATCATTCCTGTGTATGTATGCATTTTTATGTTATTCTTACAAAAACACATGGATAAAAATGTTGGCACTGCAAACAGATGAAACAAATATGAAACTTTTGGTTATGCACACCATTTGTGAAAAAAACTAATATTAAGAAAAACGGTGTTACAGAAAACCTCATATATGTAACATTAATTTGTTCAAATAAAATAAAAAATCTATAAGGTTTTGTTCAATTAATACAAATTTGGACTAGTGAAAAATCTAGTTCTATTTGGTGATGGTATGACTGATACTGTTTAATGATGCATATAAAAACAGTGAGAAAGTCATGGCACAATACTTATATATACAGTAACACATTGTTCATAGTACATAATAACTTTATTCCCCTACTGTGCCGGCCAAAGTCAACTTTGGCAAGTAAAAGTAAGTAAATTCCATTTGATGTTTGGACAAAAAAGAGGAAGAAAAGGGAGAAAGCAGGTAACACCAGGGGGTCTGTTCACCTCTGGCTATAATGTCAGTAATTATGCCAATATTTAATACATTGATTGAACTTTAAGATAAAGTTGTGGGAGCCTTTGAGTTCAATGGTAGACGTTGGAAAGCAACATAATGCTGGGCCAGAGCTGGATCTTAGACTGTAGCATCCTCAGGATAGGCATCCCAAAGTGTGTAAAAGACTGATAGACTATTAGCATAGATGCTATTCAGTTAAATCACAGATGTGAGGTATGAGGGGTGTTTTCAGTTCCAGCAGACCTGAATAACACAGAATAACCATGAGCTAGGAAGATTCTTCCATAGTTTAGGAGCCATGGAAGAAAAGCATCTCCTTTTGTGGAATTAGATACTCTAACTTCCAACAGGCCAAAATTTGGGAGCATAATAAACATAATGGATTATCGTGAGATAAAGGATTGCTTTTGTACTGATGAGCTAGTCTGTTCAAGGCTTTGTACATAATCAGCAGAATTGTATAATTAAAATGAAACCTGACATGTAGCCAATGTAGAGCCAATCAAATTGGGCTGATATGATCATATTTCATAGTTTAATAAGCACTCTAGCTGCTGGATTAGAACCAGCTGAAGAGTATTTATTGAGTCTACAGGACATCCACCCAATAAGGCATTACAGTAATCTAGTCTCGAGGTCATGAATGCATTAATAGTTTTTTTGGCATCTCAGACAAACAGCGTATGTCTTAGTTTCAACGTAGGCTCATTGGAAATACGTTCCTCTTCCTACATTTCTGCTAAACTAAAAACAAAACGTACTCATACATATGAATCGCTGCAGTTTCCAGTTGAAATGAACAGTAGAGGCAGTCAAATCCCACAACTTTTATTCCTTTTCACATAAAGTATGATTTGCAGGCCCACAATTTCGATTAATAAAGTCTAATGTTCACATAATTACTTGAGGAATATTATGTTATGAATTCAAAAGATTTTTAACATGCTGTGAGATTTGGAAACTGATGCATTTGAAGGTTAGCGTCACACATCCAGTTTCATATGCATGCGTTTTCTAACTGCTCGGTAGCTCACACGATACGGCGTTGCACTTAGGTGATGAAGAGCTCCGGTACAAACCCAGTGAAACTACGGTTCAACAAAACCGCTCTAATCCACATAAGGAAGTTAAAAGAGCACGGCTGCATCAACAACTGCATTTTTATATCACCTTTGCATTTGTTAACACTATCCGGTTGATTTAGGGTTGGTTTGGTGTAGGAGATATTTCCAACACGGTATAGAGCATTAACTTTTACCGACACTCTTCAGATATGTTTATAATGAACCACCGCAATACATACCTGAAGCAACGTAATACAAACACAGCAATACATGCCTACATCAATGTAACAAACACATGCCAGGGTCATGTATTAAACCTGCGTTTTAACACCACACACTGGACGTTTCACTTTGAAACTAGCGAAACGTGCAGTATATGTAAAAACAGTGCTGCAGAAATGTATTTAGAGGCACGTATTTCCAATGATCCTGGTTAGCTTAGTTTAGCAACATTTCTAAGGTGGAAAGAGGCTGTTCAACAAACATTGGAAATATGATGGACAGATTGCTATTAAACATAACACCAATGTTCAAGGTAACCTAATACAGTTAACAGTAACAGTGTAACATTAAGTCCATCAAATGAAAAGCTGTATGCATCTTGTGGTTTTGCGTTTTTTGACTAATACCTCTGTTTTGACAGAAGACAGGGATTACTAACTATCTTTTATATCTTTGATATCAGTAATACTCTACTAACTTGGCAAGTTTAGTCAGGTCTGGAGAAAATCTGGAGAGTATAAATAGAGGATAATCTGCATAACAATAGAAAATAATACCATGATTCCTGATAATTTCTCCTAAAATAACCACATACAGGCAGAAGAGTAATGGGCCTAATATTGAGCCCTGTGGCACTCCATGCATAACTTGTGTTTGGTTTGACACCTTGTTTATTTATTTACTCTGATTAGTGCTATGATGGGGCCAAAATCCTCCCAGAAAATGTTTTCTTCTGAAGAAATTAATATGGTTGGGATGACAGACCCTTTTCTAACATTTTTAACATAAATGGAAGATTTGTGTTTTTGTCATGAACCCGGTCCGTGGCCTTCCGTCCGATTGCCACCAGAGGTCGCCCTTCCAATATATTGACTCTCACACTACACAGACTGTTTCATGTTACCTTGGACTACATTTCCCATGTGCCATTTCACTAATCACACGATCACATGTAGCCAATTACACACTAATTGTGTGTCATAACACCCACTCAGATCCTTCTCAAATCGCTGAGTATAGTTAGCATTTATCCATGTGTTAGCGATAGCTACATTACAGAGCCGTCGTGAGTATTCTGAGCCTAAGTCTAGTCTAGTCCTGTTCTATGCCTGATTTACCCGTGTCTTGATCTTAGCCTGTTTACCTCGTCATGTCTGCTCTCTGCCTGCCTTGGACTTTAGTCTGTCTTGGATTATCCCTTTGCCTTGCTGTTTTGGACTTTGTTTGCACCTTGCCTGGACTATTTCCTGTTTGTATATTCCCCGTTTGCCTCTGGATTACGTTTGCCATCGACTGACCCATGCCTGTCTTTGGATTACTCTTTCGTCTTGCCTGTGCTATACCTGTTGTTATTATCGACCCATGCCTGTTTTATGACCACGTCTTTGAATAAAGCTTTGCATATGGATCCATTCGTCTCTCGTTTCATTCGCCCCGTTACAGATTTGAGTTTATAATTAACCAGTTCCTCTGGGTCAAGCTGTGGCTTCTTGATAAGGGGTTTGATAACTGCCCATTTGGAAGTTTATAGACATGCTCTTAATAATGTGAAGAGTTCATAACGTTCAGAAGAGGTACTGAGATTACAGGAAACACATGTTTTGGAAGCTCAGAGGAAAATACATTTTTCAATGTGTGGTTTATTTTCACTTTTGTAAGCCTATGTTATGCCCTATAGAGAGGCATATGACCCAGTCGAGGGGTTTGGGGTGCTGAGCTTGCATCAGTCTCTTGATCTCAGTACTGAAAATAACCTGAAGGGCATACAGTATTTCTGTCTGATAGAAAATGCTCCTTAATAGCCAGCAAGAACTGCTCATTATGAATTAGGTATTAGGTACTGAATTATGTACTGCATGCACCTTGACAAAAACTCTGAAGGGCCTAGTAATACTTTCATTTTATCAGAATGACTGAAAATCATGTCTCTTACACACTTTCATGACTGCTAACAAATTTCCTGGAACCAGTCACAATTTTCTCCATTACTATAAACACAGTTTCATAAG
This sequence comes from Gymnocypris eckloni scoliostomus, assembly GCA_027564155.1. Lineage (NCBI taxonomy): Eukaryota > Metazoa > Chordata > Actinopteri > Cypriniformes > Cyprinidae > Gymnocypris > Gymnocypris eckloni. The sequence continues at coordinate 25,588,901 of CM050433.1, forward strand.
TACACACCCATTTACACAATCATCTACATCAAAATTAGATATTTCAGTCAAAAGCATATTCTCTTCTGTTAAAAATCAAACTTTGACACAGTAGACCTGGCAAATACACAGACCACTCTACTGCCTAGAGCACACCAGTGAAACCCATTCAACATATTATTACAAAAACATTTTACTGGGATGCAGGAATCATTTTACAGGTTAAAGTGCATTATGCGTATATCAATGGAATGGTGCAGGTACAATAACATAGAACACTGTGCTGTTATAAAACTTTAGTGCAATACTGTAAAGCAGGGTTCCTCAAATCTTCCCCTGGAGGTCCAATCTGCTCCAACCCTGATCAAACTCACTTACCTGTGATTTTCTAACGATCTTGAAGACTCTGATTAGCATGCTCAGGTGTGTTTGATCAGGGTTAGAGCTAAACTCTGCAGGAGGGGGTCAGATTTGAGGATCTTTGAGGTAAAGTGATCTTACTGATGATACAAATCACTTTCAAAAAGAAACAGAACATTTAATATGAACTTGAAAATAAAGTATAATGTCAATTACAGCACATCTAAGCTCATCTAATACATCACATGTTATGTTTGCCCTGGCAAGGCAATGAGGAAAACGTGCACTGCTGTGTCTTAAGCAGTCTTGGATTGAATCCATAACGGTGTCACCACAGGCTTCCTCCACTGCCTGCAAAAGGTTTTTCAGTTTATAAGGGTTTCAATCATAAACTGTCCACCTCCATGAAGACGAAAAACTCCTACAGACTGAGCAATAGGTGAACATATGTAAGAAGATGGCACAGTCTTTGAACCAACTGCAAGGACGTGTATTCAATGTGCATGGCAAGCAATATTCTGATGCTGTTTAATAAACAATGCAGATCAGTTTACAACCAAGAACTGCGCTTGATTGCATTGATTGTGCACGTGTAGTGTGCTTTATATCTTAAAAGTATATACATAAAAAACTTTACTTGCAGATAATATAATGTTAATGAAATAATAAAGGCCACTCTATTGTACTTTCATCACCAAGTTTCTTAACACAATTAAAAAGTGGGTTACATACTTTATTGCTTGTATTAACTTTTAACTGAAGAGCAGCAAATATTTAACATATTAAACATTTCATTCCTTTTCACACAAATCATGATTTACAGGGCCAGAGTTTAGATTAAGGAAGATTTAAACGATTTGAACATGCTGTGAGATTTGAAAACTGATACTTTTGAATGTTAGCGTCACGTATACAGCTTCATATGTGAGTTTTCTAACGCAGGTTTGTTTAGTAGCTCACACGATACAGCATTGCACTTGTGCGGTGAAGTGCTCCGATACGAATCCTGTGTACGAATCCCATTTCCTCACATCATGGCATTATTTCCATCAATATTGCAGATACGTGAACAAATAGCTATTTTAAATCAGCTTTATTTTTATAGATCAATTACACTGAACAAAATTATAAACGCAACACTTTTGTTTTTGCCCCATTTTTCATGAGCTGAACTCAAAGATCTAAGATTTTTTCTATGTTCACAAAAAGCCTATTTCTCTCAAATATTGTTCACAAATCTGTCTAAATCTGTGTTAGTGAACGAGATAATCATCCACCTCACAGGTGTGTCATATCAAGATGCTGATTAGACAGCATGATTATTGCACATGTGTGTCTTAGACTGGCCACAATAAAAGACCACTCTAAAATGTGCAGTTTTATCACACAGCACAATGCCACAGATGTCGTGAGTTTTGAGGGAGTGTGTAATTGACATAATGACTGCAGGAATGTCCACCAGAGCTGTTGCCCGTGAATTGAATTTTCATTTCTCTACCATAAGCCATCTCCAAAGGCGTTTCAGAGAATTTGGCAGTACATCCAGTCTCTTTCTATCTCGGCAAAGGAGAAGTGCTCACTAACACAGATTTAGACAGATTTGTGAACAATATTTGAGAGAAATAGGTCTTTTGTGTACATAGAAAAAGTCTTATAACTTTGAGTTCAGCTCATGAAAAATGGGGTAAAAACAAAAGTGTTGCGTTTATAATTTTGGTCAGCATAATTAAAAACAAAATAACCAATGTACCTCGGGCAGTTTTTAAAAAGATGATTACGAAAGTAAAACATATTTCTACTGAAGAGGAAATCATTTGTTTACTCTGAGGAGCATAAATAATTAACATGTCCAGTGTCTTATTCTTGACATTCTAATTATGTAAAAGTGCTCAAAATATAATGCTTCACAATATTTTATCATTGTTTGTCTGGCAGTACCATCCAGGACAGAATGCAAGTGATCACATGCTGATTTTCAGGAATATATCAGCTTTATTAGTATTTCTGAAACGCTTCAATGTTGCTGACTACATTTGCATGATGAGATTCATTAAAGTGTATAATAATTTCACCAAAAGTAATTGAAAAAAATTGCAATGTTTTCAAACAGATTTCCTGTTGTTTTGTTTTGGGGTTTTATTTGTGCATTGGTTAGACAGTGTTGATGTGTCTGTGTGTTTTGAAAGCATCACCAAGTCACTGTGCTTCCTGATGAATAAACCTGTAAATTACTTACTAATAATTGTCACAGCACATTAAACTGGGATTTGAGAAAGTATTTTAATGTCCAAAAATGACACACTTCTCATTTAACATCATAACCGTTTTAGCACCCACAATGCAATAACAGCTTATCATTGTATATATGGCTCATAAACGGGACACGGGGACTGGAGGACAGGCTGTGGGTCTCCTGATGAAGCAAACTAAATAAACCTCTAACAGAGGTGCCCGTGAGGCAGGTGGCAGTGTGGTGGAAATATTGAGTTAGGCAACCATAAGTTTTGACTGAACACTGAAAGCCAGCAGGCAATCATCAGTCAGTGTGACCTTGAGCACTTTATCCAATCTTCATCATGCTCTAAAGCATCAGCTCCTTTCTCCTTCGGCGTGTTCTCTAAATGCTTCTTTCTCCTGGTCTGATGAGTTCTTCAGGACAGTCTGTGATCTTTTGATCTTCACTGCAGTCATTTGTCAGGTTAAACCAGCAGCAACGAGGTTAAATGATAACCCTGTGAGAGTGAAGGCTGTGATTATCACACGGCTCCAGAATACTTCATTTCATTTGACAATCGCAGTATTGTGCACTCCAGCATTTTTAAATAACGGCTGAGACTGTACATTTGGAATCTTGCCACTTTCGAAATTAGTCACCAACTTTAGTAAAAATTGCCTTTGAAACTGAGTGATTCAGTATTAAAGGAATAGTTCACTCCAAATTGAAAATGTTCTTTTAATTTAGCCACCCTCAGGTCATTCACGATGTAGGTGACTTTGTTCTTCAGTAGAACAGTAAAGAAGATTTTATGTGAAACCGTGGTCCTTGGTGATTCATAGAATGCAAGTCAGTGGCATCCCGTTATTAGAATAAAAAAGACTTATGACAGAAGCCTGTGTGCTTTTGCTTTCTGTAACCTTTGAGATTTATTTGAACTCGATTTAGTTTTTATTTACTAAGAAACAAGTATGTATAGTGTGTTTACAGCATTACATCAGATGATGGAATCTAATTTTGAACTGAATAATGTGTAAATAAGAGAACAGTAATAGCTTGAGGCAGCAGGGTTGAGAGTTGATGTGAAATTGAGCTGTATGGAATGGAGAGAGCAGGTTAGGCAGGTTTGGACTAATGGAAATGCTTTTTATGGGATTGAATTTGTCCCCAATGCCAAGGACATCAGCAGATATTCTCCGCTCTTATCTTGCCCCGGCACTCTGAAAGCCTCTTTAATGGAAATCTTTTAGAAGATTCTGAAAATTCTCCTGTACAGTTTCGCCACGTCTTATCGGAAACTAAAAAAGCAAAAAAGCTGTATTTCCAGAATACTAAAGAGCACAAGCACACGTTCCTTGACACCTAAAGAGTAAGATGTTGTGGAAATAACATGCATGGAGTTAAAAACACTTCTGTTACAGTAAGGGCACACTTTGTTTGAATGTCTGTACGGGCCGAATATCAAGCAAATCTGTAATTTTATATTAATAGAAATTCATATTTGTTTAATACTGGATATCAGTACAACTTCTGCCTGCTTCTCTCTACTCATATTCCCTTTAGCTTGCTCAATGAAGACTGTAAGACATAAAAGTGCCATTTGCTGTAAAGCTTTGAAACAATATGGATTGCAAAGAGTGGTATAGAGATTGACTATAACTATCTGAATAATTACAATATTGAAAATAAATACGGTTACACTTTAAGGTTCAGTTTTTACTGTTAACAAACTATTAACTATGATTTGTGCCTCAATAAACTCCTAATGTGCTGCTTGTTAGTAGTTAGTAAGGTTGTAGTTAAGTTTAGGTGTGGTGTCTACTTAAGGGATCTAAAACATGGGCAGTAAAATAAGGAATTTATTATGTGTTAATAATAATAATGTCCAAATGGTAAATGTGCTGATAATGTGCTATAAGTACTAATAAACAGCCAATATGTTAGTAATATGCATGCTAGTTAATAGCAATATAAAATCAAAATAAAAGTGTTATCGAGAGAAAAACAATCAAATCAAATAATCCTCGCAAGAGCTTGTACTGTGTGTCATTCTAGAATGAATTATATAATTCTAGTAGAATTAATTCTACTATTCTAGAGTGTTAAGTTGATAGAATCCATTATTTCAGTCCATGCTAGTTAAAGGCAGGGTAGGTGATTTGGTTCAAAAACATTTCCTGATAGCAATCACTAAGTTAAGTGGTCTAATTCATGTGTTCATATCGTCTGTGGAAGGTGAAGGACCATAAAAGGTTTGACCAATCAGATTATTCGGTCCAAACATTATGATAGGCTGTCTTACCTCCATGCCAACATATGTATTTGCGCCCTGTTCACGCAGACACGATACGTCATTATTACGCTATTGCAGAGCGAGTGAGGATGTAAGGTGTTATTACTGTAATATTGTGCACTTTATACTCTAATGTTTTCTCACCGGTGAATGAGTTCATGTGTGTTTGGAAGAGGGTTGGCTGTGCAGAGTGATTATACAGGGAAGATCTGGCTTTTAACGCTAGCTATCATTTCTGAAATTGCCTACTCTACCTTTAATAGTAAAATGTACTACTTTTTACTATTTACTATTTTTTACTACTAAATGTACTATTTTACCACTTTGTAAGGTCTGTTTTTGGTTCTGTTCCATTTTCTTGTTTTCATGTATTTTATTTTGAAGTTAGTCATGGTTCTGTTTGTGTCTTGCTTCCCTTGCCCTCATGTCTCTTTGCTATTGGTTCCCTTGTTCATTGTGTCATGTTCTCATTGGTTTGTTCATGTCATGTGACCCACTCTGTTTGCTATAAGTAGCCATGTCATTGTCTTGTTCTGGGTCGTGTATTAATGTTGTAACCTGCTGTTGGTGAGTCTAGGCCGTTCATGCTTTGTCAAGTCTGTCTTTGTTTAGAGTCTGTTTGGATGTCACGTTGTAAATAAACTGCACTTGGGTTCATCACTACGCTCGCCTTAAGTGGACATTCTTTACACACTTAAATTACACATACTTTCAACAGTTGTCCAGTTGCAAGCACAGTCTAGATCGTATGCAGAATGGTCTCACTAATTGTGTACAAAAGCATCGTTCTTACAGGAAAAGTTTGCCTAAAAATAGCTGAAAACGTATTGCATCCCCAGGCCCTCAAGCAACAGTTTGAAGTTAAAAATGTCTTAATTATGGATTTGTTTCTTACAAACATGCAGCATTTGGCTTCTCAGGATGTTAACTGATGGACTGGTGTGGATTATTGTGATGTTTTTATCAGCTCTTTGGACTCTCATTCTGACGGCACCCATTCACTGCAGAGCATCCATTGGTGAACAAGTAATGGAATGACATATTTCTCCAAATCTGAAGAAGAAACAAACTCTCAGATGTCGTGAGTCAAAACACTGGCAAAACCAGCACACATCATTTTACATTCCCTTTCGGCTGTTGTGACGTTTACCAGTAATTTCATACAGATCCACATACAGACAGTGAGGATTTTTAGGTCTTGCACTTGACAAATGTGACTTTAAGAAGATCTCCACTAGTCTGTGACATGAAGTGTCCTCTTATTTCCCCAGGGAAATTACAGGCCACACACAAAATCGAATCACAGCACAATGATCCAGTGAAGTCCCAATATCCAGCAGTCTCTGCATATCACAGCGGACCATGTTTGCCTCCTGCTGCGATGCTTCAGACCTTAAATCTGTCCTCTTTTGTTGTTTAGGGCCACAATGGCATTTGGCAGCAATTTCAAACAGACTCTCTTTGATTTACTGATAGTTTCACAGCATTTGCTAACACAGTAGGTGGCAGTGTGCAATAAATAACAAAAATGTACAACAAAATGAACGAATCTCATGAAACCAGTCAAGATTCTTGTACACCTTAAAGTCCAATTATATTTGAGCTTTTTGGTATCCTGTTTTTAAGATATTTTGCATTATTTTCATGGGGATTTCAGGAGAATTAAAGATGTTTTCTTCAAATCTCTGTTGAAAGGTTAAAGCATTCGTCACAATTAATTGTATGATGCTCTGAAATAACACATTCAGTTCCTTTGTAATGAAGTCCACAAACTATTCTCACTCTGATATTGCCGCCTCGGGAACGAGAATGGGTTCAAATCCAGCGTAATAGGAACACATTTCAGGTTTGTGCTAATGCAGAAGTACGTTAACCTCACTGATGGAGACCTTAGGCTGGACAAATAAGCTGCCCTGTCCATTCTCCCCTTGTAGGCAGGAGTTTGAGAGGACACACCGTTCTCATTGGTATGACCTGGACTTTATCTAAGCTTTAGCTGGAATTGGATTGGATGAAGCTCCAGTGCTCTCCTCAGAGGAACGGGTTCAGGAAGGTGGAGAGCTTGTTTATGAATGCCTAATGTGAGGCGCATGCTTGAATCAATATGTTCACCATCCATGTAATTAAGTGTCCTCCGAGCCCTGCCTGTGGAATGCCCTTCCAGAACCCTCACCCCTCAAAGCTTAGCATTGTCCGAACAGACAAATGGAATAACACTGTCCTTTTCTCTTTAATGATGCTAGGATGACTATATTATTGGCTTTGCCATCTCGGGGTAATGGATTGGAATACACCGATAGTATGACCCTCTTGCGGCGACCTTTTCTATTTGGCATACCTGCTGTAGAATTAGTTCTCAGGTAGGAGTCTGGAGACAAACTAGGTGCTGAGAAGACAATGTTAGCATCCATTATTTTTAATGTGACATATATGTGCACTATAGCTCATACATGTCAGAAGAGTCTAATAATTATTTATGATGCAAAGTGACCTTATCCAATGAGAATGCTGTGTCTCATAATTATTAATGACTCTCTGGGTGAACTTTTTCTATCACAGGTATTTTAAACCATAAGGATACATGAGTCCCAAGTGTGCATTGAACAGATCAAAAGAACATGTTGCATGGCTTCTTGTCAGATTCTGAAGGGCTGTATAGGCTTTCCAAAAATGATCAGCAATGCTTGACCCTGGGATTGATTTCCAGTTTCATTAGTTTTTACTTTATAAGGACAATTTTTATAATGACCTTATTAAATGTATCGGTTTTGTATAGTCAAATACTTAAAGTTAAGCAATTACTTCACTGAATCACAATACTAAATAACATTTGATCAACATCAACAAAAGCCATTTTGTTCATTGCATCTTTATATCTATTTCCACAGACTGTTTAATGCTGCTAAAAACAACATGCATGTATTTACAAAATAATTTCTTAATGTAAATAGGGTTACAGTATTATGACAATAATCATTATTTATAGAATTTGCAGAAGCGCTGAATTCTGGGAGCGCACGTTAATCTAAACACCTCTGATTTATAATTGCATTCATAAGCTCAACAGAAATGTGTGTGATTGCGAACCAGTCACAATGTAAAAACTTGATGCAGTGTGAGCAGATCTTAATATAATACCACAATCAACACTTTTAATTGACTTTCACATCTCATGTTAATTGCAAAAGCCATAGTAGAATTATTTAAATCATGCTGGGACATTTTTTTGCCCCAATATCATGAATTTGTGGACGTGTCTGTTCATTTTGGGGGCATTTTTGTCTGAAGTACCATTCATTTTCTGACCCTGACTCACGTACAGTATATACAGATGTCAACATCATAGATCTTCAACCCTGAGACCCACAATCCTGCTAAGTGCAGTTACTGCATGATACAAAACACATTCCTGCAAGTCATCGGAAAACCCTTATCGATTCAGGTGTGTTTGATTAGGGGTGGAGCTAAACTTTGCAGGACAGTTGGTCTCCAGAACAAGGCTTGAAGACCTCTGATATATTGACATTTATTCATGTAGCAGACACTATTATCCAAATCGAATTATAAATGAGTAATACAACAAGTGATTTATCATAAACTGTTGATAAATATGAGAAGTGTTAGTAGTACAACATTTCTGATATCCATTTTTAGCAGGATACGGTTAAGTGCTGACAGAAGCGATGAGTTTCCAGCGATTTATGCTTCTAATTTGAATTTACGTTTTTTTTTTATAAATGAGTCAATTGAATCATTTTCTCCACCGATTTTTAAAAAAGCACTGAACTGACACGATTCACTGAACAAAACACCATTACTTGATGTGATGATGACTACGTCATTGCTAAAGCTCCTGTTTGTGTTTGTTTACCTGTGTATTAGTCTGTCTAGCAATCTTTTTTTAAGCTTATACACGGAACAAAATTATAAACGCAACACTTTTGTTTTTACCCCATTTTTCATGAGCTGAACTCAAAGATCTAAGACTTTTTCTATGTATACAAAAGGCCTATTTCTCTCAAATATTGTTCACAAATCTGTCTAAATCTGTGTTAGTGAACGAGATAATCCATCCACCTCACAGGTGTGTCATATCAAGATGCTGATTAGACAGCATGACCATCACCTCATGTTGCAGCATGATAATACACGGCCCCATGTTGCAAGGATCTGTACACAATTCCTGGAAGCTGAAAACATCCCAGTTCTTTCATGGCCAGCGTACTCACCGGACACGTCACCCATTGAGCATGTTTGGGATGCTCTGGATCGGCGTATACGACAGCGTGTTCCAGTTCTTGCCAACATCCAGCAACTTCACACAGCCATTGAAGAGGAGTGGACCAACATCCCACAGACCACAATCAACAACCTGATCAACTTTATGTGAAGGAGATGTGTTGCACTGCGTGAGGCAAATGGTGGTTGCACCAGATACTGACTGATTTTTGGACCTTTTTCTGTTAAGGCTGTATGTCATAAAGTTAGACATTTGCGTAATGTTCGCTCATGGCTGTCATTCACACTGTACACGGTAGACCAATCACAAAGGACTGCGCCCTCTGACTGATTCTTCACAGGAGTCATTTAGGAATCATTTAGAAATGAGGTAAAAAAAACTAAAGTGCTTTTTGACCTTGGATGCATGAAAACCTGCATTAGGACACTCATAAAACAATATTAGAAACCTTAAAAATTGCATTATAGGGGCACTTTAAAACTAGCAACAGCAGCATCTTAAATCTGTGGCTTAAACGTGTATTTGTACATAAAGTGTCTGTTTTCTTTACTTACAGTAATTGTATGGTGCACTGTTGTATAAAAGTAATATGTGCATGGATGTGATTATCTACTGCCTGTGCAAATGCATACAGCTCTGCAATTATTTGTGCATTACAAAGCAGTATGCACTATATCTGTGCATTTTTGTTGTGCAGTTATGAATTGTGGCATCTATTTGAAAAACATTTTCATGGAAACTTCATAGGAGAGAAATAAAAGTAGGACACAACAGTTGCTGTGTTCTCTCCCTCCCTCCAGCTCTCCACACTCACAGTTTTCTCATTTTTTAATGTGGTGAGAGCTGACATGCTGAAGATAGTGGTGCCAAGATACAGTTCATGGGTGATTACATAATGAGTTTTCATGTTTACGGTTAACTTTTATGATGCCTTTCTTTGGCATTTTTAAAGAAAGAAGCTCATATGAATTTGGAACAACATGAGGGTGAGCAAACGATGAGTAAATTGGTATATTTGGATGGTGATTACTTTAACTGCTAGTACTGCATTTCTCATGAATCACCAAATACACCATTGTCAACACCGTCTGGATTTTTAACACTTCAGTGCTATCACTTTCCTAATGTACCTAATATTTCACTTAAACATCGCTGTAAAACAAAAGCAAACATCTGGCAGCTTCTGTCCCATCACCTAATTAAACATCTGCATCTGTGTTTGTTTCTCCTGCCATATTCGAATGAGGATAATGAGGCTTGTGTGAAACATTGAAAAATCCCAAATGTGTGGCTGAATGATCATTTTTATTATTATTTATGTAATTTTTATGAGTTATTTGTATGTCTGTGACACATGCACATTATTTTGCTGTGTGGCTGTTATTAAAGTTACCAGCTGAGTGTTACTTTATGTTTTTGTAAGCTCATATACACCTTTTAACAGATGCTGACAGCTGCAACATTTATAAGTGCTTCAGTTATGAAGAAAAGGCAACTGGCTTTATTCATTTGTTCCTCAGTGAGAAAGTTATCTCTGGTGTGCTAATAAATTGCTGCAATGCAGATGAAGTTGTGTAATGCAAAATAGACCACACTGCATTTTTGAGTAGAAAATATACTGTAATTTGCTTTTGTGCTGCATCTGCTTATGCAACCTCCATTGTGTCCATATCGTTATCATAAATCATATGTGTGTCTGGGGGCATAGAAAGATAAATATCATTTTGTTACCTCATTTGGAAAAGTTCTGTGGCTAAACAATTTGCTCATAAAGCTTTTAAACCTAATATAAAAAATGCATATAATGTTAGTATTATCTGTTAACATCTTATTACAGAAGCTTGTTTGTGGAAGCTTGTGGTACCTGCGACTTTTTACCCCGCAATACTGCCTTTATTACTTTGTAAAGTTTAAATCTCACAATTTTAAGGAAAGAAAATCAGATTTTCAGGTTAGTAAACCTGGCCCTACAGTATATGACTAAGCTAAAGAGACATTTGTTTAAGAGGCCGGAAAAGTAATGACCACTAGTGTCTAGTATAACAGTGTCCTTCTTAAAGCTATTTGTCATTATAATTAGACTCTAACTAAAGACTATAGCACGCTCACACTGCTATAAATGCATTCTCATATTAACTGTCATAAAATCTGTCAGTGTCCTGAGATGCACGCTTAGGGCTGCATATGCATGATGGTTGGTCAAGCCTGACATATATATGTCTTTATTTGAGTATAAGAAACAACATGTATGGGACAGTGTGTCAGATTGTGTTGCTGATTCATTTTTATATATATATATGTAATAATGATTTTTTAATTGTGAGTGTTGCAAGCCGTTTTTGAGATTTCAGGATTTCCCCATTCAAGTAGATCGGTCTTGGTCTTGCATGCCTAAAGTAACTGCCCAGAGGTGCTGAGTGAACGGGACATTGACTGTAACTCTTACGAGAAGAGAAATTCATGTCATGGCTAACATCCTTCTGCAACCTAAACAATCTGACTTGAGGTCTATGATGTATGTCGAGCTAGACCACTGTAAAATCACATGCATTTTCACATGGCACTAAAAATAACCACACTCTTATAGCAAATAATCAGAATAATGTAAACTGCATGTAAATGGGAATGAAGAGGTTTGCTCATGTCATGTAAACATCTTATTGTCACTCTTTGTTTCGCTGTGTCTTGTGTTATGTGCCCATATTTGGTCCTTCCTGTTTCCTGTCATCATTAGGTTATTAGTCCCCGTCTGTGTCTTGATTTAGTTCCAGGTGTGTCTTGTTAAGTCTCCCTATTTATAGTCTGCTCTGCCCCATGTTTCTCATCGGTTATTGTATATGTCAAATGTCTGTCATTCGCAAAACGTCATCTGTGTCTGTCTACCTCCTCCGTGTTTAAGTAAAGTTTTATGTTCCTCACAATCCTCGTCTCTCGTTCCTGGCTCCCTAAGTGAACTGTGACACTTATTATATCCTTGCTCTGATTATTGTAAATAAATCGCATGATTGGCACACATGTAAACACAGTCATTATCATCCAAAAACAGATTTGTACCACATGGAAGGGCACAATTCAGATTTCCAGCCTAATATGATTTTAGGCAGATATTAAGATGATGAGAAGGACAACTTCAGCTTTAGAAAATCTTTCAGTTATAGACTTCTTTCAAAAACATAAAAAGTGTTAATTATTCCAAACTCCTGATCCCTAATGTATACCCTAGGGAAGAAAAGTGTATGCCAATTATATATAGCATGACACCTGATTAACTTTCCGTCGGTTAGTGTAAATAAACTATTATAATCTGACATTAATTGTAATCTAGAATCAGCTAATCAGCAGAATTATTACTCCACCAACTGCCATTGATGACATATATTACTGAAGCAACGATGCTAGTTAACTAGCTGGTTCATTTCTCCAGCGATGCATAATCTCTGTTGGGTGTAAATAATTACTAACTAATTAGTTACTGTAATCTACTTACTTTTCCCTTGAACTTAATACTGTGTAAAGACTGTAGAACATTTATATACAGTACAATACTGGATTTAACATCAAACTGTAAAGTCTAACCTTAAAATGCATGCTTTTACGTGCCCTTCTCACTTTAGATGCTTTGGAGAGTTAATACGAATATTGGTCAGCTAACACTTCAGTGTCCAGTTCTCACTAATAATTTATTGATTATTAACATGGATATTACTCGGATATTGGCTTTGTATTATTACTTAAAAAGCACATATTCATGTCTGATTCTGCAAAACCTTATTCTAAGTCCTTAATCTTACCCAGTTATTAAACTTAAAAACTAATATACTAAGTATTAGTAAGCAGTAATTAGGAGTATACTGAGGCAAAAGTCATAATTAATAGTGAGAATGGGACTCTAATCTAATATGTGACCAGAATAATTAGTCGTTTCTTGAAATACTTAAAAGACAGTTTCATGTCTATTCTTTTGCTGATTGAGGATTTAGAAAGTAATTAGTAATAAGTTATTAATAAATACTTTTTGGAGAGAGTAATTTGTACAGTAATCTAATTACACTGTTGAAGATGTAATTAATAATTAGTAATTCATTACTTTTTTAGAGTAACTTACCCAAAACTGCATAATACTATAGTTAGGAAGCAAGTTGAATGTGAAAAACAGCCTTGAGCATCTGGATATATTATTATTCATAAAGTTCTCGTCCATCATTTGATGAAACCACAATGTGCATTATGTTTACTGCCTGCTTTGCTTATTAATTTGTGCGGACAAAGCGCTTTCTAAACAAGCATCATTTACACCGGTTTATGGTGGAAAATAAATGATGGTGTAATGCTGTGCCGACACATACACCCACACTGACTATATTGCAGGTGGTTAGTAAATAAGACAGGTTTTAGAGCTTAAATACTACATGCTAATATAGTGAAACTGAGTAGATAATTTGCCCCAGAGTTTGTGTCACAGTTCATAAAACTGTCCATTCATTTCAATTGGTCTCTCAAACCCACACCGCATTAGTTGCGAGTGATGTATTGGCTTCTTCATAACCCACCAGGCTCCACGGTGTCCCTGTGTGACTTTGATATTGTATGAAATGATGCACTACAAGCAAACGTTCATTAAGTCAGATGGGTTGTTATCTGGGTAACACTTTGCCTTTCATTAGACATCGCACCAGTCATCCATAGCAGGCGCTAATTACTGACCCCGCTGACTGAAGACTTGCTTCTGGTCGCATCAGCGAGATTAGAGAGTGGCTGGGAATGTTTTTTATGAATTTCTTAATTGCGGTGAAACCTACACAGCAGGTGGTGTTGAGACCAACTCGGGTTGTCTGTGTGCAAACGCAGCAGCTGCTGCTGGCAAATGAAGAAAGATGGAGAGAGTAAACAAATGAAGAAAAAACAGATGAAAAGAGGAACGACGGACGGGCTGGACTGATCAGAGTATCTCCACTCTGTTGAAACGGGGATATCAAAGGTGCAGTTATTTGTGTGTTGTTTAGGAGCTAAGTTCAGCTTTCAGGGACAAAGGTCAGATTGCATGTCTTCCTTATCCTTAAAAAATATATAATTAACCAATCAATTTAATATGTTCCAACTAAAGCAGTGCAGCCCCAGTAATTGAAGCAAGACGGGCTCGCTGCCAGGAGTTTCCATGACGACATTTATTGGCACAGTTTCTTTTTTCCATTCTAGCTGTAGCTTCATGTCTTAGACCTTCTGAATTCACATAGAACAGATGGAGCGCAGTATCAACCTCCTACGATGTGTGTGACGTGGTCCTGCGGAGTTTAATACATCACGGGAGGGTGATAAATTATATTTGACCACTGTTATATAGCAACACTAGGACGATTGTAGCACTCACTGTTCATACTATCACACTCATATCATCATATAACGACTGCACTGCGCTTATGTAGCGAACAGCTAACACTTTTGAGAACAGAATCATCTAATATCATCTGTAGTTATTGAAGTGTAATATGGCTCTCCCATAATGCATTTAGCTTGTTATTCCCTTGTTCTTTGTCTCGTTCATTGTCTTGCCCACGGGGAGGCAAACCAACATTTTGTGACAATATAATTGTTCGAGAAACTGCATTATTTAATTGACCAAAGTGCTGAAGCATGTGTTGATATCGAATGCAATTTTGCTGTTCCACAACAGACTTTCTCAGATATAAAATATATAGTGTGTTAGTGTTTGTGTGTGTGTGTGTGTGTGTGTGTGTGTGTGTGTGTGTGTGTGTGTGTGTGTGTGTGTGTGTGTGTGTGTGTGTGTGTGTGTGTGTGTGTGTGTGTGTGTGTGTGTGTGTGTGTGTGTGTGTGTGTGTGTGTGTGTGTGTGTGTGTGTGTGTGTGTGTGTGTGTGTGTGTGTGTGTTTGTGTGTTTGTGTGTGTGTGTGTGTGTGTTGTGTGTGTGTGTGTGTGTGTGTGTGTGTGTGTGTGTGTGTGTGTGTGTTAGTGTGTTAGTGTTTGTGTGTGTGTGTGTGTGTGGATAATGGTTTTCATAATTTCCAGATGGGTTGTTTACAACCCTGATTCACAGAAACCTGTTTACATTATTTAATTTGATCTAAAAAAAAGACTGTGATGAAACATTTCCCAATATCTTAAAAAAAATGACATGACTATTAGCTGAATATGTGCATACACACACATTGTAAATCGTAACTTTATCTACATTAGCTGCAATTTATGTGTAGTTAATTGTTGAAGGGCATTGCATTATTGATAATAAAAGCAACTAATAACATTACATTGTTACTTTTAGGGGTAACGCAAGTTACGTAATCAGATGACCGTTTTTTTCAAGTAACTAGTAAAGTAACTCATTACGTTTTAAATTCCAATGAAATTTCCAAGTTACTTTTACAAAAAAGGTAACGCCAGTTATTTGTTTTCTCATGCATTGACTGACATCTCTCCTGTCCTCATGTTGAGAGAAATCAGCGTTGTGTGTGAACATGATCTTACTGTAGTTCCAGACTAAATATGAAGATGTATTTATTCATCTCACCTGTAGAAAATCAGATTCAGTATTCCTCAAACTCAATAACAACTCAGAATATGACGTAAACCTGCAATATTTGTCTTTAAATGTAACATTTGTGTTATCGGTGTAACATTTATTCTAATAAGTCTTTTCTTCATGCAATCCAGAATGACGGCACAGCTCTCAACTGAACAGATATGAAATATAAATATAAATATAATATATTATATATAAAATATAAAACAAAAAATATAACTTTTTTGAATATATATATATAAAAAAAAAAGCAAGCCCAGCCCACATGAGAAAAAGTAACAGACATATCATAACACATTACTTTCCATAAAAAGTAAATAATGTGCCGATCAAAAACAGAGGCGTGGAAGATGCAGAAAGAGCGATCACATATGTAAGCAGATGCATATGAAAAATGATGTGATCATCAGCAATACATAGCATAGAAATGAAAACTGCCTAATGTTACCGAGTGAAATGTTGATCCAGGAATTGTTTAAGGACTGTGCAAGCTTTGGGGTGCTGATGAAAGCCATCTACTTCATCCTTGCTTTGATTATATTACTGAATATGATCCAGATGTAGCATTTGATAAAATACGATTTTCTCAGTTTTTTGCTCAAAATCTTGTTTTTTTAATGAAACGTACCTACATTAAAGTGATGAATAAAGAATGCTTGAAGCTAGAATGAAACAGATTTATTCATTTTAGAAATGTGCTCTGTTCTTTATTTGTATGTATTGCCTGTTCAGATATTCATACAACAAAATATTCCATAATAAATTAGTGAAAACGACCAAAAGTGCTGGTGGGGAAAGAGTTAATATATTTACTTCATTAGATTAATTTCAGTGTTGATCATCAAGCCCACCTCACAACAAGAACCTGATGTTTTGGTCTTAGCCCTAGATATTGTCACGCCCTTGCTTAAGAAAAAATATTGTATTGGAAAAGTCTTCTTAAAGCTACTAGATCGTTAAGATTCGCAGCTAAATATATACTTTATGATGAGGAAAAGAACGAGCGCTGATGTGATTTCTCCTCGTCAGTTTCACTCGCTAGTGTGCAGCAACTCTCTTCTCCTGATTAGCATTTCAAACATGACCTGAATTCAGGCCTCAGCAAGTTCCTCCCTTTTCAAAGCAGATATGAGCTATTTATTTCACGGCTGACATTACCCCAAGCTTTTTTTATTTTCAGATGGATTAGAGGTGAGTTAGCAGCTTGGCTTGTTCACACACAGATACAAATGCACACAAAAACAAGACTGCACACACATTAGTGTTTAGTGCTGGCTGGATGAGTTGTGCAGTTAGAAGAGCGCATTAGAGAGTCCTCCTGAGCTCTGCCACTCAGTCTACGGTTAAGGTATAATGGAGGCGAGACAGAACTGAAAGCTTTCCAAAGAGTTTAAAACTCAGAACAGAACACTCTCTCTGTCTGTACTTCGCTGACCCTGAATTTGAAGTCCCTTGCTGTTGGTGACCGGCTTTCCAGTCGTGATTAGACCAGTGTGAGGTGAGCTGTAATCAAAGTAATGGGTTCGGCTCTCGTTTCTGAGCCAATCTGCCGACCTGATGCAATGCCGAGCTGTGATCAAACTCCCGAAGCTATTGATATTAGCATCAAATCCAGTCAGAAGGAATATGGAAGGAGTGTTATTATTACATGTTAAAACTCAAATGTCACATGTCTGAATTTGGGTCAGTTCACTCGTCACAGCTTCCATAGATTATATGCTTTTAATTGAAATTTGAGGAATTACAGTATCATCTTTTTCATGCAACCAAATTGCGTGATGATCAGTCAAATTCAGCTTCGCATGTTTAGTTCAAGGTTCAAGATTCAAGGTTTCTTTATTTGTCACATAATAAATTATACAGGGTATAATCAGAAGTGAAATGTAATCAAATCAGGTCCGCTCAGTGGACAGTGCAAAATAATAAAAATAAAAATAATATAAAGTAACACCACACAAGAGCATATATATGGTAAAAAAAGAGAAATAAGAGTCAAATGTGCAATGAAAAAAAAAGTGCAAAACAATAAGATGTGCAAAAAACAATAAGATGTGCAAAAAACAATAAGATGTGCAAAAAACACTAAGATGTGCAAAACAATAAGATGTGCAAAAAACAATAAGATGTGCAAAACAATAAGATGTGCAAAACAATAAGATGTGCAAAAAAACAGTGTACTGGGACTTAATAAATAGTAATGTGAATAAGAGGGATGTGCAGACGGGTTGTTCAGGGTATTGTACATAAAGCAGCAATACGGGTGATGAGAATATTTACAGTTAACAATGAGTCTTAGTTTAGTTAAAAGGTTGTAGCATTAAATCGGGATTTGAATCTGGGTTCTGTTGAAAACTACACCACTAGTCTACCACGTCTTACACATTGAGTTACTGTAAGTTTTAAGAAGTCGTGGTCCTCTAATGTTGGCCACAGTACAAAGTGCATTTTATCTTCTTAAACAAGTCGACACGATGTTATTGACAGCTGTGTGTTTTTCCCCTCCGGAGGTTATTGAAATCAATGCACTGTTATGCGGTTTCATTCTGGGAGGTGCAAATCAAAAGAGGTCTCAAGATCTGGAGCTGTCATTATATCAGATTATTCATTATTCATGATAACGACATATTATCATATTTATAGAAATCTTGAAAAAAAGTATTAGAATATTAATTATATGTTATAATTAATTATATTTATTAAATTATACAATTTATTATATTATATACATTATACAAATAATACAATTATAAAACTATATATATATATATATCATTCAAATGTATCTTTATTTATTTATTGTAATTAAAAGGATGAGTAGTTGTTAATATTCTCTTATTGGCATATTTAGACAAGTTCTACACGCAACAAACAAAACAAGCCCTAATTAACAAAAGAACACATTATGCAGACGCATTTAATGATTTCTTAAATTGCATTTGATATAGTACACTTTCAATAAAACATTTTCTGTATTTATGCATGTTGTTTTTATAATATAGCATTGCATTATAAATATGATAAAATAGCTGAGATGGCTTGAAGAACCGATAAAGCACACACTATCACAAAGGTGTGTTAATTCTCTATAAGTTTCATCAGTCAAAACATTCAAAACAAGGGATTTCCAGGGAAGTTATTAGCTTTATTATTCATGTGATTCTCAGTTGTGGACTTTCTGAGCGAGGGCACCCTCCAGCATAGAGGATGAAACATAAACTACATGGGAGATTTTAGTGCTGTGCACTTTTATATGGTTATTGTCAATACTGGTATATCACGACACCCCAGTTTACTTAATAAGGATATCTAATTTTTAAGAGATAGAGATTATCATCAATAATGGTATATTGTGACACCCCTACTTTGATGCTTTCTTCACTGCAAGCTTATGCGTTTTTCTTCGCCGTTACCATAAATACAAAACAGGGGCGATATATCACATTAAGAGGACTGCAGACTATTTTGAAGGCTGATAATGTCTGTCCTCATTGCACCGTTCAGATTGAGTGTGTTACGAATACAGATTTTGTGCTTTTTATTGCATGATTATTGAATTCCCAGTGCTCCAGCTGTGGGCAGAGTGTTGCCAGTGCTTGCACGTGTATCATGGAGCTGAGGAGACACTGCGAATGCTGTCTGAACGCTCTCCGACCGAGGACGCTTCCCACTCATGAGCTTAAATACAGAGCTCCAGCGTGCCTGGGACTGGAGGAGGGATTGTGAGGCTGGTTTGAGTTCACTTGTTATTGTTTGCATGGGTGTAGTGTGCTGTGACGAGTATTGATGGTTTCCTGACAGTGTCTGGAGATTGCAGGTTTTCAAGGGTTTGCATGTGGTGAAGGAAGATTGCTGAGGCGAGTATGAAACTACAAAAAGAGGCTCATTACTGCTCTAAACTTCTACTAGCGCATACTGCTTATCTACATTAATGCGCACGTCAGCAGGAGGAAGAGAGTTTGAATGTGAAAGTCTTTCTTTATTCTCACTAAAGGCATTTGCACTGAATAAATTGAACGTGATACTTAAATTAATAACCCTTATAGGGGGCATGCAAGGTACACTGATAAGATGCAGTTTTACCATTTCTGCACTTTTTCCTCATAGCATAGGGAAAGTTCATAAAAAGTTGAAGAGGTGTTCAAACAAATGACAAATTCTTGATGAGAATGGGAGGTGGGTGGTGTAATGTATTGGTGTAGGCTGTCACTTATACTTGAGGCAAATTAATAATTAATGTATACATAAATGGATATGGACATATATATATTTGAAAGTCTAGGATGAGTATTTTCTGCTGAAAAATGTTGCATGCATTTATTAAAAAAAAAAAAAACAATACTGAGACTTATACTGTATTGTTAGAAAATATTTATATTTTGAATAAATGCTGTTCTTTTTATTTTTTATTCATCAAAGAATTCAGAAGAAAGTATCACGTAAAAAAAAAAATGTGTGTGTGTGTGAAGCAGTACAACTGTTTCCAACATTGATAATAAATAATTTCTGAATGATCATGTGATACTGAAGACTGGAGAAATGTCTGATGAAAATGTATATATGATCATAGGAATTGTAAAGTATATTAGATAGCCAGTAGATACACAGACTAACATATGCGAGCTTGTAACATGCATTCATAAATCCTGTTGCAGATCTAGACAGGTGGAGCTGGGGAGGAGGAGGATTTCAGTCAGCATTATATATTAATTGCCATGTGTAAAATGAAAGTAAATGGTGCAAGAGTCACACGATTCCATGAAAGTTTTACATGGAAGTTCATGTTATGGAAGTAATTAAGCAATTCACGTTGGGTGGTTAGAAAACTAAGGTGATGGGTGCACATCCGCTCTGCCACACACACACACACACACACACACACACACACACACACACACACACAAACACAAACACACACACACTCTACATCATTGATTAACTAAGTACTTTGCATTAGTGTTCATTTGACTCTGTAATCACCTTAGTAATTACACAGTATTGATACTGAACTAGATGTTCTTATTGTGTAATTATAGTGCTGCTTGTAACACAAGGTATTCTAATTAACATATGAATAA
The DNA here is from genome assembly GCA_027564155.1 of Gymnocypris eckloni scoliostomus. Taxonomy (NCBI): domain Eukaryota; kingdom Metazoa; phylum Chordata; class Actinopteri; order Cypriniformes; family Cyprinidae; genus Gymnocypris; species Gymnocypris eckloni. The sequence goes on from CM050433.1 coordinate 25,609,597, forward strand.
ATTACAGTGTTAATGCCATGACCACTGTAAAATGAAGTGATTCTACAAAAAAAATGTGTTTAATACCACACAATTTGGAGAGATCAGGGTGCAGTTGTTGCCAACAACATAAAGTGAAAATCATTAGCAAAATATCAAACAGTCTGTGCTATAATAGCTTTTAAAGCACATCTAACAATCAGTATTACATCAACCTAACAGTTTCAGAACATTTTCTCATAATACCCTGCTTTAACCCAAATAGTCCTGCTTCACTGCTGAGAAATATTAATGATTTGTGTTGTAGTTTGTGGTCACAGCAGGGCCATATGTTTGCACTCAGAGTAAAGCAACATTTAGCCAACATAGCTCTATGCACAGTTACAGCCAAGCTGACCGGCCATATGTAACGGAGGTTGGGATGAGGCAGCTGCGTTTCCACCCGCAAACTGTGAGCTTGCATGAGTGTGTGTAGATCTGGAGCTGTGCTTGGAGAGAAATGGGCCTGCTGGTGTGTTAAACATTATTTTTACATCTACTCATTGATCACAACAATCTTTAGTGATAGTCCCTTTTTTAGAGGAATTATTTCCTCTATTCCACAGCACTTTTGCTTGGAAATTAATTTTGAGATTTTGCACTGTCATTGTCATAATTGTTGTATATTTGCTTATTATCTAGACTTTGGCACATGCATATTTCAGCTCAAATCAGTCATATCAGAGGAAATACACTTTGTAGTGCTATTCATAGTGTCATCCATATCTTCCACATGCAAATAAGTAAATCAAATAAATACAAATAAATACATAAACTTTGAACCAAGCCCGTCAATATTAAGATGCATCGCTGAACATTACATAAAAAAAATTATGTAAAAATGAATGAAAAACTGAAAAAGTTTAACATGTCATTGACTTTTCTATAATTGGGTGATTATGGGTAGTGTAGTTGTTGAGCAGACACTTGACATTTATACACTTTAGAATATAATATCACAGAAGCTCATATTTGAGCACTGCCTCGACCCTAAACATAAACACTTCTTAAAAATAATCAAAAGTGGTCGGCAGATAAATGTACACTGACAACATTTTACAACACATTTGCATGTCTCTAATTTTGCTAAGATTTTAGATGCTGTCTATGTTAATAATGTACATTGTAGTGTACTAGTGTGCTTCATTTTTTTCACATTTTGTTATGTTGCGTTATTATGTTAAACTGCCTTAAATTACTCCCCCCCCCACATTAATCTACACCACACTCACCATAAAAAAGCAAAAAACGGATTTATCACAACTTTGCAAATTAAACACTAAAACAATGACATTGCACAAGTCTTCATACTCTTAACTCAAAACTTGCTAGCTTGTATTTATTTGAACAATGCCTGAGACTTGGTGTTATTGGCACTTCCTCTGTATGTGTGCCTCTTCAAGATTAATCGCTTTATGTACTCCCAATTGTAAGTCGCTTTGGATAAAAGCGTCTGCTAAATGACTAAATGTAAATGTAAATGTAAACTTAATTAATGCACTTTGGCAACAATTACAGCCTCAGGTCTTTTTTGGGTATGATGCATCAAGCTTTGCTCACCTGCATTATTTTCTTTCTCCATTCTTCTCTTTAGATCATCTCAAGCTCTGTCAGGTTGGCTGGGGACCATCGGTGGACAGTCATGTATAGGTTTCTCCAAAGATATCTGGCTCCAAGTCTCAGCTCCGTCTGGGCCACTCGAGGACGTTCATAGAGTCGTCTCTTAGCATTGTCTTGGCTGTGTGCGGAGGGTGATTGTCATGTTGGAAGATGAACTTTCAGCCCAGTCTGAGGTTCTGAGTGCTCTGAAGCAGGTTTTTATTAAGGATATCTCTGTATTTATCTGCATTCAGCTTTCTGTCTTCTCTGATCACTTCCCGCTGAAAAACACCCCCACTGTATGATGCTGCCGCTACCGTGCTTCACCGTTGGGATGGTATTATGCTGGTGATAAGCTGTGTTTGGTTTCCCTCAGACACGGATTAGAAATTGAGGTCCATCAGACAATATATATATATATTTTTCATAGTCTAAGAGTTATTTGGGTGTATTTTGTACATTCCAATCATGGTTTAATGTATCTTTACAGAGGAGATGCTTGAGTTTGGTCACTTTGCCATCAAGCCCAGATCGGTGGAGTGTCGCAGTGATGTCTATCCTTCTGTAAGTTTTCCCATCTCTATATAAGATCATGGAGCTCAACCAGAGTTACCATCAGTGTCTTGATCACCTCTCTAACCAAGACCCTTCGATTGCTCAGTTTGGCCAGATCTAGAAAGAGTCCTGGTTGTTTCAAACGTCACACATTAAGGATTATGGAGGCCAAATGCTCCTGTGAACCTTCAACACAGCAGAATTGTTTTCTTGTATTCTTCCCCAGATCTGTCTCAACACAACCCTGTCTCAGCTCTGCTGACATCCATTTCAGATGTTAAACCAGCCAGGTGTGTGTCTTTATAAATCATCTCCAATCAACTGAATTTGCCACAGGTTAACTCCAGTCAGAGTATAGAAACATCTCAAAGACGATCCAGTGAAACGCCAATGCTCCTGAACTAAATCTCAAGTGTCAAAGCAAAGGGTATGAAGACTTGTGCAATGTCATTTTTTTCATGTTTCCTTGTTAATACATTTGCAAAGTTGTGATCAATTCGGTTTTTGCTTTGTCATTATGGTGAGTGGGGAGTAGATTTATGTGGATGAAAAAGTAATTTAGAACAGTTTAACATAATAACGCAACATAACAACATGTGAAAGAAATGAAGGGGTATGAAGACTTTCTATAGGCACAGTGCTGGACGTCAGAGTTACAAAGGTTGACAGCTACTTTCAATTACCTGCTTGATCTGTCAGTTTTCTATATGAAGCCAAAAAGAGTTGATTCACAACAAGAAAACTGACGTGTGATGTCTGCCAGCTTTTGAAAGCTCATTATTTGCAGCCATAACAACATTAATAGCACCGCAGGTCCTCAAAACAAGCATCTGTGTTTCTGTCTCCTCTAATGGAAGGAGAAATATCACATGTCAGGCACTGGAAACACCTTCAAGAAAGCTGCTGTTTTTCACGAAAGAAGCCATGTGATCAAAAAACTGCACATCTGAGCCCCTGATGAGACGTGACAATAGCAGAAAATAGGCCGTTCTCGTCTGAATCCACCTCAACATGTGTGACTGTTATTGACAGAGAGAGATGAAACGAATGAGGTCCTGATAGAACTATAAGTCCAGATAAAATAAGCTTTTATGACTTGAATGTCCTTGTCAAACACATTTTTATTGGGATATAAAACCACCAAACCTTAATACTGTGGTGGTGCAAAGGGTAGTGTTTTGCCATAAAGAGAATAATAATATGTATATTTTAAAATTAGATAAAGTATATAGAATTTAAATACCATTTGTCAACACGTTTATTGTTAATTAATAGTTTATAAAGTGTACTTAATATATACTATATACTTCATTCATTGTCACAGTAATTAACGAAGTGTTACTGTTTATATAAAGAGTTAGATTATGTTTTTTCAGCTTTGTTAACAGATTAACTGTAAACAGTTCTCACTTTAGATTAAGTCATAGAAATCAGACAATGTCACTAATTACGTGCTTTAAACCAGCTATTATTGGACCTTAAAGTCATTAGTGTTAGAGTTCATTAACATGTCTTCAAATACACTGAGCACATCCCCAAAGCTAAGCAGAAGCACTTAAATATAGCAATGCTGTCAATATGAAATACATAATATCCCTTAGATCATGTTGTTAAAATACAGTTAGGATTAGTGGTAGAGGACAAAATATATAGTGTGTACAGTAAGAAAACAAACAAAAACATTACGTCTATGGGAGGTCCCCATAAAGCAAGTGTGTGTTTAATGTATTTGTAGACATTAAGGAAAAACATAATATGAATGCAATAATGTCCAATAATAATGGTTTAAATCACTTAATTAATAACTTTTTCTCTGTGACCTAGTCTAAAGTGATAACTATTTACCGTTAATAAGCACGAATAACTCTTTATATATGAGATGATTAAACTATAACATTGTTAATAACGGGAAAATGAATGAAGAACTCACTATTTGTACATAGTATAATAATGTGTTAACTACAGTTTATAAACTATTAATTAACCTTAACATAATAGTTTGCAAATGTAAGTAAATGACGTCCTGTACAAAATGTTGGTGCTATATCAAAAATTGGTGGTTTATTGGACGGTGGAAAAAATATTAACAGTGCACGAGAAAACATTCATTTGCATTAATTTGGCTACACCAAAATGGCCCAAGTATGTAACACTGCTCCACAATCAGAATCAAGAAGACAAAACTAAGACTGATTACCTCTCAGTCAGCAAGCCTATGTATAGAGCATACCAACTGAGGAGAAAACAAACAAGAGTGACACGCAAATTCAATCAAATAAACACCCAACACAACCAGACTTAAACCCTCCAAACGAGTAAAACAACAACCATTAACTGAAGAGAGTTTAACAACACATTCAATGGAAAACTAACTGTTCCTAATTCCTCCCCCTCTGACATCACACCAAAATGGCAGCTTCCACAGGAAGTGATGTGGCGAGTAGTTTTAAGAACCAGTTCGACCTAGATTAAGGGTTTCAGTGTACGGAGTCTGAACCTGGAAGTTTAACTGCAACAAGGTTTGTGGAAAATGTATGGAAAATAAATGTATTGTATGTCCTGACATTTTGTTCTTTTTAGAAAAATTGTGATTTAAGGAAAATTATAAAGAGTTTAAAACTAAAACAAAACACAGCAGTGACAAACTTAGACTAAACAAAAAATCCATAACACCTTCTTGATGTAATTTTGTACACAGTGTACACAGATGTAATTTTGCCGGCAATACTCAGTACAAGTGAAATGGCTGTGTTTGTAAGTCCAAGTTTATAGAGTCAACAGGTTAACTTGTGACACTTACTATAAAGTGTTGTTATCTGCACTATTCTGTCAAAGACGGCACAGAAGAAGCCAGTGAATTAGAGAAAATCACTCCTCAAGTGTACAGTAGCAACCTCGTTTGATTCAGCATAACACCATTAATCGACAGCATTGCATATAAACATGACCAGAATAAGTGCCACAGTTAATGATTTAGACTTGTCTAAGAGTATGGTGTATAAAACAGACATACTCCTTCACTGTTAGCCGATAAAGAAGGGGAAAACTGTAAGGACAACACAGTCTAAACCTTTAATATATTTAATATAGTACAAGGACCGCACTGCGATTCCAGCACCGCAGGGAGTATAAAGACATACGCTGGACTTAAAGCCGCTTTCCTCTGACAGTGTGTTTAATGTCACAGAATATGAAACACTAGAAAACTGCGGAGAGATTCTCTAAATGGTCTATACTGAATGTCCTGATGATCTTGGATCTGTTTCGGCACATGAATCTTGTTAAATCTGAAGTTCTGCAGCAGATCGGGTTGACTGTAGTATTCTGTGCTTCTCTCATGTCGTTATTCTTACCCCTGGTTATATACGGCAATAGAACTGCTTGTTTGATCCATTACTGCTATACAGTGAGTTTGTGTATAGAACAGCACACATGACCTTACGTCAATCATTCAATAAACATTAGTTTACAAGAACATATGGAAATCGATGGATATTATAAGGGAGACCGGGCTAGTTGAATCATGGAGAAGGTGTCACTAGGGCTATATATAAGGTCTTAAAAAAGTCCAATACATTTATAGCTGGTGGATAAAGGGTACAATTTTTAGAAACGCACTAGAATACATGGGGGGGGGGGGGATTAACTGAAAGACTGAACTGTGGACAAGAGTATTTTTTATAAAATGCTAGGTTGGGGCAATGTGTTTCAATATTATGTATTCATGTGTTTTATACAATGCATTAAATAACTAAAGCATTGGCTTGATATATGTTACATTTCACTCTTTTGCGGTTTCATGAATTCATAACTACTGATGTATTACTGATGAATACTGTCAGGTTGTGATTGTGATAGACTCTTCATATAGTGTGAGAATGTCAGTGTGTAAAATGAACTTTATATTTGTTTTCTTCTTCCCTGGGCAATAACAGTATGATCCAGAGCTTTTTATGTCTTTAATGCATTTGCATTGGGTTTGAGGGCATCTATAAAGAAAATGACTTTCACATATAAACCTCCCCTGAGAAATATTCACCGGAGTAAATGTGGTGTGACAGGAGTGTTATCTACATACATATGTGGTTCAATATATTAGGAGGGAACTGTGTCCTTCTAAACTTCATATGAATAGTGCATTTACTCAGAAGTTTGGATATGGCCAGAGCTATGCCTAATATTGTGTGGGAACAATGAGATCAAACCAACTCATCCCACTAAATATCACACATCCCACCTATTCAAACAGCACTCATTCACACATTCGCAAGTGTTACTCTAGTAGCTTGTGATGTTTCATGTGCTTTCTTTTCTGAAAGTTACCAAGCTGCAGCATGATTTCTGAAGATTCAGAGACAACAAGGATTCAAAGGCTTTCTTCTTTGAGATACAATCAGTGTTTTATGCAGATCTAAAAAAAGCACATCTTCTCTGCACTAATTATTTTCATCAATTTCCCATATACACACACAGAAAAACAAAAGCATTTAAAATGTTAGGCAAATTTGTAAGCACGCCAGAACAATACAATTAGTTTGACATCTAAGAGGCATTTCCATACATGGCACATACAATTCAGCCATGTTAATACTGGACATAAACCCAAAAAATGCATTTTAAAATGAATTTAATAATAATAATAATAATGGAAAAGTCAGCCATTCTTGAATGACATTCAAGGAAAATCCCCACATTATTTTGAGAACAAATGTCTTGTGTTCTTGCATTAAAGAGGTTATGAATGTTGACATCAGAATCACTGCAATTTCAAAATATTTTCCCTGTCAAGTTCAATATAACTTGATATTATCACAATCGATGTGTCTGTAGACCAATACAAACATTTTTTTGTGAGCAATGAGAGGTATTTCTCAAAGCATGCAACATTCACAGGTAAAAATATGCTTACGTGCTAACTGTGATTATATTGAAGTGCCTTATAATTAAATTAGATCTTTTTTATCCTGTTCTGTTTTGCAGTTAAAGTTCAAAGAGAGCAGTGTTGGGGTAACGCATTACAAGTAACGCAATAATATTACTTTTTTCAAGTAGCTAGTAAAGTAATGCATTATTTTTTTAATTTACAAGAAAATATCTGAGTTACTTTTTTCCATTTATTGACTGAGTGCGCCGTGTGAACATGATCTTACTGTAGATCTAATCTAGACTAAATATGAATGTGTATTAATTCATCCCACTCACAAAAAACAGATTCAGTATTCATCAAAATGAATTAAAACAGTGAAATGCAAACTCAGAATATGACTAAAACCTGCAATAATTAAATATGTTAAACAACACAAATATATCTAATCTCATTTTATTAACCGATGTGTTTGCTGCTGACCTTTGATGATCCAGTTCAACCATATTAATAAGCAAAATGACTTTAGATAAACAATTGTGCTTCATTGTTTTGTTTTTTATTGCTGAAGAGTGTTGAACTTCTCCTGTGTTCTTCTGTACAGACGTGATTTACTCCTCCTTCAGTCTGAGGTTTATTCATTACACTTTTGGTGTGAAAGGCTTTTACATTTGCTATAAATATAACTTCTTGTATTAAAACAAACAATCAAGCCCTGCTCATATTTAAAAAGTAACATAAAGTAACGTAACGCATTACTTTCCATAAAAAGTAACTAAGTAACGTAATTCGTTATTTTTTAGGGAGTAACACAACATTGTAATGCATTATTTTTAAAAGTAACTTTCCCCAACACTGAAAGAGAGTGTAATCTACAGCAAATAAGTTCTTTGTTAGATTGACATCCCGGTGCTATTTCAATACATGGAATCAGAAATCCACAGAGGAAGATGTTGTATTGTGGTGCAAGAACTGCTAGTGGGTTTCTGAGGAGCACGTGGCATGTAGTAGCCTGGTTGACACATTGCACCAATAACTGGAAGAATGCTTTGCTGTGCTGTGCTGTGGTCTGCTGGGATAGCAGTGCCTGCTTATACGCTTGAACAAATTGGTTAAGAAGGTCAACTCTAGTCGGGGTTAGAGCAGTGATTCACAACTGGCAGGTCTATTCGGATCGGGTTGTGAACAAGAGGGTAAAACATAAACATTAACAATACAGCAAATGTATAATCATGCATAGTTAAAATAGGAAAGGATTAGTCAAATTAGAACATATGGCACATAATATATTGTCTTGAAGCAGGCCCTGGCATCTGAGCAAAGCTGGGGTCACACTGAGCTTTGAGCATTACTTATGTTTGGCAGCAGGATATGATGTCACACTCTAGGGTTACAATATATTCAACATTTTCAACTATACAATTTACTCCACTTGCCCACGGCAATATATGCAGATTTTAAGTTTATATTATTTGCATTGAGACAAGATATGGTTGAGTTCTTTAATGATACATTCTTTAATGATAAATTCGCTGTACCAATTTACAGGTCAGAGTTCAGCAAAGTTGTTCTTTGGTTCTTCGTAGAAGATGAAAAAAATGGTCACACTTTATTTTAAGGTCCCGTTCTCACTATCACTAACTATTAACTATGACTTTTGCCTCAATAAACTCCCATTGTGCTGCTTATTAACAGTTAGTAAGGTAGTTATGAATGTATGAGGTCAGATTGAGGGATCTAAATTATGCTCATGCAGAGTAAGACATTAATATGTGCTTTATAAGTACTAATAAACAGACAATATAATACACTATTAAAAAATGCTGGGGTTTTCTTTTTTTAACCCAAATGTTGGGTTCAACTTGTTGGGTCATTTTATTGTATTTGATTTTTTGTTGATTTTTCTGGTTAATGTTTCTGTAACTAAGCTGATGGGTCATTTTAATGCTGGGATATTTTATCTACCCAACCACTGGGCTGAGCCTGTCTTAAACTAAATTATGTTTTATTAACAAAGTTCAGGAGGAGCACGTCAGATACTTAGCCTAATCAAACACAAGTGGTGTGCAATCAAGGTAATCAACACTTGGATATAAATACAGCTGACGTACCTCCATTCATTTGATGGTTAAGCAGCAACCCTCCACCACCCCTTCTCCACCAATATCACTAGAATTATCATCACACCATGGGGGGGTATTCTTGAGCTCGGAGCCCTTTGCCAGGACAGCACGCCAACAACCATTCTCACCAAATACGCATTATGTTTATCGTGCTAATATATGTAAGTGTGAAATCGTGACATAACCCAGCTGCTGAGTTGCAGTCACAGCGCAGGTTTTTGCATCTACTACTACAGGAGAGAGCAATTCTCAGCACCACTGCCGATTTGGCGCACTTCTTCAGTGAACTAAAGGTTTGTATACATTTTATTTTCAAGTCTTTACTGTGCTGTAAATTATATTATACAAGGACGAGGTGTCAGTCATCTTAAATGTGTCAGCAGCGGTCATGATGAAAACGCCTTTTGCCTTGCATAACATAAACTGTTTTTATTTGTTATATAAGAAACCAAGGTTTCTTCCACATTACCAAGGCACGTAAGCATCGCAGCGTGACCTTGATCATGAGAAAGTGGTTGCCCCTCGGGGAAACCCTTTGGTCCTGAGTCACCACTGCAGGGGTCTCATGTACAACAGTCCAAAAGGTATCACGCTGGATGCTGCTGCCATAAGACCCAACAGTCTCTGAAACTGTCTGACAGTGAGTGACTGGCCTAGCCTTATACTTTTTACAGCCGACAGGATTGACTCTACACGTGCCGGTGACAGGTGAGTCTGCATCGACGTTGAGTCCCATGCCACGCCAAGAAAAGTGGTCCTCTGTAGTGGAGAAAGCACACTCTTTTAGCACACTCTTTCATGTGGGCAAGAACGACATCTTGATGCCGAACTGCCAACTGATGCGACTAAGCTAGAATTAACCAATCATCGATGTAGTTCATTTATGCAAATACCCTGAAGACGAAGAGGCGCCAGGGTCGTATCTACGCATTTCGTGAAAGTGCAGGGTGATAATGCTAGGCCGAATGGAAGAACTTGATATTGGTATGCTCTGTCCCCAAAAGCGAACCTCAGGAACCTCCTGTGATACGGAAGGATGGATATGTGGAAGTATGCGTCCTTGAGATCTCCTTGAGCACGATTTGTCTCACAGTTAACATTTTAACATTCCTCATTGGCCAGGTCACCCGCTCTGACGTCCCATTACACCTGGATTGATTTCACATGTGCTTCAAGACATATCACGCAAAGCGTTCCCCTAAAGCATCAAAATCGACGAAACGGAGTTCCCTTGAAAGGGAACTGATATTTTTATTAACTGTAATAATATTTCAAAATATTACAAATAAGTTCAGCCTTGATGAGCAGGAGAGAGAGAGAGAGAGAGAGAGAGAGAGAGAGAGAGAGAGAGAGAGAGAGAGAGAGAGAGAGAGAGAGAGAGAGAGAGAGAGAGAGAGAAAAAAAAATAAAAATCTTACTGATATCAAACTTTTGAGAGAGTGTATATCAAAAGCAGTGTATATTAAAAAGTTAACTTGCATATCTGGCAGAGAAAACTTCCTTGAAGAGAAATGAAAGGACTTTTAGACTGATATTTCTCTCACTGTCAAAGCCCTCTCCTCCAACCACTTGTCATACTGAAACGATTCAGCATGCAATCATATCCCGCTAAATAAAGTCAAGTCCCGATCCATGTTTATTTGTTGAATCTCCTGTTTCACTGAAAATATGTCACATCACTGAAGTAAAAAGGGATGCAAACACTGTTTGATGTTGACTTTAAATGCCTTCAGAGATTGGAGAAAGTAGGTTGGACTTTTGCTACGGCTTCTACATATGAAACTAAATCTTCAAACAACATTTTGCACCAGAAGTGATGTAAAAAGAAAGGTTACTTTGTGTTGTTAAATCCTTTGAGATGAATTTAGACCCTTTTCACTCCTTATAATATGCCACAAAGATACAAGGATTGTTCTTGAAATTAGCATGAAGACAAAAAATAAATCATATTTTTTTACTTAATAGCTGACACATCAGTCCTCCTGGTTTAGTTCCTCATTCCCTTATAAATTTGATCTGGCACAGACACGTATAAGTCACAAACACTCAGTAAGCAGCAGAAGCAATTACTGATGTCACCGCACGTAACCTCCTAAAACCCTCCAGAGAAAAGCCAACAAACCACATCTACGATCAGAAAACAGAGCGGGGGAGCTAATGATGAGAGTAAACACTGTCAGCTGCTTGCTTCGGGTCTGATCGTCTGAAGGCTGACTGTGTATTTGAACTCCTGTGCACAAAAGCTTTAAAGAATGACCTCTTATTAGACTTACTGAACAAATGTGTGAGAGAGAAGAGCAATGGAGAGAGAGAGAGAGAGAGAATTGGCAACAAACACACAGACTTCTTCACTCAGAAGAGAGGAGTGCGGCAGGGCTGTGGCCTGAGTCCAACACTGTTCAACATCTACATTAATGAACTAGCGGTGCTGTTGGAACAGTCTACAGCCCCTGGACTCACTCTACAAGACCAAAACATCAAGCTATTGCTGTACGCAGATGATCTGGTGCTGCTGTCATCCACCTCACAGGGACTACAGCAACACCTAGACCTGCTGGACAACTACTGCCAGAACTGGGCCCTGGCAGTAAACCTCAAAAAGACCAACATTATGGTCTTTCAGAACAAGCCCAGATGTCAGGAGCACAGATACCGGTTCAGTCTAGGCAGCACCGCACTAGAACACACGATGCAGTACACTTACCTCGGCCTGATCATCACTGCATCGGGGAGTTTCAGTATGGCAGTGAATGCTCTCAAAGATAAAGCTCAAGAGCTCTATATGCAATCAAGAAAAATTCATAAATATTGAAATACCGCTTCCAATTTGGTGTAAGATCTTTGATAGTGTGATTCAGCCCATAGCGCTGTATGGAAGTGAGGTTTGGGGTCCACTCAGCGATCAGAGCTACACTAGATGGGACAGACATCCAACAGAAGCCCTACACACAGAATTCTGCAAAATGATCCTAAAACTACAAAGAAAAACACCCAATAATGCATGCAGGGCAGAATTAGGCCGATTCCCATTGATTATTAATATGCAAAAAAGATCCCTCAAATTCTGGATGCATCTTAAATCAAGTCCCACAGAATCGCTACATTTTAAAGCATTACAAACCCAAGAACTGAACCCCGAAAAGAGTCCACTCAGTCAGCTGGTTCTGAGACTTACTAACCGGACTAACTCTACTAACACTAACCAGTCTCAGACCAGCACTGCTTCTCACCTAAACATCAAAATAAACCAAATTATCAAACAATCTAAAAATACATATCTGGAACATTGGGATCAAGAAACTAAAACACAAAGCAAATTACAATTCTATCGAACTCTAAAATCTAATTATGAATTGGAAGATTATCTCCAGAGTGTCAGAGACACAAAGCAGAGACGGATCCTGACCAAGTACAGGCTCAGTGAACACAGACTAGCCATCGAGACGGGCAGACACAGAAAGAGCTGGTTACCCAGAGAGCAAAGAGTGTGTGTTCACTGTGAGACAGGAGAGATCGAGACCGAGACGCACTTTCTCCTTCACTGTCATAAATATATACCCATAAGACACCTCTACTTCAACAAACTCACCAACATCGTAAATAACTTTACAGCCATTAGTGAAACAGATCAAATAAAAATACTATTAGGAGAGGGACAGACAGCAGCACTTGCTGCGAGATACGTGTGGATGTGCCACAGCCTGAGAGACAGTAGGTGAGTGTGTGTGTGTGTGTGTGTGTGTGTAACTCTGTGTCTGTCTGTGTGTGTGTGTGTGTGTGTGTCACAGTCTGAGAAACAGCAGGTGAATGTGTGTTGTGTTTGACCTGACCTGCATGTGTGTTATCCTATTGTCCACCACAGTGATCCAGTATGTATATATGTATGTTTCTATGTAAGTTAAAGACTGTGGTATCAAACGTTCACACGTTCTAATGTGTTACAGTTTAATACTTATAAGATGTTATAATATCCTATTAATGCGATGTTCATTTAATTATTACATTATTATTTTTGTATCTTTTTGTACATGAATATTAAGCTTTGGCCATATTGTATAATTTACAGTCATGCCAATAAAGCAATTTTGAATTTGAATTTGAATTTGAGAGAGAGAGAGAGAGAGAGAGAGAGAGAGAGAGAGAGAGAGAGAGAGAGAGAGAGAGAGAGAGAGAGAGAGAGAGAGAGAGAGAGAGACAGAGAGAGAGAGAGAGAGAGAGAGAGAGAGAGAGAGAGAGAGAGAGAGAGACAGAGAGAGAGAGAGAGAGAGAGAGAGAGAGAGAGAGAGAGAGAGAGAGAGAGAGAGAGAGAGAGAGAGAGAGAGAGAGAGAGAGAGAGAGAGAGAGAGAGAGAGAGAGAGAGAGAGAGAGAGAGAGAGAGAGAGAGAGAGAGAGAGAGAGAGAGAGAGAGCAAATCTTTAAGAAGTAAAAGTCCATCCGGAGAAACAGCAAAGAAAATCACTGTAAGCTCATCATTGGAATCCAAACAGAAAAGTCTATGAGAAATCGGGTATTTTGCAGCTTCTCTCTGTGACAGATATCCAGCTGTAAGACATTGCACATGAAAAGGCAAAGACAGAAAGCCCTTAGTGAAAGCAATTACGTTTGACACAGTGGGCAGGAGTCACACAGTACAGCCACTATTATTTTTAAGTATAGAAAAAAAAAAAATGATATATATATATTTTGCCATCACGCATAATAACCTATAATAATAATAATAATAATAATAATACGTTTTATTTATATAGCGCTGTAATAAAATACAGTTTAAAATAGAGCTATTGTTTCAGCTCCGGGAATTAGTTATTAAATATTTAATATGGCTTGATTAAAGTCATATTAATATTTAACCTACAGTTTACACCTTATTAAGTGCTTGTCCAGCAATCACTAAAAGGTACATTCTGTTACTCTCAATTACACTCTCGCTTCCATTCCGTGGCCCCGGTAGATAAACGAGATTAATAATTTCTCAAGTTTGAGCTAGGTTGCGTTATCGTTGGGCAAAATAAGGATGAAAATACTTAAAATCACATTCCAGAGACACTTGTTTATAAAATGGAATAGGTTTATTCGTGATATTGCTATTCTAACATAAATGGATTAACTGATGAGACATAGACATACACACATAGGCATACGAGAGTTTTGAGGGTGACTGTGTGTGAAAGAATACCATTCTTTCTACTTCATAGCTTAACTTAACCAGAAAATGATCACGAACAAATCTCTGTTTTGTTACTGCATTCAGATCGAATTTTAACGGTTTAGTCAGGATTAGGAATTCAGTTTGTACTTGCTTGGATTGGTTTAAAGCAGGCTCGATGCTGGTTTCGTTTCCCGCGTGAGTTCAGTTCTTTGTTTCGGGTGTCACGTGTTCAGCTCCACGCGTTGCTCTGGAAACTCTGCTGGCTTGCTGGCTGTCGCGTGCGCCACCGGAAAGCTCTCTCCTCTGAAGTTGTTGAGCTCGTTATTCTGTGGTGTTACGGCTTTGGCACGGTCTTGGACTTCTTTGGTTGGTTTCGTTGTGAGAGTCCAGCGGGCCGGCTTCCAGGTCAGCCTTGCGCGCGTTGGAGCGCGCCGTTACGAGTTCAGGAGCACCAGAGAGTTGCAAGAGAAGAAGAGAAGAGTGGGCGCGTCGCTCGGCCGTCTTTTAAACAGTCCGTTTTTGGACATCCCCAAAGGTGGCTGGTCCAATCAGAGTTGTCGGTATGGGGTATGGAGCTCCACCCATGTCCATGGTTTTCTGGGGCCATGCCCACTGTCATCTGATGTTTAATTCAATGTGAAAGATAACGTACAGATATTTTATGTCTGTTGTAAACATACATTAGGATGCCAAAGCTTAACGGTCATCCACACATTTTGACTTACGACACTAGCTTCTTTTAGAGACTAAACATTGCATTTGGCACAACCTACACACTACAGTTTATGCAGTTGAAGGCACAAAGGAAAGTCATCCCACATTTCTTATGTAATTCATATTCAAAATCATCACATCAAGCCTATGAGGGAAAGAGTACATATTAATGTCCATATATTTCTTTGTGTAGATAGTTTTAATAATCGTGAGTGGAATAAATGTCAGTAATCCCATATGTGGATCGATTCCTTTTGTCTGTCTTGATGAAAAGGGAGCGGTCTTGTGCTGGATGAGGGGGGTGCCTTAAAGTGTGCAGACACTGAGTCGCCGTGGAAGAGTTAGTGATGGGGGTCAGATGACCTTTCCCTTTCTGAAAGTAACCAAATTCCCCAACGATGTGCTGTTTTTCCATCGCATTTCTACACATTCCCCCTCTTGCTTGGTGATGTTCCCGATGGAACATCGTCAGGCACTGGAACAAGAAGCAGGGAGAACAGGCACATACAAGACACAAACATCATTCCTATCACTGACTGAAGCCTGATGCAGGGTAATTTGGGAAGGAACAGGTTAGAAACTTGAGAAGACATAGGGATGCATTGTTTATCATTATTGACAATTGGGTCATTTTTGACTGTTTTAATTGTCAGGGGCTCGACGAGGCGGCATAGGCATGATCTCAGTCAGGTTGTTCAAATTCTCGGGTTCGGATTCTAGTCGGGATTACCACGTCGAAAAATATATTGAAGTGCCTTATAATTAAATTAGATCTTTTTTATCCTGTTCTGTTTTGCAGTTAAAGTTCAAAGAGAGCAGTGTTGGGGAAAACGCATTACAAGTAACGCGAGTTACGTAATAATATAAATTTTTTCAGGTAGCTAGTAAAGTAATACATTATTTTTTAATTTACAAGAAGATATATGAGTTACTTTTTTTCCATTTATTGATGACAGTGTGCCGTGTGAACATGATCTTACTGTAGATCTAATCTAGACTAAATATGAATGTGTATTATTCATCCCACTCGCAAAAAACAGATTCAGTATTCATCAAAATGAATTAAAACAGTGAAATGCAAACTCAGAATATGACGCAAACCTGCAATAATTAAATATGTTAAACAACACAAATATATCTAATCTCATTTTATTAACGATATGTTTGCTGCTGACCTTTGATCCAGTTCAACCATATTAATAAGCAAAAATGACTTTAGATGAACTAACAATTGTGCTTCGTTGTTGTTTTTTATTGCTGAAGAGTGTTGAACTTCTCCTGTGTTCTTCTGTACAGACGTGATTTACTCTTCTTCAGTCTGAGGTTTATTCATTACACTTTTTGGTGTGAAAGACTTTTACATTTGCTATAAATAGAACTTCTTGTATTAAAAAAAAAAAATCAAGCCCTGCTCATATTTAAAAAGTAACGCAAAAGTAACGTAACGCATTACTTTCCATAAAAAACGAAGTAACGTAATTCGTTATTTTTTAGGGAGTAACGCAATATTGTAATGCATTATTTTTAAAAGTAACTTTCCCCGACACTGAAAGAGAGTGTAATCTATAGCAATAAGTTCTTCGTTAGATTGACATCCCGGTGCTATTTCAATACATGGAATCAGAAATCCACAGAGGAAGATGTTGTATTGTGGTGCAAGAACTGCTAGTGTGTTTCTGAGGAGCACGTGGCATGCCTGGTTGACACATTGCACCAATAACTGGAAGAATGCTTTGCTGTGCTGTGCTGTGGTCTGCTGGGATAGCAGTGACTGCTTATACGCTTGAACAAATTGGTTAAGAAGGTCAACTGTAGTCGGGGTTAGAGCAGTGATTCACAACTGGCATGTCTATTCGGATCGGGTTGTGAACAGGAGGGCACAAAACATAAACATTAACAATACAGCAAATGTATAATCATGCATAGTTAAAATAGGAAAGAATTAGTCAAATTAGAACATATGGCACATAATATATTGTCTTGAAGCAGGCCCTGGCATCTGAACAAAGCTGGGGTCACACTGAGCTTTGAGCATTACTTATGTTTGGCAGCAGGATATGATGTCACACTCTAGGGTTACAATATATTCAACATTTTCAACTACAATTTACTCCACTTGCCCACGGCAATATATGCAGATTTTAAGTTTATATTATTTGTATTGAGACAAGAGATGGTTGAGTTCTTTAATGATACATTCTTTAATGATAAATTCGCTGTACCAATTTACACGTCAGAGTTCAGCAAAGTTGTTCTTTGGTTCTTCGTAGAAGATTAAAAAAATGGTCACACTTTATTTTAAGGTCCCGTTCTTACTCTCACTAACTATTAACTATGACTTTTTCTTCAATAAACTCCCATTGTGCTGCTTATTAACAGTTAGTAAGGTAGTTATGAATGTATGAGGTCAGATTGAGGGATCTAAATTATGCTCATGCAGAGTAAGACATTAATATGTGCTTTATAAGTACTAATAAACAGACAATATAATACACTATTAAAAAAATGCTGGGGTTTTCTTCTTTTTTTAACCCAAATGTTGGGTTCAACTTGTTGGGTCATTTTATTGTATTTGATTTTTTTTGTTGATTTTTCTGGTTAATGTTTCTGTAACTAAGCTGATGGGTCATTTTTAATGCTGGGATATTTTATCTACCCAACCACTGGGCTGAGCCTGTCTTAAACTAAATGATGTTTTATTAACAAAGTTCAGGAGGAGCACGTCAGATACTTAGCCTAATCAAACACAAGTGGTGTGCAATCAAGGTAATCAACACTTGGATATAAATACAGCTGACGTACCTCCATTCATTTGATGGTTAAGCAGCAACCCTCCACCACCCCTTCTCCACCAATATCACTAGAATTATCATCAAAAAGTAAACATCGCCGCGTGACCTTGTTCATGAGAAAGTGGTTGCCCCGCGGGGAAACCCTTTGGTCCTGAGTCACCACTGCAGGGGTCTCATGTACAACAGTACAAAAGGTATCACGCTGGATGCTGCTGCCATAAGACCTAACAGTCTCTGAAACTGTCTGACAGTGAGTGACTGACCTAGCCTTATACTTTTTACAGCCGACAGGATTGACTCTACACGTGCCGGTGACAGGTGAGTCTGCATCGACGTTGAGTCCCATGCCACGCCAAGAAAAGTGGTCCTTTGTAGTGGAGAAAGCACACTCTTTTAGCGTTTAGCCGTAACGCCAACTCTTTCATGTGGGCGAGAACGACATCTCGATGCCGAACTGCCAACTGATGCGACTGAGATAGAATTAACCAATCATCGATGTAGTTCATTTATGCAAATACCCTGAAGACGAAGAGGCGCCAGGGTCGTATCTACGCATTTCGTGAAAGTGCGGGGTGATAATGCTAGGCCGAACGGAAGAAATTGATATTGGTATGCTCTGTCCCCAAAAGCGAACCTCAGGAACCTCCTGTGATACGGAAGGATGGATATGTGGAAGTATGCGTCCTTGAGATCTATCGTGACAAACCAGTCCTCGGATCTGATCTGTGGCACGATTTGTCTCACAGTTAACATTTTGAACTTTAGCTGCATGACGGAGTCGTTCAGAACTCAAAGGTCTTAAATGGGACACAACCCCCATCCTTCTTTGGAACTATGAAATACCGGCTGTAAAGCCCGGTTTCCCTGTTGGAATGAGGTACATATTCTATGGCCCCTTCTCTAACAGAGCTTTCACTTTTTGTTCCATTACCATAACCTGCTGGGGGGCTACCTAGGTGGAAACCCCCCCCATAAACCTGGGCAGGGTGATACCTGAACTGTATTGATACCCTTTTTCTATAGTTTCATTGGCCAGGTCACCCGCTCTGACGTCCCATTATACCTGGATTGATTTCACATGTGCTTCAAGACATATCACGCAAAGCGTTCCCCTAAAGCGTCAAAATCGACGCAACGGAGTTCCCTTGAAAGGGAACCGATATTTGTATTAACTGTAATAATATTTCAAAATATTACAAATAAGTTCAGCCTTGATGAGCAGAAGAGAGAGAGAGAGAGAGAGAGAGAGAGAGAGAGAGAGAGAGAGAGAGAGAGAGAGAGAGAGAGAGAGAGAGAGAGAAATAAAAAATAATCTTACTGATATCAAACTTTTGAGAGAGTGTATATCAAAAGCAGTGTATATTAAAAAGTTAACTTGCATATCTGGCAGAGAAAACTTCCTTGAAGAAAAATGAAAGGACTTTTAGACTGATATTTCTCTCACTGTCAAAGCCCTCTCCTCCAACCACTTGTCATACTGAAACGATTCAGCATGCAATCATATCCCGCTAAATAAAGTCAAGTCCCGATCCATGTTTATTTGTTGGATCTCCTGTTTCACTGAAAATATGTCACATCACTGAAGTAAAAAGGGATGCAAACACTGTTTGATGTTGACTTTAAATGCCTTCAGAGATTGGAGAAAGTAGGTTGGACTTTTGCTCTACATATGAAACAAAATCTTCAAACAACATTTTGCACCAGAAGTGATGTAAAAAGAAAGGTTACTTTGTGTTGTTAAATCCTTTGAGATGAATTTAGACCCTTTTCACTCCTTATAATATGCCACAAAGATACAAGGATTGTTCTTGAAATTAGCATGAAGACAAAAAATAAATCATATTTTTTACTTAATAGCTGACACATCAGTCCTCCTGGTTTAGTTCCTCATTCCCTTATAAATTTGATCTGGCACAGACACGTATAAGTCACAAACACTCAGTAAGCAGCAGAAGCAATTACTGATGTCACCGCACGTAACCTCCTAAAACCCTCCAGAGAAAAGCCAACAAACCACATCTACGATCAGAAAACAGAGCGGGGGAGCTAATGATGAGAGTAAACACTGTCAGCTGCTTGCTTCGGGTCTGATCGTCTGAAGGCTGACTGTGTATTTGAACTCCTGTGCACAAAAGCTTTAAAGAATGACCTCTTATTAGACTTACTGAACATCTGTGTGTGAGAGAAGAGCAATGGAGAGAGAGAGAGAGAGAGAGAGAGAGAGAGAGAGAGAGAGAGAGAGAGAGAGACTGAGAGAGAGAGAGAGAGAGAGAGAGAGAGAGAGAGAGAGAGAGAGAGAGAGAGAGAGAGAGAGAGAGAGAGAGAGAGAGAGAGAGAGAGAGAGAGAGAGAGAGAGAGAGAGAGAGAGAGAGAGAGAGAGAGAGAGAGAGAGAGAGAGAGAATCTTTAGAGTAAAAGTCCATCCGGAGAAACAGCAAACTGTAAGCTCATAATTGGAATCCAAACAGAAAAGTCTATGAGAAATCGGGTATTTTGCAGCTTCTCTCTGTGACAGATATCCAGCTGTAAGACATTGCACATGAAAAGGCAAAGACAGAAAGCCCTTAGTGAAAGCAATTACGTTTGACACAGTGGGCAGGAGTCACACAGTACAGCCACTATTATTTTTAGGTATAGAAAAAAATAAGATATATATATTTTGCCATCACGCATAATAACCTATAATAATACGTTTTATTTATATAGCGCCTTTCCAGAGCTCAAGGACACTTTACAATAAACATCAGAAATGTGGTGAACACATCAAACAGTAATACAGAGAAAAAAACAAAAAACAAAACAAAAAACATCAAGTAGTATACAACATAAGACAAAATAAACAGAAATGAATTAAGAAAGATGACATTCTGAAAACAAGTGAGTTTTGAGCTGCGATTTGAATTCCGACAGGCTTTCGGTGAGACAGAGTGGTCTTGGTAGAGAGTTTTATAATTTAGGGGCAACAACACTGAAAGATCTGCCACCCATGGAAGAGAGGCGATACCGAGGGACGGCGAGAAGGAGAGAATCAGAGGACTAATGAACGAGGAGGAGAATAAGAGAGGAGCAGATTACAAAGATAGTAAGGAGCCAGACCATTCAAAGCTTTAAACATAAGAAGTATAACTTGATACGAAAGGCCACTGGTAGCCGATGCAGATCAGCTAGAATAGGGGTGATCTGGGCTGAACGTTTAGTGCTGAACCTGAGTTTTGAATATATTGTAATCTAACTATAGAGGTAGCTGGCGAGTCGATGGAAAGTGCATTACAGTAATCGAGACGGGATGAAACAAAAGCATGAATGAGAGTTTCTGCATCATTGGTACTAATGAAAGGACGGAGCTAGACAATTCATCGTAAGTGAAAGAATGCCAATTTAGAGAGAGAGTTAATGTGAGACAGAAATGAAAGAGAGGGGTCAAATATAACACCAGGGTTTACTAACTACACTAGATGGCAGCAATTGAAGTCCCATAATACCTCAAGTAAAGTCAGCGGGAACTTTGGTGGTAAGTGATGGATAAGAATAAAGAGGACCTTTTTGGTGAAGATTTAAATTAGGATTTACCTCATTTTAGCTTGCATGAGTTTTTCGACTGACATTGGCAGGGATTAGAGTACGTTTGAGTCGACAGACTTCAACCACACATGGCTTTGGCCAGCTTCTACCATTCCTTCTTGAAAATCCCCTAAAGCTCTCTCAGATTGCTCTGGAAGAGTGTGTGAACCACAAAGCCGAGGTCTCTTTGCACATTTGCTGTGGAGTTCAAGTCTGGGCCAGTTGGCTGGGTGACTCGAGGATGTGTACAGGTCCTAAAGCCCCTCCGGTGTCGTCCTGCTGTGTGTTTTGTCTGGTTGTCACGCTGAAGATGAGTTCATGCTAATTTATGCGCTCCTCTATATTTGACTTGATGAGCATGATGCTGCTTCTGCATTGCTTTACCATTGTAAACCTACCACTGATCATGAACAAGCTCCCCTCAACAAGAATATTATTCCTAATCATAATATGTGAAAAAAAATTTTTGGGGATAATTAGCTCATCAGAATTACCCAAGCAAGGATTAGATGTGATATTTTAAGTGTAAATAACTTAATAATGTACACTGAGCAACAGAATATCTTGTGATGTGGAAAAGAGTCTAAATTGAGTTAGAGTTAAATAATTCCATCCATCCAACAATCATTGATTCAATTTTCCATCTGTCCATCCATATATCCATCATCCATCCATCCATCCATTCATTCATTCATCCTTCATTCATCCTTCTGTCTCTCTGTCCATCCATCAATCCATCATCATCCATCCATCCATCCATTCATTCATCATCCATCCATCCATCCATCCATCCATCCATCCATCATCCATCCATCCATTCATTCCATTCCATCCATCCATCCATCATTCATCCATCCATTAATCCATTGTTTCTGTTCTCTCCATCATCATCCATCCATCCATCCATCCATCCATCCATCCATCCATCCATCCATCCATCCATCCATCCATCCATCCATCCATCCATTCATTCATCTGTCCATCCATTCATCCATTCATCCATCCATCCATCCATTCATTCATTCTTCTCTCCATCTGTGTCCATCCATCCATCCATCCATCCATCCATCCATCCATTCATCCATTTCTCTGTATCCACATCCATCCATCCATCCATCCATCCAGATCCATCCAGATCCAGGATCCATCCATCCATCCATCCATCCATCAATCCATCTTTCCATTCATCATCAGATCTATCCATCCATCCATCCATCCATCCATCCATCCAGGATCCATCCATCCATCCATCCATCCATCCATCCATCCATCCATCCATCCATCCATCCATCCATCAAGATCCTCACTTCAAATCTTCCATAAAGGTACACTTTCATTGTCTTCATCCAGATTTCATCTCTAAACTTTATCATCCATGGTTCAGGAACTGAACTTTAAAGGAATTCTCAATTCATTCTGAAAGGTCATCCAACAGGAGGTCCGAACATCCATCCAGAAATCCATCATCCATTTTTCATTTTGATTCTTTCTACTCGGTGACATCCATCCAGGAGGGTGTCTTTCTTTCGTCATGTCATCCATTTTGAAGAAATCCATCTCTGACAGTGTCAAACCAGTCCATCGAAGCCATCCATGCATCTCATCATCTTGATCTTCTACAACCTCGCTGAGGGCTAAAGTTAGCTCTGTCTCAGCAGAACGTTTTTAAAAAGGCCTTGGGTACCAATGCAATATATATCTCATATAACATATACCATTCCCAACATTTGATTTAGGAGTCAAACAAGCTGAACAGGCTGGAACAGCATTTTTTCTGGATAGATTTTATTTAAACAACATAGTTTTTATTTAAATTTTAAATAAACGTATACTTATAAAGCACATATTCTGCATGACCATATTCTACATCACTAATCCTACCCAATACCTAAACTTAACAACTGCCTTCCTCACTAGCAGCAAAGTAGGAGTTTATTGAGGCATAGTTAATGGTTTTTTAATAGCGATAATTGGACCTTAAAACAAAGTGTTATAACTTAATATAAGCACCAATACAGCATAGCTAAAACTAACCTGTAATTGTAACATAACATACAGAATAACAGAAAAAAGTAAAAGCGCTAATAACCCTGCATCTTAATTAGAACAGTTTCTAAATCCAAAGCATATGTTTACTCTTGTGATGAAAATCATGCCGTTTGAGGATGATTGAAAATGGGCTAAGAGTTTCAGTCATCAGTGATGAGTAAATGAACGCACACAAACAGAATAGTTTGCCTCAGGGCAGGTGAGCGATTCCACAAATCTTAGCAGGATACCAATTACTCTTCTTTTGCTGATTTTAATTGAATCCATGGTCCGCTTACCTGCAGGGTGCCGACAGAAATTTACAACACTCTGAAATGAGACCATTTAGGATATTCCCCAATTTGATATCTCAAATTAAGTTTTGAATTGCAGTAACTAGTGGTAAAATATAATTTAGGAGTATTTATAATACACACTGAAATATTTCCAAACTGGTTCAGTGGTCTGTTCTGATCTTCAAAGGTCATGGGCAGTATGTAATACTAAATAATACAAATAATGTGTATTTCGATATTATTATAATTATTAGTAGTAATTTGACCCAGACTATATTAAACATGGGTTCAACATGAATAACACATGGTTTGTCAAGTGAACTGTAAAAAAAAAAAAAAAATTAAAATAAGGATCTGTCAAAATTGTATACATATGCACTAAACACACACATGTAAAAATATATAAAAAATACAACACATATGCACAAGAACAACAAATGCAATTTAATATGTGCAGTAGCTGTGCATCAAATAAGAGGACTACCAAGCTTGTGTATGTGTAGCAGCCAAAGAAAATGTCCAGTTGGTGCAAATCTTTGTGCAATAATAAAATCTCAGCACATGGTGTGCCACATGGTTATGTTGTGCAAACACTGAGGATGTGCAAAATACTAGTGGAGCAGTAGACAGTTTCAGTGTTAGAGAGAGTAATTGTGTGTGTGCAGTTTAATTGGGGGTTTATGATGTTTAGTTCTGTTGCTGCAGGAGAAAACAGAGTTCAGCTTGGAGACAGCTTTGGGAAATAAGTTGTTTCTGAGTCTGGTGGGACTGGAGTGAAGCTGGAACACCTTCTAGAAAGTAAAAGGGTCTGGGAGTGCATGAAGTTCAGTTCTGGCCAGTAGCTGGATGCCAGTTATGTGTTCGGAAATGTGTTCGGCTTTTCAGACTGATGTTCAGCTGTTCTATCAGACCGTGATGCACTAGTCCGGTTTCTCTCTGCCGTGTCTAAAGACATTTTCCAGCAGTTGACTGAGGAGGTAGAAGTATTTTGAGCTGATGTGCCTTTTTTCCAGGGAAAGGGGTGTTGAGGGTCCATGAAAGGACCCCTGTGATGTGGATGCCAGTGATGCAAGAACTGCTGATCCTCTCCAATTCGTCCGCCCGGAGGTGTTTTCTGTGGCTCTGTGCCTCCCAAAGCCCACAATAAGCTCCTTTTGTTTCCTAAAGAAGAGCCATATTGTTCTCATCGCACCACTCAACAGTATTTTGTACCTCTTCTTTGTAAGCTCACTTTTGGCCACTGTTGTGTTATCTGTACATGTTATGATGGAGTTAATATTGAGCCCCACACATTCCCTTTAAATTCTGGGAAAATTAAGCATTTGTTTCCATGACGTCCTCATTTTAGTTACATTAAAATTAGCTAACAAATTAGTGCAACATGGTCATGATTTATCTAAACCTTGCTAAAAAGTTAACAAAATACGGCCACCAATGTAAAAGTTGTGGGAACAAATTCTTCATTTTTGAGCACAATATGATTTATTGTCATGCCCGTGTCATGTGAGGTGCTCTGTGGGTTATAACTCTGTGCAGGGATATAATCAGTGATGAATGATGAACAACAGAGGGCTCAGATCAGAACTGGGGAGGAGGAGGCATTTAGAGCTCAGGTGCCGTTTTCTGCAATAAAACAGTATTTGAGACTTTTCCTCAAGGTGTGCCTTTAGCCCCTTTGCATTCCATTAATACACATCCAAGTTTATGCACCTGGAGATTTAGTTTGGTGCTCACACTGCATGTATATGACCTATTAAATAGAACTATGACAAATATCAAATAATAATAGTAATAATTGTATAGTTGCAATTATTTATTTATTATAAAATATAAAAAAACAAAATCATAAATAAAGTGTGATAATGCTATTATATTTTAAAATTAACATAAACATTAAAAATACAACTATTTTAGAGTAAACTGAAAAATACCATACACATTCACACTCCAACAATACAAGGTACATTTTCATTTTTGTATTTTATTTTTATATGAATTAACACCACTTTCAAACCTAAAATCAGCAAGCTTTTATTTTGTAGGGTTTCCAGCAAGTAATTCTATGCGCTGGCGGTTTTAGAGCTGCGTCAGTGAATGAAATGTCACAGTTTTGCAGTAAGCTCTGAAACTGGCAGTGCATACAGCAGCCTGATTTATGCTTTCGGTTCGAATGGAAATCCTATACAGTATTACAGTTAGTCTATCTAAAACAGTGATTGCGCATTAACAGCTGTTGGCCAGCGCATTTTTTATTTTGGTCATGCATCCTGCACATTGAGCAAATGTGTAAAAATTGCTCAATCTGACTTGTACAAAGAAGAAAGAAAGAATGAAGCTCCACCCCTAACGTTAACCCTCAATGGGATACGCAGATTGTCTGAAAACAAACAAAAAAGAACATATGAATTCATACAAAATGACATCAGTTTGCAGAAAATAGTTACAAATTGTCAGGAGACTGTATTGTAGAGTACAGTGCTCGATGTTGGTACTGTGTTGCTGTTCAAAGTAAATGGGTCCAGAAGCAAAAGCATTTCAGAACCACTGATATATAGCAGAAAACCATGATGGATGACTGTTAGCTCCTCAGATGTTGACCTTAATGCACTGAACAAAATAATTCAATGTCTAAGAGCAGTTTTAACCTTGAAATGTTGGACCCTTTATCCTAATATTATAATGTTTATCATTAATTATGACTGAAGTGAAGCCATTTTAACCTGACGCTGAGGCATTGTACTCTGAACTTGATATTTTTTGATAAATGTCCCCATTCGTCTGATAGTTTGAATGTCTATTGTCAGAAAAAGAGAAGCAGTATATATCCAGAGCTCTCACTGTGAGGACCGGCTTAGACAGGATAACACGGTTTAACAATAGTCAATGAATAAACATGCTGATGTAGTGCTTGTCCATGTGTTCACTAGAGGATTTCTACCGAGGGGCTCTGTTCTCATCACTATGCAGACGGCAGAGATTCTAGACTCAGAGACTGGAATGAAATATTGATGGACACGGACGGTGTTTTTTGACTGTGTCACACTCCTAGTAATAAGGATGACCTTAAAGTTTGAGTGAATCTCAACAAACCTGTCAAGAACATGTCCAGGTTATATTTCATCCCAAAAATTACTATACTAAATACTTGACACTAGTTTACACAGTATAGGGATAAGATTAC
Source organism: Gymnocypris eckloni scoliostomus (assembly GCA_027564155.1). Lineage (NCBI taxonomy): Eukaryota > Metazoa > Chordata > Actinopteri > Cypriniformes > Cyprinidae > Gymnocypris > Gymnocypris eckloni. The sequence goes on from CM050433.1 coordinate 25,636,476, forward strand.
GATTTAAACCTAACTTCAGTCCTTCTTTTCACAGTAGCAAGGTTCAAGGTTCAAGGTTTCTTTATTTGTCACATAATAGTTATACAGGGTATAATTAGAAGTGAAATGTAATCAGAATTACATCAAGATGATGCAGTCGTGGTTACACTTTATTTCAGTAGTCCACTTTAGACATTCAGCTAACTTTAAGCAACTTTGAAACTATATGCCAACTCTTTAGAGTATTGATAGAATTGTTTATAGTTAGTAGAATAAGTTGACGTACTTGTTAAGTCTAATTCAGTAATTAAGTCAGTAGAATGTGTGTTGGGGATCATCAAATAAAGTGTGATATAAGCAGACTTATACTCTAATGACTGCTAGATGACATGTAGTTGCTCCTCATTAGGACTATCAAAGTAAACTGTTACCTAGTATGCAGACACAACTGCAAGTGAACCAGACAAGTATACATGCTGTGATGTTTAGATACTGTGGTTGTGTTTATTTGTGTGACCCACAAACAAAATATTACTTTTTTTCCCCAAAAAAATGTATCTGCCAAAAACATGAATGTAAAATGTCAATCAAAGAACACTGAATATGCAACACACCAGCTTGTGCTTTATGCAGCCTTATACTTATGAAAGTAGAATAGAAAATCAAAACCGAGGTGTGATTTCTATGAACCCGTTTTAGTTTCTTACAATGCCACTTGAAAACTAATAGATGAGAAACTTCTGAAGCAATGTATCTCTATACATCAAACCTCCCTCGCTGTTGCAACCCATAATCATTCTGAGGCTCTCGATACATGGAGAATTACATTTCCAGGCCCTCTGCTGGGCTTTGTCAATGCAGTTCGACTGTTCACACAGAGACAGATGGTCAGTCAATACAAGGCTCTTCTGTTACTGCACACTACAGGAAGAAACCTAATAATAAGAGGCTTTCTAAAGTGAGCTGCATAATTGCCTGCAGCCTATAGACAGCTATGTTTAAAGCAGGATCTCTATCATCCATCCATCCATCCATCCATCCATCCATCCATCCATCCATCCATCTATCCGAATGTATACACTCAAGGATTATGTAAACACAGCTCATCTGTAAAAGTTGAGGTAATGCACCACTCAAGGGGGGTCGGAAGCTGAGGCACATACTGGGCATGACGGGAGCACTACAGTGCACCCCCCCCCCGGGTGTGCTGCTGAAATAATTAACATATAATTATACAGTGTTTCTACGAAGTGCAGAGCTGCATAAAGTACACTGCTTTGAGTTCTGATCTGCTGGGACTTGGTGTTCTGCATTAGAGCTGCTGTACTGAGCACACAGTCCCATCGCGTCAAGCCTCTCCAGGAAGGCTGATATTTTTAAAGTTGATAAAAAATGGAAATCGTTTGGCACAACCCTCATGTTGACAAGACAAATGATTCTCAAGGTCACTGCACCATTTTTATCATGGCTCAAGAGGTAAGGCACTTTCAGAGATGCTTTGATTCTTTCTGGGTTCACTCTTAGATAAAAAGGTACAAAAGCTGTCATTGGGACTGCACCTTTTCAAAAGATACACCTTTGTACCTAAAGGGTAGATATTTATACCTAAAGTATATGTATTAGTATATAAAAGGTACAAAAAATTATCTTTTGAAAAGGTCCTGCTCCAGTGATAGCTTTGGTACCTTTTTTTCCCGAGTGTTGCTCTGTGATATTAATTAATTAAAAGTACTGTACAGCTCCTTATCCTCATAATAATAATAATAATACACCTACAATCCAATAGACTAGTAGGGCTAATGACCAACACAAGGCTTTCCATAAACAACAACAATGTAACACACATTACTGTTAACACAAGTAACAATGTAACACTTTTAAAATTGTAATTTCCCACAGTATTCCATTTTCAAGATATCAGCACCTTATTCCATTATTTAAAGACTAAAAATAAAAGAATGAATGGAGAAGAAAAAAGGGGGCTCTCTTGGGACAGACTATCATATTTTTGCATAAAAATCAGAAACAGTGCTTATATGTGTCACATTTATCGTCTGGTCTACTCGTTACTCCCGGTGTTGCTGTGTGTCTGCCCTACCTTGTCTTGCCCTGCCTTGTCTACATTAAAGACTGTTTAATTTGTGTTTACTCCTTGTCTTCGTGTTCCTCGTTCCTCCCCTCTGTGTGCACCGTGACAGAAGACCAGACCTACACAGTAAGCGGCGCCCATTCACCACGTGTGCTGCGAGTTTGCCGTCCACGGCTCTCTCAAGTGGCTCACTTCAGTTCCGGAGGATCCAGTTCCGAGTGCCGTTCCCAGCCCCTGACCACAGTCAAGTCATGTCCCCTGGATACATGTTTTAAAGTATTTTATTGTCTACAGAAACAGTTTTAATTTATCCAGTCTTTTCTGTCTTGCCTTGTCCATGGAGACTCGTCTGGAGCAGGCGGCTCCTCTAGTTATGGCCACGGAGGCCGTTCCTAAGCCTTCCCATGCTTCACTTGTCGCGGATATGGAATCGGTTCCTGAGTCCACCCTGTGAGGGCCCCTGACTCTACGTTCAGCCCAAGGAGGGATGTGGTGCTCCTGTCATGCCCAGTATGGACCTCAGCTTCCGAGCCCAGCCCCTGAAGAGTTCCTTGTCCTCTGGATAGCCCAAATAGGGCTCCTGATCCCGAGTTAAGCCCAAGGAGGGCTCCTGATTCCTTGTTCAGCCCAGGATAACAGGGTTCCGGCTCTAGTGGCCGGCCCGAGGGACTCGTTACAACAGGCAATAGATGCTTTTAAATTAAATATGTCTGACACTGGATAATTGTAATCCTGGGTTATTTTGCTTCATGTTTCACAATACTCATTGTTTATCCAGGTTTAACTATTAATTCATACACACTTGCATTTCATCACACATTCCCAAACCCTGGGTTAACCTTCCTATTTTCATAATTGCAATGTCAGTGTCATTGATTGCATGAATGCAGCATGCAGCCGGTTTACATAACAGTTGTAGCATTGCAAATCCCTGTATTATATATTATATATAGAAAAATGGTAAGCACAGCATGAAAAACTCTATTGAGCCTTTAGACCCTTATACTTTATTATTAAAAAATACAAATACCAGCACGAGCCTCAAGCAAATCCATAGTAATTATTTAGTTTGAAGTGTTAGATCATGCCAACAATGGACTGTTTCTAAGTTGTCATGCAGTGCTATTAGGAGTTCATTTTTCTCCTACTTCACACCGGATCTCGTGAAGGGGTCACAGAATCACATGGCTTCTCTTACCAGTGCTGTGCTCATGACTCTCTCTCCCTTTCTGTCTCTGCATGACCTTTGGATTCCTCTCTGACAAATCAAACTAGAAGTCTGCACATCACCTCAAGCGCAGTTTTGAGCAACATACAGGAAATAAGAAAATAAGACATGACCACAGTTACGTCACCAACTAGACTACAGCAGCTGTCTTTTATCAGGTAGAATTTGTGTTCTTGTTTGTATCGTATATTTAAGTATTTATGGTGTCGAGATTACATTTCAATCATATTCGTGTAGCTCATTTACTTAACTTCAATTATAACGACAATCATAGAATACACCAAGAACACAACTTAAAATGATCATGAAAGAAGCTCTTTTAAGTATGTATGTGTGTAGTATTAATGTCAAATCTCATACTAATTATGCATTGAAAATTGCTGCCTTAAAAAGTTTTACAACAAAGATTTCACATCAGTGATATTAAATGCTCATTGATTCTTATATTTATATATGAATGCATTGGTATTTATGATAATTACATGTCTAATTTATATGATATCTTATTTAAATATCGAATGTGATATTAAATGGGCATTGGCTCATATATGTAAATACATTTGTGATATAAAATTAATATTTTAGTAATATTTTAATATCATAGTGAATATTGTAGATTTCTATGGCTGCAAATATGTAACAATGTTTACACTTGAGATGTTGTCAATACATCCATATTGTACATTAATACATATCGTAAAAAATAATGTTTTTGTAATTGTTGCACATTAATAGCAATACTACATAAACAAGGAGACCGGGCTGTATTTTCACAACATGCTCTCATTGCATTTCATAATATTTACATTTTAGTGAATAGGTGGCAAACTTGTATGAATGTGCATGATCTCATTTGTATATTTTTGTATAATCTGATTACTTACTGCTAAAGGCAAGATTTTGGGTTGAGTAAGTCATGCTTATTAAAAATATAAAAACCTTCATACAAATCAAATCATACAAATTCATAAGAAAGCACCAACTCATAAAATATTTACATTGTAATATTCATTGAATGGGCTGTGCTTTCATTATTTTTAATTAACATATTTTATTATCATAATGCAAATCTCTCTCTCCTCTCTTCATTAAAGAACACGATTATTGCTATAATCATGCTTTTTTGTAAAGAAAAGTTTGTATAGACTTTGAAAATAACTTGTCAAAACGACATGCACAAGTGAACTTGAACTACTACGTCTAGTTTTGAATAAACTCTTTCTGAAAAAACACTTTAACAAAGCATGCATACTTCACAACATTGTATTACTGCAGTGCACTCAATGTACTGCCATTTCAGAATCCTTCAGGCTTTCACAACAAGGACAGTTTTCATATGATGTTTTTCATGTTAAATATTGATGCATGTTGAAATAAATGTATAAACGGATTGCTATTTGGTATACATTTGTATTAATCAAATCAAAATTTATTTAAATGAGAGTTAAACTCAATTATTCATGAATATGGTGTTGATTTATCAACTACAGTTTAATAATATTGTTGTCACACAACAATAATTATGATTATAAGAGAAATATAACACCGAATGACTTCCAATGTCAAGATACTGTACCTGGTTTACACTGCTAACCAATGTCAACCTAAGAAAGCAATTAACCTTTGAGTCACCTATATAGTTTAATAGAAAATCTGCACTTCTACAGTACAAACTGGCTATGCATTTTTACATCTTGGAACTAATCTTTGTAAGCATTATATAAAATTTGGCTAAAAAGCATCAGCTAAGGATGTAAATGACCTCTGTGTTGCATATGGCCTAGTCTCAGCCTCAGACGTCACTCCCACAGACTGTAGACTAAACGTCTGATGCATATGGCCTAGTCTCAGTCTCAGACGTCACTCCCACAGACTGTAGACTAAACGTCTGATGCATATGGCCTAGTCTCAGTCTCAGACGTCACTCCCACAGACTGTAGACTAAACGTCTGATGCATATGGCCTAGTCTCAGCCTCAGACGTCACTCCCACAGACTGTAGACTAAACGTCTGATGCATATGGTACACTTATCTGGAAACAATTCAGGAGTGTCGAAGTCATCGTCAGATTGGTTTAATTATGCAGGATTTCCGGGAGATGTGTGTGTCGCGTTCTTTAACGTTCTGTCTAAAAACAAAGATGCCGTGGCGCCAAACTCCCTCACGAAAGAAGAAAGCCGTTGTGTTTACAAATGTGACGGCGAACGCTTATCAGGGTAGATTGAATGCTGGATTTTCAAAAGTATGTGAAATATTTTCACACACCAGTTTGTTATTGTGGCGACATTTCCACGCCCGAAACGTGACGCAGAACGAAACCAGCTGTGATTGGTTGTTTGACATGTCAGTCAAACGGCTTCATGGGTAGGACTTGACCAATTAATGCAACCATATATTCAGCCGTCAGTCTGAAGGTCTGGCTACGTGAGACTACATATGGCCTGGCCTCCAAATGCCCTTAATTCCCCATCAAACTGTAACTCTAGCTGGACTGCTGAAAAGCCTGGTCATCGAGATCATCCATCTCTTCACACAAAGAGCTCCCGCTGAAATCCCTCCATCTTTGTGCTCTAATGGTGCTCATCAAACACCACTATAATGCTTTATCCCAGCAGTTTCATTGCATATCATGTTTTCAAGAAGACAGGAACACAAATCCCATGACATGGTAAAGTGTGAACAAGTGTAAATGCTGTGAGTACACTGGTGAGGGACAACACATCTACAGCTAAAGGAAAACAATGTCCAGTCGCATTATATTACATTCAACCAAACACGCAGTACTTGGAAGACTTTTGATGACACGTTTTTGGAGCTTGATATTTAGGCACATAGGTTTGAAACAATACAATGTTTAGTAAATAAATAATGCCTTGTGTAGTGAAGAGAAAAGGGATCTCTCGACTGCATTCTCACCTGCAGGTAGTGTAAAAAGCCCAGGGAGCTGCTGAAGAACAAGATGCTGTTTATCTCACTCTTTCACATCTGTTATAAAGGAGAAGAACATGACATTCACATTTTTTATAGCTCAGTTTAATTTGCAGCATATTTGTATAGTGACCCCCTTGAGAGAGCACACATATCTATGAATAAAAAATAAGAAGAAACCAGTAGATTAGAACAAAAAGGCAACAAAGTGTCCGTGATTCAAGGGATCAGAGTTTGCCTGCTTGCCATGATCTGGCTATATATTAATAGAATCCATATTTTGTGAGCAACTATGCAATTGTGAATAAAATATACAATTGTTCATATGCATGTAAATTATATTTATAATTGAAACACTAGCTGGCTACTTATTTAGATAAGTACAACGTCCGGTTGGTTCCCTTTTGTCTTAATTCTTCATGACAGATTCAATGCTGGAACAATTCCTCAGATATTTCAGTTCATATTTTATTATAGCATCACACAGTTGCTGCAGATTTGTCGTCTGCACATCCATGATGTGAATCTCTCGTTCCACCACATCCCAAAGGTGCTCTATTGGATTGAGATCTGGTGACTGTGGAGGCCATTTGAGTAAAGTGAACTCATCGTCATGTTCAAGAAACCAGTCTGAGATGATTTGAGCTTTGTGACATTATCCTGCTGGAAGTACATCAGAAGATGGTACACTGTAGTCATAAAGAGATAGACGTGGTTAGCAGAAATACTCTGTGGTGTTTAAACGATGCTCAGTTCTGAAGGACCCAAAGTGTAGCAAGAAAATATCTCTACACCATTACACCACATCCAGCCTTGAACTGTTGATACTAGGCAGAACGGATCCATGCTTTCGTGTTTTTTACACCAAATTCTGACCCTTAACATCAAACGATGCAGCAGAAATCAAGAAATCATCAAAGCAGGCAACCTTTTTCCAATCTTCTCATGTCCAGTTTTGGTGAGCCGTGTGAATCGTAGCCTGATTCTCCTGTTCTCAGCTGACAGGACCGGCACCCGGTGTGTCTTCTGCTGCTGGAGCTCATCTGCTTTAAGATGCTCTTTTGCACACCTCGGTTGTAACGAGTGGTTATTTGAGTTATTGTTGCCTTTCTATCAGCTTAAAATCTCCTCTGATCTCTGGCAACAAAGCCTTTTCACTGGGTAATTGGTCTTTTTTGGACTATTCTCTGTAAACCCTAGAGACGGTTGTGTGTGAAAATCCCATTAGATCCCCAGTTTCGAAATACTCAGACAAGCCCGACTGGCACCAACAATCATACCTCATTAAATCAACTTTTTACAATATGGCTCAAAATGTCCTCCTGCAGAATTGAATTGCAATTGGAGCTGAGCAGTTGAATAGGAATACTAGGAGGTAACTCTCTCCAGGTATTATAGACCTTGCTTTGATGTAGTGTATAGTCATGAGTCTTCAGTGATGTTTTCATCATTGATCCGTCCTCACAGGGCACAGATTTCTGTACCAAGGGCAGGAGTCCTAACAAAAGCCCATGGATGACTGACAAAGCAGGAGAATCACTCACAGCTGAGACCACTTCAAACTCATTAACTCCAGATACAAAGACAGCATGGGTGGCCCAGCTTGGTGAATAACCTAAAGGGGAAAAACATCGCTTATTTAGGAAAGGCAATTTCCTGACTCTGTAGCCAATAAGAAGACTGAACTGGCACCGTCTGACCGTTCTCAGAGTTTCTTCACAGTGCCAACATTTCATAAATGATGTGACAGAACAGCCAGAACATGTGCTCTTTTGTATTCTGAAAGAAGTGTTTCCATATCAGTTGTTTGGTGCAAAACCTGAAATCATCTGTCTGTTGTTGTCTGAAAAGGTTGTCACAAAGTTCAAATTTTTCATTAAAAAAATAATACACAGAAATAAAGAATGATGGTGTATACAACATCGGGTTGCAGTTTTAGTTATTGGAACTATATTTATAGAATTACTGAAAGGGAGGCATTCATGCCTAGATGATTAAAAGGACAAGAGCATATGCTGCAGCTAATTTATTTTCAGGTCATTCATCTTTATTGTGATGCATTTGGTCAGAAAGTGCCAAGCAAGCAGATGAAGATGGGTAATGAACAAGGCAAATTCAATCAGCCTTGAACTCACAGAATAAGTAGAATTTATGGGCCTGCTTATATATTATGCGTCCTGATATCTGCAGATGATGATGATAAGTTACAGCCTCGGCCTTGAGCTACCCAGAGATCTTTCTCCATCCTTTGTGAATGTGGGGACTACTAAAACCAACACAACACAAACATGTGTGTAATTTTAACGGTAAAGTGATATACAGTAATATACTTTTTCTTGATAATGATAAGTTCCCTTACAATATGTGGTCAAAGCCTGTAACAAATCGAACTTACATGTTTCACATACTGTTAAATTTATGGTTTTTGGAAGTGGAAAAATAACAATCTTATAATTTACGGTGAACTAACTTAAATTTACATTAAACATTTCATGTTTTTATTTAAATAATTATGTTCCTTCTTAGTTTTTTTTCTTACTAGTTATGTACATTATTGATTTATGTTACATCTTATGTTGTTAAAGTAATGTTTTGTTGCGTTTAGTTTTCTGGCAACCACAGCTGCTATTTAATGTTTGTTTACACTGGGTCAGCTGGCCAATCAGAGCACCCTGATCTTTTGGGAGGAGGGGCTTTGTATAAATCGATCAATGCGTTTTAGAAATACTGGGCATAGAGGAGCTACAATAATGTAGAGTATGTGATAATGTGCTTTTTGAACAGTAAAGCATGCTAACATGTTCTATTACACCCAATACACAAAACAATGATCTTTAAAACAGCATCATATGATGTCTTTTATCAAATCTGAGAAATCTCTGTCTCTCACTGTGTTCACCCAAAACTCTTATGCTTCTAAATGTTCATAAAGAAAGCCTAAATCAAATATGTTCATCATATAAAGTAATTGTGTCCCTTCAGAAGACTTGGATTAAACATCTACATTCATATGGATTTATTTTTGATCTGGTTATGACCGTTTTAAAGCCCATGAGTTTCGGGTGAACAAACTTTCAGTTGAATTGCTCAGATTTAGGAAAAATATCTTGGTTTGTGTTCGAAAGATGAACTCATTTCTTATGTTCTACAATGTTTGAATGACATGAGGAGGAGTGATTGATGACATGTAATTGATTTAAATGTGGTTGTCTCTCCTGAAACTTTACAGTGTGTTTGTGGCCAGTGATGAATCCAGTACACGCGTGATCCTTGCCAATTGCTCATTTGCACTGATTGACATTTTACTTTCTTTGTCTAGTGTTGATTTATTATGCATTGCTGTTTTATCCATCAAAATGTTGAACGCCTATGCATGAAAGCATGCTTAAAACTGCAATTTAGAGGAACAGGATCCCTGTGACTTCTCTGACATCTCTCATTTTACTTCAAACGCTTGACAGGTTATTTCTTATATCCAGGAGTGAAAAAGATGAGTAAGCCTCAGGGAGAAGAGAAATAACTCTCTCCTCACAGGCAAAAGGTCATTCCATGAGAACTGCCACAAACACTGTGAAATGTCAATGGGAACATGAGGTGTCCTTCAGCTTCCATATCTCTAGATGACTGCATCAGAATGAAGAAGAAAAGAAAGATAATCAAACGCTTAAAAACTTGACTGTGAAGACATGAACGTGGAATAAAAAATAAATACTAGATTACTAGATTAAAGTCATGCTATTATGAGAATGAAGCAGTTGCATTATGAGATTACCGTAAACAAAATAATACACTTTTTAATAGTCATGCAATCTTATTTATCTCAGAATATACAACAATATAACTTACAGTAGCATTTTAACAGAACATTTGTGTTACTGTTTTTAATCTTAAATATGTGAAGAATGAAGAATGACAACACAGACGGGTTTTGCAGAGTACATGGTGTAATTTTCACATTAATTAAATCTATTCAAGCATTATACTTCTTTATTCTCAAAATATTATGATGATTACAACTCTGAAGTATTGCTGCAACTTTATTCTCAAAATATGACTTTATTTTCCAAATTGTACAAATGTAATATCAAATTGCTATTATGTTATTCTCATAATTTTGACGTTATTCTCAAAATACTATGACTTTAATCTCATAATGATAAAATATTTTCTCCAAATATTACGTCTTTATTCTCAAAAGGTCATGACTTTAATCTCATATTGCTATTAATTTATTCTCATAAATGTGACTTTATTTTCAAAATACTGCGATTTTAATCTCATAATAATACAGCTTTATTCTCCAAATATTATAACTTTAATCTCCAAATGCTAAGACTTTATTTTCATAAATTTGACTTTATTCTCCAAATATTATGACTCTAATCTTGAAATCTTAGATTTATTTTTATTCATTAGATTTTTCGTGCCACTAAAATGAATATGATTTACAGAATAAAAGCAAAAGGTGTAGACGCTTGATTTGGGACCAGTTTGGACCAGCGATAGAACAACTGGTCCACTGTTGAAGACGCTTGAGAAACATCTCAACAGGAGCTTGTCAGTTTAGGGCATACTCTATACAGCCTGCCTTCATAATTATGACAATGAGGTTGAACCTCAGTGAGGTGGACTGATCTGTATTCTGCAAGGAGACAAAGGTTAGAGGTTGGAGGCTTATTAAACCGTCTACTAATGGAAGTCTTAACAGAATCTATAATTTCCAGTGCAATTAACTTGTGATTAATGCTGTGAGCTTCTGAAAGTGGTTGTCAGTCACTCGCACAACACAATAATCAATGGTCTACACAAACAATCAAGCCACATTGCATCGGGCTGTTAATCATGGAGGGAGATCGCTGGGGATTGTAATTACATTATGTTGATTGCTGATGTGCTACTTCTTTTAGTCGGTTGGGTGGAGTAATTAAGAGGGATGTTGTTTTGATGCTGGTTACTGTTTGGTGTTCTGACAGTTTGAGATCATGTTGTCTCTTGTAAACTACAAGGGAACAAACTTGATGAAACAGTGACTGCTACTGTTAGAAGTCGCTGTCAATGTCCTCATTTTAATTCATCTGTAGAAATCTTTTTTGAAGACATCCTTCATTGTGTTTCACAGTGTCGCGTAACACATTTTGAATGCTATAAATGAACAAGCTTGGGGTTGTTTGGCATGACACTTCATATTCTGAAAAATAATTAGAATATATATTGTTTTTGATTTTTGCGTGCATTACTTGCTGTTGCTCATAGTGTGAGGGAATCTCATTATAAGTATTAAGTAGCTACCAAATAACTTACCAATCAGAAAACCATAGGAACAAACACATAAATACATGTGGAAAGTGTTGCACAAGCAGGCACCATGTTTATGCATTTATAATTACATGCATGTTAGTTTAAATGTAAGTAATCTGTAATTGCACAGTAATTACATTGCATCAAATCAATGTTAACTTCAGACCAAAATACCTTAACAAGAGGTCATTTGAAAAAAGATGATCAATGGACTCAATACTGGCATTACAGAAATTACAATTCAGATGAAGATTGCCAAATTTGGATGTAATCTCACCAGAGGGTATATATTATACAGAATCTTTAAATGTAAGTCAGTAAGTTAACACATTTATTTATATAGCACCTTTCAAAACAAAGTTACAAAGTGCTTTACAATAAAAAGATCAGTACCGTAACAAAATACAGAAAATACCATCCAAATTAAGAAAAAGCCATACGATAAAAATGAGTCTGAAGAAGAGACTTAAAAGAGGATACAGTAGTAGCCTGCCTAACATCCTAATATTAGGCCAGTGGTTCTCAACCGGGCCGTACTATAGTCCAAGTGCAAGTCTCACGGGCCACACGCGTGTCATTTACATATTACATCATCAATACAAACCAACCAGATTTATAATATTATTTATAGACTAAATATTATGATATCTAAACGATGACATTTATTGAAATAAATAATTCTACTCACCAATAATAAAACACCTGATGCTGTCGGGAACCAATTTAGTGAAAATCTGTAACAGCACAATGAAGTTGTGATTGTAAGTTACAGTCTGTAAGACGCGCACGGAAGCGTTACATGACACGAGACATTGCAGAAAGTGTTCACAAATGTAGCCGATATTGATCCAAATATGGAAAGCATTTTCTAATTTAATAATCTGATGTTCTCTCAGAGATGTTTTACCATATTTCTGTAATAAGGATGATTGCTGCGTAGTAGTTTATGTGTGTTTCTTTTTACCTGAACATCTTCAAGTGAGTGGGGGGGCAAACCGAAAGATGATACCGAAGCCCAGCGCTCTCTTCACCGCTGATGCTGAGACTATTCTCGTTTGAATGTGTTTCTTCGCTGGCATTTTCCACATTTAGTTTTCTCTTAACAAATGTGTCCATTCTGATGCTCAATTCTACAGAACTAATGACTGCTGATGACTATTTGAATTGAATTATGCCAAAGTGCACGCTTGTAAGTGTTCGTTAAATGCGTAACATTAATTACACGAGTAGATCTGTTCATGTCTGAAAATAATATATGAAAACAAAATTATTTTACATAACAAAAACATTAGCTTACATTTGTTTAGTAATTTTTTATTAATGTAAAAACTAAAATGAATTGTAAAACTGAAAGTTATTTTTTTATTATGTTCTTTATGGTGGGGTGTATTTGGATTCGTGACGGGCCGCGGGGAGAGAACCACTGGCTTAGGCGCACGGACACCAAAAACACGGTCACCTTTGGTAACAAGACTTATTAATAGAGCCCTACTGGAGGATCTCAAGCAGAGATCAGGCTCATAAGGTGTTAATAAATCACAAATATAGACAGGAGCATGACCCTACAAGGCATTAAAAACAAGCAACTAAATCTTAAAATCAATTGTATAACTCACAGGCAACCAACAAGAGCAGCAAGAACCGGTGTAATGTGGTCTCTTTTCTTAGTACGTGTTAAAAGCCTAGCAGCAGCATTTTGAATTAGCTGCAAGTTCTCTTGCTAATACCAGAATAAAATGCATTATAATAATCAATTCTGGAATAAATAAAAGTGTGAATTACCTTTTACAAATCTGGAAAATAAAGGAATGACTTTATCTTCATTAGGTGCAAAACAAGACTGCATCACTTTAGTCACCTTGAACATCAAAGGACAATTCTGAGTCAAAAACTACACCTAAGTTGCGAGTCTCTTTTCGAACATTATTAGATAAGGCACTCAGACTAGAGGAGAGATAATTAATAACATGGCAATAAAATGTGGTTTATAAGAACTAATAAACAGCCAATACACTAGTAGTATGCATGCTGATAAGCAACTAGTTAAGAGTTAGAATTAGTCCCTAAACTAAAGTGCTACCAAAAGCTTATTTTTATAACCATTTATATTTATTTTCTGCTGATAATTCTGGTTTTATAACCCCAACATTAGCGAACACAGTTATGAATATTAAAGTTGTACAGTGCAAATCCACTGGAGCAGCTCATATTCTCGAGCTGAGGGAAATATTGTAGCTGCATTGCAGATATGAATTTCATATTCTAGAGCTGCCTCTTGTTCTGCTCTCCAGAGACTATCGAGTATAACAGATGTCTCTCCCTGTGAAGGTCCTGTCACATGACTCCGAGCGTCAGGGCTTCAACACACCTTTCAATAAAAGTGGCATGCGTTTCTTTGACCTCCACATAAAAAGTGTTGCCGATAGCGTGACGGAATTGCTCTTGGTATCAAGGAAGCGGATGATGAACACTTTGAACAGACAAAATAGTGCATGAGAGGGTGTATGTGTATTTGAGCTTAGAAAAGAACAGTTTATTGTGATGCATACCAGAAAGAAAGAAAATTACTCATTGATTTTTTTTTTTAAATGGTAAAATATAATTTCGATGACTATATTGTAGTCGATCTTTCTTCCATCTTGTTTATATTGTTTGCACTAGTTGCAAAATGATTACATCATGAGGTTTGTCTGGTATTCATTGGTTATGCTTTGAAAGGCCAGTGGAAAACTGGGACAGCATGTTTAAACTTGCAATGGCTGACCTGCGTGCAATGTGTTGATGTGACGCTTTTCTGCATAGAGTGCAATGCATTAGGAAATGATGAAGAGCATCACACGAAAGGGCCTGTGTTCAGAAATATGTGATGATCATATCACAAAAATAACATGGGCCAAAATGGCATTCTGAGACCTGAAAGTGCATTACATTTGAAAGCCTCTTCATGCGATAGTAAAGCTATTTACACTGTTTAAATTCCAAGGCAACAGAACTATACTATATGAATAATATAAGCGTAAAAGGTTGTGGGTTCAATTCCCAGGGAACACACATACTGACAAATAAATCAATAAATAAATGTATAGAATGTATAGAAGTATAATAAATGTATAGAATAAATAAATGTAAAAAGAATATCCTAAATTCTAAATAATCACACAAAGCATATGAACTAAACACTAGTGATCTGTTTACAGGGAAAGGTTATACATCACAGCTAAGAAAATACCACAGGTTCCACTACACAGCAAGCTTATAGATGACAAACCATACGACCTTAATATTTATTGTCCATATATTGTATACCTTGCTTTTGATAGCAGCAGAAATGACTATTTGTCCTTTTGGAATGCTTTATATCAATTTGAGACTCTTTTTCTGCTTACAGGAGATACAAAAAATATCAGTTCCTATTGAATCCAGAAGACGAAAGGGTCAGGAAGTCATCTTTTGATGTGTATCTGTGGACGGTTCAACCTCGAAGTCTCAGCATAAAAACTGTCCTCCATTATTGAATTATGCGTTAATGGTCATCCTGGACCATGTCCAGATAAAGAGGTCTTTGTCCTTTTTCTGGTTGAATTATGTTTAAGTGATAAGAAGCCACAGTGAAGTCCTGTTCTGGAATATATCCAGATGTTTCCCTCAAATCTCTCCTGGTTTTTAGAGGTCTCCTGAGATAAGGAGACTTAGGGCATGAAATCGTCCGGCCAGTTGAATACAGATCGCTCATGTATTAACCTTTTATGATTTGCAGATGCTGTGAGGGGAAGTTCCTTAGGAATGTGCCGTTTCTCAATCATTTTGTGTGTCTTCTCTCTCGACGAGGCTCTACAGCAGTGGTTCTCAACCCACGGCACGCCACCACAAATGTAAATGCATCCCAAAATGCTGACCACGTAAAAAAGAAAATGATTAATTACGTATAGTTTTAAAATACATATTTTATTGTTTTAAAGTTTCTAAACAAATAAAAGTTAGAAAAATTATTTTTGGTCACATAAAATCATTTTGGCGATCATGTACTGTTTTCAGACATGCGCAGTATTCAATCAATTAATGATCAAAATGGACAAATTTGTTATTAGAGGAGAAAAAATATGTGAGGAAAATACTAATGAAGGAACACATGCAAACAAGAAGAACCGCAGCATTAGCAGTGAAGGTAGGAGAGTCCTTGAAGAATCAGTTTACTGTCCACGAGCGATATGGACAGCCTTTCTGCTTGCTCTGTAATAAAGTACTGGGTGTATGCAAAACTTACAATGTCAAAATACATTTAGATACCACCCATGCAACGTTTGACAAGAAATATCCACCTGGATCTCAGGAAAGAGTCAAGATAACTAGTCTTGAAAAATGCCATTGCTGAACAGAATATAATGCGAGCTAGCTTAAAAGTGTCTCAGGCCGTGACATTAGCAATGTTCAAAATTTCCTGGCTCCTTACCAAACACGGCAGACCATTCAGTGATGGGGAGCTAGTTAAGAACTGCTTTCTGGAATCACAATGTCTGTTTGATGAGCTGAGCAACAAGAGCGAGATAATTCGTAGGATAAAACGTTTACAGCTCAGCAATGACACAGTTACATCGAATTTCTGACATGCCTGAGAATTTGAGAATAACTACAAACTAAGCTTGCCACTGCTTCAGCACTCAGTTTGGCAGCAGATGAATTGTCAGACATTAGAGACGTTGCTCAGCTTTGCATTTGGGTGAGATGTGTGAATTCAGAGACTTTTGAGGTTACAGAAGATTTATTGGTGTTGAAATCGCTTCATGAATGAACAAGGGGCGAGGACATTCATAGAGCACTTAATGAAGCATGCAAAGACATGAACATACAGGCATCCTCAGATGTCTCCATCACTACTGATGGTGCGCCCTCAATGACGGGAAAACACAAGGGTCTCTGCTGAAATGAGAAAAATCCCCCCTGACTTGTTGAAATTTCACTGTATTGTGCACCAGCAAGCACTATGCAGCAAGTTAGTTGATGGATACTCGTGGAGGTTATGGGCACCGTGGTCAAGGTGGTCATCTTCATTCGAGCGCGGCCTCTAATGCACCTCTGTTTTATTGTGTTGTTGGACGAACTGGACAGTGCCTACGGAGACCTCATTCTGCACAGTGAAGTGAGATGGCTAAGTCAGGGAAAAGTCTTGCATCGCTTTCTGGCTGTACTCCCTGAGATAGTTCACTGTCTTAATGACAGCGAGGGAGGACGATTTCCAGTCTTGAGAGACAATGAGTGGAAAACAAACGTTGCTTTTCTTGCAGACATCACAGCTCGCCTAAACAAGCTGAACCTGCAACTTCAAGGTGACGGAAAACATGTTGATGACCTGTTGGGATGTGTTGAGAGTTTCAAAATGAAGCTAGGACTGTACACCGCACAACTGAAAGATGGTGATTTAACTCACTTTCCACTTCTGAATGACGCTTGTGAGGATGTACTGGACATACAACAGAGAGAACGATTCGTTAACACTATGAATCAAATGCAGGAAAAAAATCATCTCTCGTTTTTCTGATTTTGAGAAAATAAAATCTTCAGGGCATTTCACCAGGGAGCCATTCATTTTCCCTCTGGAGAAAATAAAGGACTTGGCTGTAACTTTCGGTTTGCCCCGCCGCGCACTTGAAGATGAACTGATGGATGTTCAGACAAGAGGACACAGCCATACACAGTCATCCTCAGCTGCAGAAATGTGGCGAAACATCTCTGGACAAAGCCTCAGGTTATTAAGTTCATAAGTGCATTCCATCTTTGGATCTACATACATTCGCAAACACACATTTTCTGCAACGACGTGCATCAAGTCATGTTTCCGTGCACGTCTTACAGACTGCAACTTACAGTCGCAACTTTATTGTGCTGTTACCCTTTTGAGCCAAGTTTCACTAAATTGGTCTGCTCCCGACAACATTAGGTGTCCCATTATTGGAAAGTAGAATTATACTCTCTTATAATAATACATCTAATTGTAATCATTTAGATAACTTAATATCTGGTTAGTTTGCATTGGTGACATCATATGTAAATGATATGCAGCCCATGAGACTTGAACTTGGACATAGTGCGGCCCACTGAAAAAAAAGTTTGAGAACCACTGCTCTATAGCAACAAGGACACATTAAAATAAAGTGTTACCGAATAATGTATTTTTTATTAATTTATTATTTTGGTAACACTTTATTTTACAGTGTCCTTGTTGCAAATGATACATGCACTTACTATAATAATGACAGTACATTTTGCATGATTACATACAAATAAACCTAAGACAAACCCTAATCCTAACCCTAACCATATAGTAAGTGCATGTACTTAATTAATATTACTCAGTACTTAAGTGTATAATTACACTGTTATAGGGGTGTGCCTGAAGCCGAATACCTTTTTCAGAAAGACACGGATAATGGCTTCAAAAACAGAGCCGTGAGAGGCATGTTTTATTATGGATGGATGCGCTTTATTCGACTACTTTTGGACTGTTGAACAAAAACACCCACCCATGCCATTATAAAGATTAGAAGAGCAATTAATATAACTCTGATTGGATTTGTCATATACAACTAGAATGCTTTGAGGGTGAGTAAAACATGGATTCATTTTAATTCTTGAGTGAACTAACCCCTTTAACCAAAGTAGTTACTTTATATTATCCAATAGTTTCATATGCATGTACACTATACTGTAAGTGCACATACTGTCAAATAAAGTGCAACCCAAACCCTAAGCATTACCCTTTAGTAAGTACATGTTGTTAATTAATCTTAATCAGTACTTAAATGTGCACAGTAACCAACATGTATTTTACTTGTTTCATTCAAGATATTTCAAAATGTATACTATTTATGTGCATTGTGCAATGTTTAATATTTGGAACTGCAGTATGGTACATATTTGACCTCATTATGTTGCGTGTTTAATTCATGTCTGATAAAATCTATAGCTTGAATGCACAAGTCACTTTCGATAAAAGTATCTCCAAGTGAAAATAAACCCATTAACCCAATTTTGCATAAAAACGTCTAAAGTGACAGCCTGATCCAATAATGAGTCAGAAGGACTAAACATGTGTTAGAAAATGTGCACGATATGTGAAACTGGAAGGTCGAGGTCAGCGTCCCATGCAGTGCGCTCTGGTTGTGCATATGGGCGGATGGTGAGTCATAGGTCATTCGAATATTTCATGCATACAGGAAATGTCATATTGTGCACAGCATACTTACTATGCACAGCAGAAATACTTGGTAAGATTGTGAACACAGCCTGAGAGTCACTCTCTCTGTGTCTCTCTATGAACACATTATCTCTCTCTCTCTCTCTCTCTCTCTCTCTCTCTCTCTCTCTCTGCATGCTCTCTCTCACATATGACATCTCTCTCTCTCTCTCTCCAGTGGCATCTATCTCTCTCTCTCTCTCTCTCTCTCTCTCTCTCTCTCTCTCTCTCTCTCTCTCTCTCTCTCTCTCTCTCTCTCTCTCTCTCTCTCTCTCTCTCTCTCTCTCTCTCTCTCTCTCTCTCTCTCTCTCTCTCTCTCTCTCTCTCTCTCTCTCTCTCTCTCTCTCTCTCTCTCTCTCTCTCTCTCTCTCTCTCTCTCTCTCTCTCTCTCTCTCTCTCTCTCTCTCTCTCTCTCTCTCTCTCTCTCTCTCTCTCTCTCTCTCTCTCTCTCTGGTGTCTTGAATTGGTAACTCTCATCAAACTCTTGATCTAATGGTGTAAATTTCAGCATATATCAGGACAATGTGCATGCATTCATCCATCCATTAATTCTCCAAATGGCTTGTCCTTCCCAGCTAACAAAAATATGTTCCAATAAACATTTCCTTTGAAACTGTGAGAAATGAACATTGACTGGAACATACTTTGCTATTCCATTAACTCCTTCGCCGCCATTGACAGAATTTTCCAGCTTTTCGTGTTTTCACTATTGTAAGGTAGGAGGAGCTATTCCTCATCTTCTGAGTATTGCACGTCTGGATCAAACCACAGGCAAAGAAGAAGCTGAAACAAGCTGGCGATCGTGCATGTAAACAGATTTATATGAAACATAACGCAATCAGCAGCATATAAAACAAAACTACCTAATGTTACTGAATGAAATGTGGATACAGGAAGTGGTATAAGACTGTAGAAGTTTTTGATGTGTCGATGGACACGATTAATGCAATCCATGTTTAATCATCGATCTGAATCCAATCCGGATGTAGTCTTTTACAAAAGCACTTTTTTTTCCAGCTTAAAAAAAAGCATCTGGCAGGGAAAGAGTTAACAGGCTTTTAAACGCTCTTGTCTTTTGGGTATGGAAATGTCCTTTTGGCCTTTGTTGTTTTTGTGCTTTGATCACCACATATTTCCAAACATGAATCTCTTCATCACTTCCTAATGCATTGTATTCTGTGCATCACAGCATCAAGCTATAGCGTTACCCCCGAAGCAGCAGTGCATGCAGGGCAACACATTTATGCAGTTAACAAAAATATGTTCTAAGAATTTAAGTTGTTGTGAAAAGTTATGAAAACATTATTTCTGAATGTTCTCTGAATAAAATGTTTAAAAACTATTATGGGACAACATTATGATAAAGTTATAACTAGTATATAGTTCCTATAACTAGTAAGTCCTGGAAGCTCAGGCTCAATGTTTCAGATATTGCATTGTGTCTTTACTGGATGTGAGCGACATGATGTGACACAACAAAAGACAATTATCAGTGAAAAAATGTGACAAATCCTTGATGCCTTATTAAAATGTCACACTTCTGCTAGATCCTTGAGATCTTCTGATCAGCAACTTTTAACAATTCTCAGATCTAGATTCAAACTTAAGGCTTTCTCAGTTGCTGCGCCGACACTGTGGAATGTGTTATCTTGAGTATTAGATCAGCTCTGACTATCTCTAGTTTTAAATCATTGTTAAAATCGGATTTATTAACTCAGGCTTTTAATCTCTCTGGGTGCTGAGTTTTATGTTCTTTGTTTCTTTTCTGTGTGGCGTGATGTTATTGTCTTTGTACATTTATGAAAAGGTTGTTCTCTATCTTTGTACAGCACATTGGGTAACAATGGTTGTATTCATTTGTGCTATAGAAATAAAATGAAAATCCCTGACAGTAAAATAATGTCATTTTTATTTGTTATGTACTCCGTGCAGCTGTGCTGTGGTTTTGCAAAGGTCGCTCCAGTGAAAACAGCCTCAAGCTGTTTCAGCACAAAGCAACAATATTTAGTGTTATCTAAATGTTCAGAATAAATCCTATGAGTTCTAATAAAAACTTTACAAAAATACTAAGTACTACAGCTTTAATGTAGTCTGATTAATAGATAATTGAGTTATCGGGACGCTGTGACCCAGCAAACAGAACATTCTCAGAACTTTGGCAAATGTTGTTCTCAAAGTTATGAGCAAACATTCTTCAAATAACGTTTATAGAATGTTTGTTCAAAGTTATTTGTTCTTTCATAACATGCTCAAAGTTTGTACATCATTTATGGAATGTTTTTCTAATCAATATTTGTGTGAAATTCGTCTAAATGTTTTAAAACATTGACACTTACTATACAGAAGATGACTAACTGAGTTGAATGGCTAAATATCTAAACATGTTCAGGCTCAAACCTCACAGAATGTTACAAATGTTTTGAAGTCGTAACAATATTGAAAATGAGAAAATTAGGCTTTCTTAGTGGAAACTGTGTGAAAAAAGTTGTCAGAGTTTTACTGCCTCTAGTGTTCATTTCAGCTGGAAACTGCAGCAATTCGTACGTATAGTTTTTTTTTTTTTGCAGAGTTTTGCAGAAATGTAGATAGAGGCATGTGTTTCTAGTGAGCCTGAGTAGCAATGACAGTGAGTGAATGAAAGTTACAGACGCTTCAGCTTTAAACAACAGTCGAAGAGATGATGAAGAGCATTGTGCCAAGTTTAATTCATGAGTATATTTTTAAAGGGTGCACTTTTGGATTGAATAGAGTTGCATTCATATTCACTCAGCCTGCAAATGTCTTCAAATAAGTGTATGGTTTTCTTTATTTACAGAGCATGTCCTTTATTGGAGATGCATTTGATGTTAAATATGTTGGGAATTTAAATAAATAAATACAAATTATTCAAATTGTGGGTTGCATTTATTGAGCAGCCCTAGAAATGCTCTTGCAACCACTCAGAAAACCCTAACAACCACATAGAAGTGTGCAGAAAACCAATCAGAGCACCGTGCAGTTTAGTCCATGAAAAGAACAGCCAGCACTACAAAATCAAATTTGTTTTATGTTTCGGCACATTGCTATACTTTGCTAATGTGATCGAAATGACAGTGCAATCTTTCCCAAATCACCACAGCGCACTCAATTATTACACTAATATTGCTCAAATGAGGGAAAACGCGAAACATAAAGCAGTTGATAGTGCTTGTCGGGCGTTGTAGGCAGTAGAGCGGTGGGAACAGTGTGGGTGGTGACCTTGTGCAAAGATGATCTGTGCATGTGGTTGTGTTTGTGGAAAGAGTTGGGAATTAAGTGAGAGTGAGGGCAATTCTGCTCTTTTCTGCACCAGCAGGGGGTAGTATGGTTCTCTTGAATCACATATTCCTATAACACACTTTCCCAGCTGTGCCCATGGAAAACATTATGGATATTGCCAAGCACAAATGAACCTTACAGCACCAATTCACAGCTGTGATGGGCCATGGCATGGAGTCTCAATCCTCTCCGTCTGCTCACTGACCACTCCAACTGAACTCTTTCTCACCCAATCAGATGCAAATAAGAGACCACGGTTCAGAAAGCACAGGCATCGTTGTTGCAAATCATCTAGAAGAATGATACACGTGTCATAGAGTGTCTCTGCAATCAAAATGTTACAGCTTTGAATTGTTGTTAAGTGTAGAGTGTGTAATTTCTTCAATGCCAACACTTTGTCCTATCCCAATTTCTATAAGTATCTTAGGAAACAGAATTTCCATGTTGATTGGCTTGAAAACTTTGAACTTTGTTTGTATATGATCAAACTTAACAACTCAACACAACAACATACAGGCTCAACCAATGGTGTGAGTTTGGGGCGGGGCTAACTGATAATGTCCAATCAGCTCATGCTGGTAGACATTGTATTACACCATTCTGGGGCAAATCATTTTTCCGTTGACAGTCATTTAAAAGTACTCATGAACTCTAGCCATACCAAAGGCCACGGGTTTGATTCCAGGGAATGATGAACAATATGTAATGCAGTGGAGGTCACTTAGAACAAAAATCCCTGTCAAATGTATAAAAACATCCACATGAGTTTGTGTGCCAGCTGGGTAACTGACATTGAGATAAATATGAATATTAGTCCTTTTTGAAAACAAGACAGTAATTATTTTTCAAACCAGTTGCCCCATGTATTTCTCTACTGTCCATGTGTTGAGAGAAATCAGGAGTAAGTGCAGAGGCACTTTCTTCAGCCTAAGGCTTGTTCATTTCACTTTTGGTGTGAAAGGGCTTTTCAGGTGCCAAAAATATAAATGCATGGGTTTTGATATTAAAAACAAATAAACAAGCCCAGCTCAGGTGACACAAAGTAACATAAAAGTAATGTGATGCATTACTTCCCATAAAAAGTTACTAAGTAACCTAATTACGTACTTTATATGGAGTAATGCAATATTGCAATGGATTACTTTTAGAAGTAACTTTTCCCAACACTGATTGTAAAAAGTGAATGAAAAATGATGAAAACCGATCTTGCCTGAATAGAAACCAATCTGTAGAAATGTCTTAAAGGCACACTTTAGTTTAGTCACCAATTCTCACTATTAACTACAGTAGTTGCTTATTATCATGCATATTAATAACATATTGGCTGTTTAGTAGTAATTATAAAGCACATATTAATGCCTTATTCTGCATGACCATATTTAGATCTAATCTACCTAATACCTAAACTTAACAACTAACTTACTATCTATTAATAAGCAGCAAATTAAGAGTTTGAGGCAGAAATCATAGCTAATAGATATTCAATAATGAGAACTGGTCATCAAACTAAAGTGTGAACTAATAATATCATACAATACAATATAATATAATTCTTAATTAACGACCGCAGTTCATCTTGTTTTACCTTTCTCATTTCCCATTACATAAAACTGAAACTGGAGCACTGAAAACACTCTTCGGTCCAAACCAGCACCTACAAATACATCTGAAACACATGCACCCTGGATGAGAAAGTCTGAGCCTTTCTGACGCAGATGGAATATTTCAGGCCATGCCAATCACATTTCATCTAACCCACTTGAGGAAGCCAGCTTCAATCAGCTGTCTCTCAGCGTGCATGCTCGCTCTCTTTTTGGAAAGAGTCATATAACTCAGTGTTCTGCTGTGCACATTATGACAGAGAGCAATCATTGCACACAGGTCTGACAGTGTCTGAATATCTCTATCATGGAAGGATTGCACCTATATAAATGAAACCCACTTGCATTAATGGCTAGACACCATTTTGCTCTAAGCCTCTGAGAGACATAATACGGCCATTAGCAGAATGTATAAGCTCCTCAGTGTTATCAACACAAGTTTCCTACTTAACTGATGTTAATGTGATTTATGGAGCTGCTCTAGATTCACCAACAGAAGAGGGACAGACACACATGAAGATAACACACTTGACACGGTTATGTGAAAGTCTGTTTCAAAGCTTTCAGTGACCCATTTTATGCTCACATCATCTTACATATATTTCATGTAGGAGCTACTTCAGATTCAGGGTCCAGTTTTGGAAATAGGCATTATTTTACACTACTAGATTATTTGCTATATGTGATAACATTTTTATTTAGTCTTTTATTTAAGATCACCAGTTCCAAGAGCACCTTGTTATGATATAAAGATACATTAGCATATATTATACTGTATTATTCACTAACCACCCCAAGTCCAACTTGACCAGACACTATTGCCACTGGCATGGTGCTGCGTCATGCTAAAATGAAATCATTGTCATTCTTTTCAGCACAAACACACTTAAAAAGTCGTAGCTATTTGTGTTGCACACATGGCCGCTTCAGGCAAAAAAGCTGCCCATACTTCACACTCACAATTAAATGCAATCTTAATGTGCACATGAAAGACTGGATATTTAGCTTATAGATTCAGATGCACTATTGCAAAGCATCCCAATGCAGGTGTCCGTTTTTTGTTTTGTTTCGTTTTTTGCATGGTAATATATATATACAGTAGTTCTAAGAAAGGTCTCCAAGGGATGCTCATAAACTCCATAAATCCCGTCGCTGCATGTGAACAGATTTTCATAGCACTTATAATATTATAAATATGAATACATGGCATATGTATATTTTATAAATAAGGTGAGCCACATTAATTCTCCCCCGCTTTCTCTCCCACACATACAGGTGAATCTAAAAAATTAATATTGTGAAAAAGCTTCTTTTTTTTATTAACTTATTTCAAAAAGTTATTTCAAAAAAGTACATGTTATATATTATATATTCATTACATGTAAAGTAAAACATTTCAAAAGTGTTTTGTTTAATTTTTGATGATTAGAGCTTACAGCTCATGAAAGTAAAAAATCCAGTATCTCAAAATATTAGAATATTTGCTAAGATCAATCAAAAAAACGGATTTGTAAATCAGAAAAGTTCAAGTTCTTTGAAGTGTGTTGATTTATGCACTCAATACTCCTTTTAGCACAAACTCCAGCATCAGTGAAGTGTGGCATGGAAGTGATCAGCCTTCAGCTCGTCTGTATTGTAGGATCGACTGTTTATCAGTTTTCTCTTGAAAATATCCCATAGATTACATATGTCAGGCCAAACACAATAATATCTTGGTCAGCACACCACTTGGAAGTGGTTTTGACACTGTGGGTGTAGCACGCTCCGTCCAGGTGGCAATACTGTGGTTCAATCTTTTTGAATAAAACAAAGATTAAAAGCATGAAGCATAAAGCTTAAACTCAATGAGCTTCATATTATTATGGGTAATCAGTTTGCTGGAGCTTTTAATTATTCAGATTGGATTATATTAACGCCAGATCTGTCGCAGCACATCCGCGATTGAAACGCCATTTCCATAAACAAAACAACATCTCTATTAAACATCTTAATTCTAAACAGAACGTGTATATTATCCTCTTAAAACAATGTACACACATTTTCAACATTTTGTTTCATGTTTTATATCCTTGGGGATAGCTTTCACCCACCTGTTTGAATAAAACAATGAGCTTTCATTAACAGAGTCACTCTTGTAATGACTTACTGTTAACCACTCAGTCTCTGTTCAGCACAGTGTCTCCCCCTGCTGTCCACTGGGGTTATACCACAGCATTCCGTATAATCACAGTACTTGAAACATCAAAAACACCATCAAATAATCAAATACATGAAAAAACGAATTATTCCTGTGACTACACATACAGGGTGTCACACGGGCAGGTGCTAAAGTCCTGCCGGAAAAGGAAATCAGCATCTCCATAAAGCTTGTCAGCAGATAGAAGCACAAATTACTCAAACATCTCCTAATAGACGGCTGCATAAACTTTGGACTGTGGAAACTTCACACTGGACTTCAAGCAACATGGATTCTGTGACTCTCCACTCGTCCTCCAGACTCTGGGACCCTGATTTCCAAATTAAATGCTAAATGTACTTTCATCTGAAAAGAGGACTTTGGAGCACTGAGCATCAGTCCAGTTCTTCAGGTAAGATGCTTCTGATGATGTTTCTGGTTCAGAAGTGGTTTGGTAGCTCTTTTCCTGAAGATGTCTGAGCGTGGTGACTCTTGATGCACTGACTCCAGCTTCAGTTCACTCCTTGTGAAGCTCTCCCAAGTGTTTGAACCGGCTTTGCTTGACAGTATTCTCAAGCTTGCGGTCAGCCCTGTTGCTTGTGCACATTTTCCACCCAATTTCTTCCTTCCAGTCATCTTTGGATTTAATCCAAAGGGGTGTAACCCCGGCATCCTGGCCAAACTAGCCCACTGGCCTCTGACCATCATGGCCTCCTAATCATCCCTATACACTGATTGACTTCATCACTATCTCCTCTCCACCTGTAGCTGGTGTGTGGGGGGCGTTCTGGCGCACTATGGCTGCCGTAGCATCATCCAGGTGGATGCTGTACACTGGTGGTGGATGAGGAGATAGTCCCCTTACTACGTAAAGCGCTTTGAGTGTCTAGAAAAGTGCTATATAAATGTAACAAATTATTATTATTATTATTATTATTATTAATATGCTTTGATACAGCACTCTGTGAACAGCCCCCCCTTTCAGTAATGACCCTCTGTGACTTACTCTCTTTGTGGAGGTGTCAATGATCGTCTTCTGGGCCATTGCCAATTCAACAGTGTTCCCCATTATTGTGCTTTCAAAGAACGGCTTGTAATTTAAACTGTATGGATAGTAAATTATTGAAACTCAAATGTAAATATTCTAATATTTTGAGAGACTGGATTTTTGACTTTCATGAGCTGTAAGCTCTAATCATCAAACAAAAATTGACATGTTTTACTATACATGCAATGAATCTAAAATATATTTTGAAATGAGTTACAAAAAAACCTTTCACAATATTTAATAATATGTTTTTTCCTGTATATTTCAGGCTTTCAAACTTATTTGTTATCACTAGTGTTCCAAGCCCCTTTGAAAAGTCTAGGGGTTAAAGGGGTGTAACAAAAGGGCAGATGTCAGGGCAGATACACAAGCATGCTCAGTCAGCAGCACCAGTTTTAAGCATATAAGCAAAAAGGTATTTTATTTAACACAATGAGGAAAAATACTTAAGTTAAAGCTTCAGGAGGGGAAAATGCCAAAACAATAAACAAAATGTTCCTCTAACTAGGGTTTTAAGAAATAACTTAAGAAAAATGAAAATAAAATACAGAGATACTTCCCTGACTAACTCAAACACAGGAGAAAAGAAGGTCATTTCTCAAATAAAATAGCATCCACCTCTCTACACAAGTTTTCCATTTAAGCAATTACAAAAAGGAGCTGAAACACTCGGCTATTGACACTTTTAACAAATTTATCTTAACACTACAGGTGAAGCAATCAACAAACCCCTAGGTATACAACAGCTTAACCACAGCGCTGGGACTGGAAGATGGTAGCTGTAAGAACTGAACACCTCAGCCTCTCTCTCTCTGGACTGTAGCTCTGCAGGTTCATTTAGACTCCAGCTAACGAGTCCAAACAGGAGTCCGGTGAGAGCAGGAGGAGTCCAGAGAGCAGGAGGATCAAGAGAGACAGGAACACAGTATGCATACAGGAAACACAATCGTTAGTTAAATCATATCAAATACAATAACTTATGTCCCTATGGACGTAACACTAGCAGAAAAAGTTGACATCTTTTGAATTCATATCTGGATAGGTATAAGTTATATCATTGTTCATAAACTTCCTGGGCTCTTCAGCTTCCTTTCCATGGGCAAACATTTTTAATTATTAGTATTTAGTAATAACTAAGTAGTAATTATGAACACTTTATTTGTCAATTCACATGTTACCATAACTTAATATTTCCTCAATTATCATTAAATGGTTCTTAAAGGATTTGTTATATCTTTATATTGATTTTGAAGGCTGGCTCATGAAGTTGCATCAAAAAAGTATCGTCTTTTTTACCGTCACAAACACTTTACTTCAACGAGTGAAACACAAGTGAACATTCACTGCTGTGATTGGCAAACGTCATTGCAGCGTATCCACAGCATACTCTATGCCACGTGTTTTTAATGCTTGAGATGGTCAGAGCTGCAATAGAGTTGTGTAAAATTAATCAAGACAACTACGATTGCCTCTGAAGATAAGATACTTGGCACTGCCATAGCTCTCGGTACAAGTTATTTAGAAACACAGGCAGCATGTTGAAATTAAGAAAGGACTTCATTGTGAAATGAGTCAAACAAAGACAAATATTATAGTTCTATCGTTCAGGAACATTGTTAAAAATAAACTTCAGCCATGAATTTGTATTAGTTCGATCTTTTTGAAGAGTGAGCATTAGCACTATATATTGTATGTTCACATTTGCATGTTAAGGGGCTTGTAGAGGAAATCCGTGATGTCACAAATGGGGTGTGGGGGGTCAAATCCTGCCAACTTCTGACTATTGTGTATACAACACACTTCCACATAAAGTATTCGTCATAAAAACATCTATCGTATTTATTATATCATTAACAGTAAAGAAGCTCTCTCTAGTAGTTGTATAGTTAACTAATGGATTGTGTACACTAGATAGCTAACCAGAATAGTGACATTGTTCACAAGCTGTATTATTTGATGTCTTTCTTTCAGTTGAAGTGCTGATTGAATGATTACATGAGATGTGATACATTAAGGTAAGTTGTACTGTATCTGTAACAAAGCACAATGCTCTTTTGATTTGATTATTGGATGGCATAAGGTGGCACAATATTACACATAATGTTTGGAAAACCGTGGACCTGGCAACCCTGGCTTGAACTACAAGTGGTTTATAGGGTCAAATAAAGTGTTAACGGCGATATATTCATGCACTATTATTGCTTTAACATGGACAGCCCTATATTTGACATAAGAAACTTTTTGTTCATGCGAGATGCCGTCAGACATGTTTTTGCACCCTGTTTAATAACCCGATCATCGTCTGTTTTTAAACAATCGGCTGATAGTGCACATCATTTATTTTACTGGCCAATACCAATTTTAGACTGACACATCAATGTATCTCCAGTTTGTATTGTAGAGTATCCTCTATTATGTGTACATTTCATGGACATGTATTCCCCATGACATGAGTCCTTTAAAGGTGAAGTTTTCTGAAATACAATAATGGCCCACAGAGACTTTAATCATCAGATCTACTGAATACATTCTGCGAGCGGCTGTGGAGTCACTAGAATGACATAAAGCCTTACCACAGTAATCTACAACAGGTTTCATACTCGACCCCATGCTAAAGCTACAGCCTTGTTAGGCCATCCATGCATAATGTTAACCAATAGTCACATTTCATTCGCTGTTGCTGACGCTATTAAAAAGGTTTCTGCGGTCGTGTGCTAAGATGCTCCGAGCGTGGCTTGTTATTTTCCAGAAGTGGGACACACGACGGTAACCTGCTTGACAACCAGTGTGCTGCATCCAGGCGAGTTTGATTCTCGATGAGTAACACTTGAAAAACAAGCCCTCCTCCGAACCATTATATTCTCAATCTTGAATTATTCATCATGGAGTCTGTTGTGCTGTTTCGGCGCTTTGTGAAACGATTGTTATTTTGGGAGGGACCGCTGGGTTTTGTACCACAGAAGTAGTGATGTCAATGTGCTCTCCCTGAGCGATCCCGCTAAAATCTTAAAATATGTAAAGCATCACTCAAATCCAGTATGGGCTACTCTCCATTTCAAACCTAAATGACTTGGGAGTTTGTTTCGTACCACTAGCATTGAGGAGAGATTATTAGAAAGCAGATTAGTTTTTAAAATGAAAAACTGAAAAGGTTTTCCAAAGAGTTTCGTTATCTCGTTCATTCCATTACAGGGAAATAATTATCTGGGGTTTTGAAGGGCTTATGAAGGTATCATGCTACTATATTCATGCCAGTGTGGCAGGATAAGTGATTTGGCCTGTCGATTGGTCCATCTGAAGTAAGGCTTTGATACACCAATGAGGTGGAAGCGGCCGTAATATTTAAGGACCCTTATTTTGACGGGTGTACGGGTCCTCATAAGTCTGGGTTCTTCCCGTCCTGGCATTGTTCGTTTCGGTCTCGGTCCAGTTAAGGTATGTTGACGCTCTCTCTCTGGCGGTGTAATGACGGGGATGGGTTTAGTAATATGCTCCATTTACAGTTTACGTAGAGCGGTCCTGTTGGTGATGGCATTGTAGTAGGTTTGGGGCGGAGGTTGCTTTCAGGTACGTAAATATTTATATTTAAAGCTTGATCGCTGGCGTTGGGGGTATTTATTATGTCCCGTTCAGCAGTAACCACACGTGAGCGGGTGCGTGTGAATGCTGGCTGGTAAACGGAGCCGCAGCACCCGTTGTGAGTAACCATACAACTTTGCGTTGATCGTTGTTCTACCTAAACCGTGAGTATGCCTTTCCCTCGTTCACCTTTGGGGTTCAGGGCATTTGTTTTGACTTGTTTTTTCATTGAAGGGGAATGGGGAATGGATCATCACTATCTCTAAGCCCTAGCTGAAGGAACTACAGGTGACATCGCTGCTGTTTTGCTTCCCGGCAATATTTCCTTTGCTTAATTTGTTATTTGTATCCGTGCCTTGTGCTGCTGGTTAAAAGCCGTTTGGATATATGGCGGGTCGCTTGGACTGCTAGTTCTCTCGCATTGCGTCCGCCAGGTGGCCTACCGGTTTTATTTTGTTTTGTGTGTTAGTATAATTTAGTGTATGTTTGTTTGTGCCGGGTTGTTTTCAATATCTTTCTCGGGTATATGTTGGTTTCTTTTGCTAACCGTGAGTTTATTTTGTGGTTACGTTGGGTTTGTGTATGTGTGGGTATTTCCCATGTAATGTTCATTGTTTGTTTATCACTTCATCCCCGGTCCCGTTATCCTGGTGCCATTGGGCGCTGATGGTCTGTCTGTGCTGTTAGGGGGGCTAGAGGGTTAGAGCCGCCATAAGCAAGTGGCTGTAAATTTTACCTGGTTTTCTCTACTTTACTTATTTGGTGTAATTTTCTTTCATTAACGTGTGTCTCGCTCTTCTCCCTTCAGGAGCCATTGAGGACGTGGTGTGGAACGGGGGAGGCTAGCTGCTCCATTTGAGTGGTGTGCTACACCGTGTGCTGTGTGTGCTTCACTGAGTGCTGATAAAACTTCCTTATGGTGTGGGTGCGTGGTGTCTGATTTGATGTGGGTTTGGACGACCTCTGGAGCTGCAGCCGGCCTGCCCTGTTCCCGCTAAGCCTGGCTCGGGAGAAGTATGTTGAGAGTCTTGAGAGCGAGATAATTTTATTAGTGTCAACGTTTTATAATAAAGTGTATTTTTGTACTGCCCCTCACGTCTCGAGTTTCCTGCCTTCCTATGGTAATACTTACCTGTGTGTCCTTATCGGGAGTTATTTCCCTGGCGCTCCACCAGGGTGGCGTAGTCGGATTAAATTGTTTGTGATTCACTTTCCCTACCGCTTGAGTTATGCCACATCTTGGCGTAGTCGGCAGGATTTACCGGTAAGGCAGAGAATTCCATGTGAGACGTGGGGGTAATTTGGTGTTTAATGTAATTGTTTTTGTTTTTTTCTCTTTTCAGAAGCAAAACAGCAGCGTGCATCCCGACCGTTTAGGCAAGTTGCATTTCCCTATCGTCGGCCCTTTTCTATTTGGGGGGTGAGTGTAGCTATGACCAGTATGGAGGATGAGATGCAGGAGTTGCGAGAAATCGTGGCACAGTTGAGAGCAGATAATGATCGTTTGCGTCGTGAGAGGGAGCAGGTGCCAGGTGAGCTACCTGGTCCTAGCCCGTTAACGGGATTGCCTCTACAGCAATGCCTGACCCTCCCCAGCCGGTCGAAACTAATTTTGTTGGGCCGGAGCGGTTTATTTGTGTGCCTAGGGACAGACGATGTCCAAAATTTAGTGGCAAATCCGGCATCGGTGTTGACGAGTGGGTGGAGGAGGCTGAGGCGTGCATGCGGGTTCGTTATTCGTCTAAAGCGGATAAGGCATTTTTTCTCCTCGACCACTTGGAAGGTGAAGCGCGGGAGGAGATTAGGCACCGTCCCAGTGAAGAACGGGGAGATCCGGAGAGGGTTATTGCGATTTTACGTGAGTTGTATGGTTGCTCCCAATCATATGTAGCACTTCAAGAAGCCTTTTTCTCCAGGAGGCAGCAGGACGGGGAATCTCTGTTAGAGTTCTCCCTTGTCTTGATGACTCTCCTGGAGAGGGTTAAACAACAATCACCCAACGCTATCCCTAATGCTGAAATCGTGTTGCGCGATCAGTTTGTGGAGTACGTTGCCGATAGCGCCCTCCGCCGAGAACTGAAGCAATTAGTTCGCCGCCAGCCCGCCTCTACCCTTTTGGTAGTACGGGGGGAAGCGATTAGGTGGGAGCGAGAGGGAATGCCGGGAGGGGCAAGGGGTAGGAGTCAGTCCGTTCCAATGGCTTACGGTATCCAGTATGGAGTGCAAGGGCATTCTCAGTCGGAGTTGAGGGAGCTGCGGGAGATGTTAAAATCACAGCAGCAACAGTTAGATCAACTCACTCAGAGTGTTGCAGGTATGCGTTTTCCTCCGAATGTTCGTCGACCTTTCCGTTCTGAAGTGTTACTCTGTCGTCGGTGTCAACAACCGGGCCATTTTGCCCGTGAATGCGATGGGGAACGCATTCCCCCTCCCCCCTCGTTAGCTCGGCATGAGTCGCCTTCTAGGAGGAGGGTTGGTCAGACGTTTTCCCAACCGACGGAAAACTAGGTCCCGCCGAACTGCAGAGTCACGGTTCGGTAGGGAAAGATCAAGACTCAGTGACGTTGGGCCCCCTACCACGTTTAATGGCGTCGTGCCCTCACCTCGTTGTTTGTATGGGGGTGGTACGGGTGCCCTGTTTGATTGATACTGGCTCCATGGTGTCTACCATTACGGAAAGTTGTTTTCTGGAGCAGTTTGCACCGTGTGGCCAGGATCATCTCAGGGCATGTCAGTGGTTACAGCTCCAAGCAGCCAACGGGTCGTTGATACCGTATGTGGGCTACATTGAGTTGGACGTTGAGCTTTGTGGTCAGGTAATTTCAGGATGTGGCGTGCTGGTAGTCAGAGATCCTCCTGGTGGCACCGGTGCTCAAGTCCCTGGTATTTTGGGGATGAATGTGTTAAGTCGGTGCTATCAGGAACTGTTTGGGCAGCATGGCCTGGCCCTCTTTGAAGCACCATCGGTGTCCGAGGCCTCCAAGCCGGTGTTTCAAGCCTTACAACATTGTCGTCGGGTGAGTGCTATCCCGCAGGATGGCCAGATAGGCAAGGTCCGATTGCGGGGTCGAAGGGCATGTCGTATTCCGGGCGGCACCATGAAAGTGGTGGCCGCCACTTGCTCTGGGCAGTTTGCTGGGGACACCGTGCTTTTTGAACCGCCAGAAATTGGGTTGCCTGCGGGTCTTTTGGCGTCATCTGCATTGACGCGGGTAACCCGAGGCACTGTCTATGTACCCGTTGTCAATGTAGGTACAACTGATATAATGCTTTTTCGGAACTCCGTTTTGGGCACTTTGCACCGGGTATTTATTGTGAGCCTGCCCCATGGTGTCTCGGAAGTTAAATCCGTCTCGGCGTTCGTGAATCTTCAGATTCCTACCGTTCTTTCTTCAGTGCAGGAACAAATCAAGAAGTTTGATTTGTCCGTGTTGACGGTGCCTGAACAAGAACAGGTGAGGTCTCTGCTGTTAAGATTTCACACCGTCTTCTCAGCGTACGACGGTGAGTTGGGATGTACCCAACTCCTCTCTCATGACATCCCTTTCACCGATTCAGTCCCAGTTCGACAACGGTACCGGCGGATACCTCCTTCTGAGTACGATGTGGTAAAAACGCATATAAATCAGTTGCTGGATACAAGCATTATTAGAGAGAGTTGTAGTCCGTACGCCTCCCCCATTGTGTTGGCCAAAAAGAAGGATGGTACATTGCGTATGTGCGTAGACTATCGCCAGCTGAATACGAAAACCAGAAAAGACGCTTTCCCTCTGCCGCGTATAGAGGAAACCTTGGACTCACTAACGGGGGCCCGGTGGTTTTCCACCATGGACCTCACCAGTGGGTACAACCAGGTTCCCGTCACGGAGGGGGATAAATATAAGACCGCCTTTTGCACCCCCTTCGGTCTTTTTGAATGGAACCGTATGCCGTTCGGGCTCTGCAATGCCCCAAGCACTTTCCAGAGGTTGATGGAGAGGTTGTTTGGGGACCAGCAGTGTCAGTCCCTTCTTCTGTACTTGGACGATATAGTGGTTTTTTCATCCTCGGTGACCCAACATCTAGAGCGGTTAGAGTTGGTTCTGAGTCGGCTAGAGCGAGAGGGGTTGAAGGCTAAGTTATCTAAATGTATGTTTTTCCAACAGGAGGTAAGTTATCTTGGGCACGTAATTTCTGCCCAGGGGGTGTCGACAGACCCAAGCAAGATAGAGGCAGTGAAGCAGTGGCAGTGCCCTAAGGGGGTGACTGAGCTCCGTTCCTTCCTGGGGTTCGCCAGTTATTATAGGCGGTTTGTAGAGGGTTTCGCCAAGTTGGCAGCCCCTCTGCACCGGCTAGTAGCGGAGTTTGCGGGTCGTAAGCCCAGGGCTCGAGCGGAGTTAAGTTTTGGTGCGGCATGGATAGAGCAGTGTCAGGTGAGCTTCGAGGAGTTGAAGAGTAGGCTCACCTCGGCCCCGGTATTGGCTTATGCTGACTTCTCCCTTCCCTTTATCTTGGAGGTAGATGCTAGCCATGGGGGTTTGGGAGCAGTTCTGTCCCAGGAACAGGGAGGGAAGGTGCGGCCTATAGCTTATGCTAGCCGCGGCCTTAGGCCCACTGAGCGCAACATGTCTAACTATAGCTCCATGAAGTTGGAGTTTCTGGCGCTCAAGTGGGCCATGACGGAGAAGTTCAGAGAATACCTGCTGGGGCAGAGGTGTGTCGTATTCACTGATAACAACCCCCTCAGCCACCTGACAACTGCTAAGCTTGGGGCCACTGAGCAGCGATGGGCTGCGCAATTAGCTGCCTTTGATTTCGAGCTAAGGTATCGCTCTGGAAGGAGCAACCGGAATGCGGACGCTCTCTCCCGGCAGGGCCCCGCCATTCAGAGTGAACTGGAGGGGTTACTTCCCGGTACAGCTCTCCCAGCCATCATCAGGCAGGCTGAGGGGACGGAGGTGGGTTCTCAAGCAGCCGTTACTGCTCTGCCCGGTCTGGCTGTGGATATGCAGTCCTTGCAGGAGGAGGACCCCGTTATAGGTGAGGCGGTGAGGTTTTGGAGGCGTGGGATTCCCCCTAGTGCAGAGGAGCGTCAGCAATTGCCCAAAGCGGTGGTGAATTTGCTACGCCAGTGGAGTCGGTTGTGTGAGCAGGACGGAGTACTGCATCGCCGAATTTTCCGCTCGGATGGGGGAGAAGAGGCCCTGCAGGTGGTGTTACCATCACTATTGCATCACGAAGTGCTGATGCTGTTACACCAGGAGCATGGGCACCAGGGAGTAGAACGCACCACTGAGTTGGTGCGGCAGCGTTGCTATTGGCCGGGCCTGGCAGCTGATGTAGCACAATGGTGCCAAGAGTGTGACCGGTGCCAGGCCTCCAAAGACAACCAACTCCATCCTAGTAGCTTTATGGGCCATCTTTTGTCTTTTAGGCCAAATGAAATATTGGCCATAGACTTCACCGTATTAGAGCCGACTCGGTCAGGGCTGGAGAACGTGCTGGTCATGACAGACGTCTTTACAAAGTA
Organism: Gymnocypris eckloni scoliostomus; assembly: GCA_027564155.1. Lineage (NCBI taxonomy): Eukaryota > Metazoa > Chordata > Actinopteri > Cypriniformes > Cyprinidae > Gymnocypris > Gymnocypris eckloni. The sequence continues at coordinate 25,672,439 of CM050433.1, forward strand.
CACCTGGGCGGTGCCTACACGAGATCAACGGGCGGAAACAGTGGCCCAGGTTTTGGTGGTGGAATGGTTTTATAGATTTGGGGTCCCCAGTCGAGTCCACTCTGACCAGGGCCGTAATTTTGAGTCCTCCCTTGTACAGCAGCTTTGTGCACTGTATGGGGTGGAAAAGTCTCGCACTACCCCTTATCACCCGGCGGGGAATGGACAGTGCGAACGCTTTAATAGGACCCTGCACAATCTTCTACGCGCCCTGCCGGTGTCCAGGAAAGCCGACTGGGCTTTATGCCTTCCGCAGGTGCTGTTCTGTTATAACACTACCCCTCATCAGACGACTGGTGAGTCCCCATACTTTTTAATGTTCGGGCAAGAACCAAGGCTCCCGGTGGACTTCCTCTTGGGCAGAGTCCAGGAGGTTGGGGTTGGTAGCGTGCACGAGTGGATGAGGGAACATCAGGTTAGGCTTCAGGCGGGTTTTGAGGGGGCACGGGGAAGACTGGAAGCTGCTGCTGGTCGCCGAAAGGCACACCATGATGCCCACGTCCGTAATGCACCACTGGGGGAGGGCCAGTTAGTTTATTTACGGGAGTATGGCGCTAGAGGTCGTCATAAAATTCAGGACCTGTGGAGCCCGGTGGTGTATCAGGTCGTGAGGGCACCCACGAAGGGTGGGGCGGTATACACTATTGCACCAGTGGAAGACTTGGGTAAGGTTAAATGTGTCCATCGCTCAGCCTTGAAGGCCCGGATCCGGAAGGATGGTCCGGCCCCAGCCTCCCTGGATTCCCCTGTGGGGGAGGAAGAGGAGATTCCTCTAGAAGTGTCCTCTGAAGATGTTGACCTGGTGAGGTTGGTCCCGGAGACTTCCCCGGTAAGTCAGGGCCCGGTTCCTCCAGTTCTGATTTCTCTGTCCTCCTTTACTTCACGGAGTAGACCAGTAGGTGCTGAGGAGGCGGCCTCAGTATCTGGGGCTCCTAACTTGGTGTTAGGTGCAATACCAAGCCCCGATAGTTGTATGGAGAGTCTGCCGGGTACATCCGGTGCCCCCTTGCGGAGAACTGGTCGTACCACTGCAGGTCATCACTCGAATCCGCACCATTTACCACGTGCTATTGAGGAGGGGGAATGGAGAGCTGCTGTAATACCAGCCCCTACGTCTAATAGGATCTCTATTTTGTTCAGGCCGTGGGACGCAGGCCAAGAATAAGTGACTAGCATTTCACGTCAAAGGTGAGGGTCTTTGCGTTATCGTCGGGCCGCCGAGAAAAAAATAGGGGGTAGAATGTGGCAGGATAAGTGATTTTGCCTGTCGATTGGTCCATCTGAAGTGAGGCTTTGATACACCAATGAGGTGGAAGCGGCCGTAATATTTAAGGACCCTTATTTTGACGGGTGTACGGGTCCTCATAAGTCTGGGTTCTTCCCTTCCTGGCATTGTTCGTTTCGGTCTCGGTCCAGTTAAGGTATGTTGACGCTCTCTCTCTGGCGGTGTAATGACGGGGATGGGTTTAGTAATATGCTCCATTTACAGTTTACTTAGAGCGGTCCTGTTGGTGATGGCATTGTAGTAGGTTTGTGGCGGAGGTTGCTTTCAGGTACGTAAATATTTATATTTAAAGCTTGATCGCTGGCGTTGGGGGTATTTATTATGTCCCGTTCAGCAGTAACCACACGTGAGCGGGTGCGTGTGAATGCTGGCTGGTAAACGGAGCCGCAGCACCCGTTGTGAGTAACCATACAACTTTGCGTTGATCGTTGTTCTACCTAAACCGTGAGTATGCCTTTCCCTCGTTCACCTTTGGGGTTCAGGGCATTTGTTTTGACTTGTCTTTTCGTTGAAGGTGAATGGGGAATGGATCATCACTATCTCTAAGCCCTAGCTGAAGGAACTACAGGTGACGTCGCTGCTGTTTTGCTTCCCGGCAATATTTCCTTTGCTTAATTTGTTATTTGTATCCGTGCCTTGTGCTGCTGGTTAAAAGCCGTTTGGATATATGGCGGGTCGCTTGGACTGCTAGTTCTCTCGCATTGCGTCCGCCAGGTGGCCTACCGGTTTTATTTTGTTTTGTGTGTTAGTATAATTTAGTGTATGTTTGTTTGTGCCGGGTTGTTTTCAATATCTTTCTCTTGTATATGTTGGTTTCTTTTGCTAACCGTGAGTTTATTTTGTGGTTACGTTGGGTTTGTGTATGTGTGGGTATTTCCCATGTAATGTTCATTGTTTGTTTATCACTTCATCCCCGGTCCCGTTATCCTGGTGCCATTGGGCGCTGATGGTCTGTCTGTGCTGTTAGGGGGGCTAGAGGGTTAGAGCCGCCATAACCAAGTGGCTGTAAATTTTACCTGGTTTTCTCTACTTTACTTATTTGGTGTAATTTTCTTTCATTAACGTGTGTCTCGCTCTTCTCCCTTCAGGAGCCATTGAGGACGTGGTGTGGAACGGGGGAGGCTAGCTGCTCCATTTGAGTGGTGTGCTACACCGTGTGCTGTGTGTGCTTCACTGAGTGCTGATAAAACTTCCTTATGGTGTGGGTGCGTGGTGTCTGATTTGAGGTGGGTTTGGACGACCTCTGGAGCTGCAGCCGGCCTGCCCTGTTCCCGCTAAGCCTGGCTCGGGAGAAGTATGTTGAGAGTCTTGAGAGCGAGATAATTTTATTAGTGTCAACGTTTTATAATAAAGTGTATTTTTGTACTGCCCCTCACGTCTCGAGTTTCCTGCCTTCCTATGGTAATACTTACCTGTGTGTCCTTATCGGGAGTTATTTCCCTGGCGCTCCACCAGGGTGGCGTAGTCGGATTAAATTGTTTGTGATTCACTTGACCTACCGCTTGAGTTATGCCACACCAGCATATTTGGCTGTTTGTAACAACAACAAGAAAAAGACTAAAATGATTTAGTGATGTTATGATCATTAGGGCCAATGTCACAGTTTTATCACAATTATTATTTTTTTCATTGGGGTTTCATTTGAGTTGTTTCTACTCTGGACACGAGCCATTCTCAAAACAAAAAGATGTTGTTGGATAAAAGATGTCCTGTCACTTTTCTAACTGATCAGATTGGTGGAAAAATCCCACTGACCATACAATGAAGTTTGTAACATAATTTTTGCACTAGTGATAATCAACGTTGTATGTTTTACATAAATTTGGTTGCACAATTAACTTTTGAGGTAATAGGTTGTTAGCTATTGTGGAGTCACATCACTGTAATGCTTATTGATGAAGCGGCCTTTAAAGGGCACATCAGATGCAAAATTCACTTTTACATGGTGTTTGCATATAAATGTGTCTTAGTAGTCTGTGGACATAGCCACCCTACAATGATAAAAAATCCATAAATGATCAAATGATAAAAAACAATTTTGAATCCCCCCAAAAGCTTAAGCAGTCAAGTCAAGTCACCTTTATTTATATAGCGCTTTCAACAATACAAATTGTAACAAAGCACTGCACAATATCAAAATAGGCAAATTGTGTCAATAATGTAGAATGATCTGCTGAATGCATTTCATTATTGAATTTAGTAATGGCATTGTCCAGCTTAGTTCAGTTTAAATAATATCTGTGCAATCAAGTCGATGATTGTGCTGGAAATGAAGTGTCCCCAACTGAGCAAGCCAGAGGCGACAGCGGCAAGGAACGAAAACTCCATCGGTGACAGAATGGAGAAAAAACCTTGGGAGAAACCAGGCTCAGTCGGGGGGGCAGTTCCCCTCCGGCCAGACGAATCAGTAGTTTGTTCCAACTGCAGCAAAGTCAGAGTGTAAGTGGTCCACTGGTTCCAGGGGTCTTTCCCAGATGGATGTCTAGGTGACGAGGTCCTCACTGGAGATCTGTCTCTGGAGCTCATCTATGTGTCCTAGACTCCACTGACGGTCAGGCCTGTAGAGGTTGTCTCCAGGTGCTGATCCTCCATTTATGGCAGACTTTGGTTAAGTCAGTATAATCGCTGATGGTTGGCTTCCTCTGAGGTCCTCGGAGGGGTTGTCATCGTGTCTTCTCAGGTGTTCGGTCATCTCAGATCGTTTAAGGGTTGGATCCAGACTGAAGCTTGTGTAATTCCTAGCTACCACGGGATGTTAATCCAGAAACATAGAAACAGTAAGACAATTAGCGTAGCAGTTGTTCCATCCAGGAATAACCCTGGATGAAATTATCAGTATAACCCAAGCTAAAGCATAATAATGTGCATTTGTTCAGATAGACTGGCAGTACAAGATTGTGAGATGCATTAAATGAATGCTTGGCTAAAGAGATGTGTCTTTAATCTAGATTTAAACAGAGAGAGTGTGTCTGAACCCCGAACGTTATCAGGAAGGCTATTCCAGAGTTTAGGAGCCAGATATGAACAAGTTCTCCCTCCTTTAGTGTACTTTGCTATCCGAGGTACTACCAAGAGTCCAGAGTTTAGTTCCTTATGGAGCGGGTTGGATTGTAGCGTGATAGAAGATTAGTTAGGTACGCAGGAGCTAAATCATTTAGGGCCTTACAGGCAAGTAATAATATTTTGTAACTGATACGAAACTTAATAGGTAGCCAGTGCAGAGACTGTAAAATTGGAGTAATATGATCAGTCTACAGCAAAACTACAGCATTTTCTCTGCGCTCATGCAGCTGTAGCATCAACAGTGTCTCGTAAACAGTGCGGGTGTCTTGTAGTTGGATGTAAAAGTGAACATAAAGGCCGGGACACACCAAGCAGACTTCAAAGAACTAGCGGCGACAAAAGCCGACGGCAGCGTCTGGACCAAAAATCTGCACTTGAACACACCGCACAGACTACAGCCGACTGCAAACAAACACACGTGTTATGTGCCTGTGAGAGAGGACTTAGCTGTCTATATCAGCATCTATCAATAGTAAATATTCATCCTTCAAAAGAAGAAACCAAAACAAGGACATACGAGATATATGCAGATGTCCAAAACATAAACGTAAACGAAAGGCCATTCCAGAAGTGCATTAGGGAAAGGAACATGGTAACTTCACGGAAGTGATTTCGGTTTGTGATCTTTGGTCAGGAGATCTTGCGATGCATTTTAAAGTCTAGTTGGGGTTGATTGTGACTTCACATACAAACGATAATTACATTTATCTGAATGCAATACAAAAGAATTGTCACGAGTGATAGAAATATGATTTAAGATGGTATAGTGTAAGCAAGTTTAGTTTAAAAAAAGGTTAATAGTAAATAATCCAGAACAATCTTTGAATAAAACAATAATCAAAAGAAGAAGTATTTATTTGCATCAACTGATGGAGTGCTGATTGCTGTATGCACACACAGTGTTGTCAAGATAACATGGATTGTAAGTGGATTAGTTTTGTTTTTGATGGTAATGCACGAATCCAGTTATGTCTGCGCAAATCATCTAACTCCAGTCTGCTTTATGAATGAGGGGCAATTCAAGGCAGGTTTTGCTAAAACTTCAAACTCAAGGATGGATCAGTACGTACTGTCTGTGAGCCCGCTTCACCTCCAGAAGAATTAAACCTCACACTTTATATTGTTTACGATTGTTTGGAAAGCATCTTTCCTCTTACACAGAATAAAGGGGCGGGGTCATTATATCTCATTAGCATTTAAAGGGACATGCACCGAAACGGCTTGCTGAACAGAGCGGGTTTTGACAAGGTAAAAAAGGAGTTGTTTTAAACTACTATTGAAGATTTTTAACCAAAGTATGTTCTAGACGTTTCACGAAGACCCTTATTAATCACACCAACCTGTGGAAAATGGGCATCCGATGTCCCCTTTAAATTCATAAAATATAGTAATGTTGGATTTTCATGAATTTCAATTTATCTTGTTAATTAAACTTCTACTGAAATATGATACATACATAATCATGATATAAAATATTAAATAGTCAATTTACATGTTACCATTTTAAGTTAGTTTTTTCACTGCATGTCTGAATTATTAAACACTGTTATTGTCACTGTATGTGTTATTGATCTTCTACTGTTCTTCTTCTGGTCGAAGCGTTCTGTAAATATTTAGGTGAAACGTTTAGTTACACTTCAGCTACGTTTAATTGTTCAAATGCCAAAATATTTATTAGTGGTTAAATTGTAACTTGATGTCCATGATTAGGTTTATTAATTGCCCTGAACTTGATTTATACTAGCAAGAAACTACCCAGTCAACCTCCTTTATATACAGCTAGCAACCGCATTAGGTGATAAGTGCACACAATGCCAATTACACACTGATCTGTGTCATTATTAATTATGTACCTGAAGAAAAACAAAACCCACACAGTTGTATAATTCAAAATCTCACATGCTATACTTTAATCTGAAATAGTACTAAAACATAATTGATTTGACAGTTTAACCGCTTCAGTCTCTGTGATGCGCGGCACTATGGACTATTGTTTGTGTTGCACAATAAAAGGCTGATGACTGTTTTCACAATGACCTTTAACGCTGCGAGATCCGCTGGGACTGCATCAAACATCTTTACTTTGTACGAGTAAACACAAGCTGACTGTTAGTCCCATATGAGAAGAAAGTCCTATTGAGAAAATGTGGCCTTTAGAAAGATACCTCTCTCCGAGGAAAATGTCTAAACTGAGATTACAAAAAATGAGAAATATCAAAGGTGCAGATCTCAAGATGTTCTCCAGTAATACTGCACATTTAGAAAGGTCACGATATGCTATAAACCTCTGGATTGGGAGGGATTGGTATGGTAATGGATTTCTTGCTATTTTATTTCACACTATCAAGATCTGTGAAGGTATGTACGGCATCGATGTGGAGCAGAGCGTCTTGGACTGTGCGGTGCAGCGTATTAACAATACAGTATCTGCATATTATACTTTAGGGTAAGTGTTAGAGATTGGTTTAGTGTTAGCTGCTTACACATAGTAAATACATGTAACGTGTAACAAGGGCACAACTTATTGATATTGATATATGATACAATTTATAGTATGCAATACAAAGTTAACACTTTACAGCAAGCATACAATAATAAAGCACTTATACATAATTAGCAAACTTACTTTGTAGGTAATCAATACTTTATAAATCGCACTTTCTACATTGTTAATATGCTGTGGAGAAATAGTACGCTTATTGCCACTGTTATTTTCTAATTATTATGGTTTAATTAGAAATGAGTTAGATAATGTGTTTTATTATGGTTTAATTAGAAATGTGTTTTAATGTGCTTTATAAATACATATATGTATTTAATATACAATAATGCTTTGTTACTGTATACTAATTGTAAAGTGCTACCAAAGCGAATACATTATTTTAGGAAATATTATTACTGGAATTCATCCAATGTAAATGATTTTCAGTTAAATGTGTTTCTATAGAGCTATAAAATCAGATTAATGTTATTCTTAAAGGGCTGAAAGTAGTTCTGCTAAATGTCTGCTGTTTTTCCTTAAATAGGTTTTAATTACATACTGTAAATGAAATAAACGATGGAGATTTGAACCAGATGCTGCCAACTGAAAATAAACAAAGCCTTATATAAAGTATTTATGATAAATAGATGTACTTATTTATTTAGTACAACTTTTCTCCACACTTTTTCAATAATTACCAGTTCACTTTTTCGAAGTCACTCTAGTCTCTGCTGTGAATTGAATATAAATCCTGTCCAGGTGCTTTGTGTTACTATTATAAGTGTGTCTGTCAGAAACAATGATTTACTGTCTTTCTGTAATTTAACTTTCCCGTCTGAAATGATCCAAACACTCAAGGCTTACATTATGCAAGTAATATTCAGAGTCAAAGATATATTTGCAGCAATTATCACCAGAAGTCAGAGGTGCAAAACGATTCTGTAAAAATATCTTGGTGTGCATAAGTTAATGCAACGCCTACAAGCTGAAACTACAACAAGTTCGTTCGCCCACTCTGGCTCTCCACAGCTTGACAAGACTGCAATGAACGGAAAAACGTGAAAGATCCGTTCTCATCTTGGCATTCACTTCATAATATGCATTTCATTATTATTTTAACATTTCCATAGGGCCATTCTGTCTGTTTATTTGTAAACAAGGACCACAGTTATGCACCATCATCATTTGCATAATTGGTAACTTGTCACAGAGTGATAATCCCTCTAAATTTTGACCGCCAGATGTGTGAACTGCTCATTGTTAAATTAAGAAGGAGACAGAACGAGAGAAAAGGGAACTGCTAATGTGATGGGGGTGAAAGGCATATCAGAAAATCTCTCATACAAGGTAACCATAGTTACTGAGAAGAATAAAACTCCTCTGAGAGTGAAAAACAATGGAACTAAAACCCTTTTTCTGAAGCGCGTGTGAAGATTGCAAATGACTGGCGGAGAGACTTCCCATTTGAGATTGAATATTGAAAGCTATAGGATGTCTCAATGGGCTTGTTCTTTTTACATGTGCATCTCTGGAAGGAGCAGGACAGTCGTGACATTCACTGGAAGTTTGTCATGAAAGATGATAAATGATGGGTGGAAAACTGAAGTTCAGCCTTGAGGGAAAAGTGCATTTATGAGATACAGAGTCCAACACTGTGATGCTGCTCTTTCACGGTGTCTCACATTATGGTAATTGTGTAGAGGAATGGTTCCCTGGAGCATCTCATAATACTGTAGTATAATGAACTTTTATGGTAGTTCTAGAGTGTGTCATATTTATCAGTGGCATACACTTTTCTTTCAGCCTGTTCAGCTCGTTTTTAGACTAGCTTTACTCTGTATTGTATCACACTAAATAATAGAATTTGTTGGTGGATTGATTGATTCATGTTTTAGGCACTCACAGATGTGATCAATATGATGACAATAAAATAAGTAGAAATAAATAAATACGATGATGGAGTTACTGTAATTCAATTATCGGTCGATAAAAGCAATTATATGTCCTAATCGGCCATCATTCACACAGGTTCAAGCCAGGGTTGCCAGATCCACAGTTTTCCCTTCACCAACACTATTTGTAGACCACATCCAATAATCGGAAATAGTTTTGTGCTTTGTTACTTTTGATAAGAAACAAATTATCTCTCAAATAAAGTCCAATTTATTGCAAAATTCAAACAATAAATTAGATTTTGATGCTCTTAAATGTGGCGTGACAGATCGCTGTAGCGCAGTCATCCTTAGGGGAAGTCGTGGCCTAATGGTTAGAAAGTCGGACTCGTAACTTAAAAGTCATGGGTTCAAGTTTTAGGTCCGGCAGGGATTGACGAGGTGCCCTTGAGCAAGGCAACGAACCCCCAACTGCTCCCCGGGCGCCGCAGCATAAATGGCTACCCACTGCTCCAGGTGTGTTCACTTAGGATGGGTTAAATAGAGAAAAACTAATTTGGGAGTCGTGGCCTAATGGTAGAGAGTCCGACTCATAATTGAAAGGTTGCGAGATCGAGTCTCGGTGCGGCAGGAATTTTTGATGGGGGGAGTGAATGTACAGCGCTCTCTCTCCACCTTCAATACCACGACGAGGCGCCCTTGAGCAAGATAACCCCCAACTGATCCCCGGGTACTGCAGCATAAATGGCTGCCCACTGCTGTGTGTGTGTGTGTGTGTGTGTGTGTGTGTGTGTGTGTGTGTGTGTGTGTGTGTGGGCATGTTTATGTGGTTTATGAGGACACAAATTTGTATAATGACATGGGTATGACATAGGTATTACAAGGAGAAGGTGATTTATGAGGACATTTTCAGTGTCCCCATCATTTAAAACGCTTATAAATCATACAGAGTGAGTTTTTTTGAGGGAAAATAGAAATGCACCGTCTCCTGTGAGGGCTAAGTTTAGGTGTAGGGTAGGTGTGGGGCAATAGCACATACAGCTTGTACAGTATAAAAACCATTACGCCTATGGAGAGTCCGTAAACCATAAAACCAACATGTGTGTGTGTGTGTGTGAGTGTGTGTGTGTGTGTGTGTGTGTGTGTGTGTGTGTGTGTGTGTGTGTGTGGGCATGTTTATGTGGTTTATGAGGACACAAATTTGTATAATGACATGGGTATGACATAGGTATTACAAGGAGAAGGTGATTTATGAGGACATTTTCAGTGTCCCCATAATTTAAAACGCTTATAAATCATACAGAGTGAGTTTTTGAGGGAAAATAGAAATGCACCGTCTCCTGTGAGGGCTAAGTTTAGGTGTAGGGTAGGTGTGGGGCAATAGCACATACAGCTTGTACAGTATAAAACCATTACGCCTATGGAGAGTCCCCGTAAACCATAAAACCAACATGTGTGTGTGTGTGTGTGAGTGTGTGTGTGTGTGTGTGTGTGTGTGTGTGTGTGTGTGTGTGGGCATGTTTATGTGGTTTATGAGGACACAAATTTGTATAATGACATGGGTATGACATAGGTATTACAAGGAGAAGGTGATTTATGAGGACATTTTCAGTGTCCCCATAATTTAAAACGCTTATAAATCATACAGAGTGAGTTTTTTTGAGGGAAAATAGAAATGCACCGTCTCCTGTGAGGGCTAAGTTTAGGTGTAGGGCAATAGCACATACAGCTTGTACAGTAATTTTAATTTACCATTGTACAACTTTACTCTCTGAAAACTATTAATTTGAGACTGAGACTATATATGTATAAAAAAACAACAACAACAAAAAATCTGTAATTATAATGTGACCTGAAGTGAAGGTTATACAGCATCAACAGTGATTTACTTAAATAAATGGGGATAGATTGCTTTCATAATAATTGTGAACTGTACCAGAGTTCATCTGGACTCATGCAGACTGTCTTTTGAAGAGGATTTGTTCGAGGCTCACTGATGTCTACCTGGAAATTACCTTTACATTCAGCGAATGGAAATACTCTAAATGAGTGCAGAGAGACGAGGTCTTGGCTTTCAATTTAAAATGAGAGGTGCGCCTGTTTTTGATTGTTGTTTTCTGTCTGTTCTAGGGTTGGTAATAATATAGCATTACAAGAAATTGTTTTAGAAAAATAGACAACAAATATAAAATATAAAATAAAAGTATAAAGATGCGTTAGTGTGGTTAATGAAGTGATGTATGAAAAATGTATACAAATTTTATGTATAAAAAACAAGCCTCTGTTTAAATGCTTAAATCAATCTGAGACATGAGATTCAAGGTTTTATTTGTCACATACTCAATTATACAGAATATAATCAGTAGTGACATGTAAATCAGGTCAGGTCCGCTCAATGGACAGTGCAAAATATGTAACACAACACAAGAGAATATACAAGACTATAGGTAAAAAACTAAACAAAAGAATACAAAAATAAAGACGAGTACAATGTGCAATACAATAAAATGTGCAGGACAGTATACTGTAGACTTAATACATAATAATATAAGCAGGTATGTGCAAGAGGATGCGTAAACAGGTTGTATCGGGTATATACATAGCAGCAATACTGATGATGGAGAATAATTAATATCTTTCTGATTATTAAATTGAGTCTTGTAAATGTTTTGAGACTGAGTTTGAGTTTAGGAGCCTGATGGCCTGAGGGAAGAAGCTCCTCCTCAGTCTCTCAGTTTTTGCCATCATGCTCCTGAAGCGCTAGCCAGATGGCAGTAAAATGAAGAGACGGTTACCGGAGTGAGTTGAGTCACAGTATGGCCACTTTGCATTTAGCTTACTGACAGACATGTTAAATAATAATAATAATAATAATAAATTATGTTTGATGTCATACTAGAGTGTCACATACTATTACAAACATCTCATTTTAGTTTCGGCTTTGGCTAAACACTGACTGCAATAATAATGATACATATACTTATATATATATATATATATATATATATATATATATATCATTTTAAATATCTCAGTGTAGCATCTAGGCAGGGTTGCCAAGTCTGTGGTTTATTAATGGAATTGGGCTACTTTTGCACTGTTGCGATTGGGTTGTTTTTTAGTCGGCGGGTTAAATAAATCTCTCTCCCACCCCCCTGATTGGACTAGTTTTGAATAGAAATTGGGCTGGTTTTGTTTCACTGACCTGGCAACCGTGCATCTAGGTAGCAACACCCAATGACAACAGCAAACACACACATATCATGCATGCACGTATTTAGCTATTGGTTTTCCTAATCTGATATTTTTAACACCTGTATGCAAAGCTGATTCAAATATAATAAATGGTTGTACAGCTCTTTGGGTTTCAAGGCTAAAAATACAAACTTGTCCCTTTTAGACATGCACTATTCATTTACAAACTGCTTATTTTCTTTAAAATTAAAATTAAATAAAAAATACCTAACACTAGCTTCTCTAATATTTTTGTATTCTATCTATTTGTTTTCTTTGATTTATTATACAATTAACCAAAGCAAAAAGTGTCTCTGACTCTAGCTTGCTCTATTCTTTTTCTATTATATGTGTTTACTTTTTATTATATAAAAATAATAAAAAAGAATAATAAACCTTGCGACATGTACTGCGCTAAGATAACTGAGACTTGCTAAGTGAGTGCCGAGGCGAAATGTCCTCTATGCTGAAACACTCATAAACATCCGATACCAAAGCCAATGTGAGCTTTGTGGGACACAGTGACATGTCATAGATCCTTACTGAAGTTCAAGTCATCCTCTTGTGTCTGTCTCATCTCCCCTCAGCAAAGACAATTAGAGTCGCCAGTCTCCACAAGCCTCTCAGCTCTCCACTGCCCTACGATAATACATCTCGTTATTTTCCACCTTCATCTACATTTGGCTCATCACATTAAACAGATTGTCAAGTGAGCCGAGATTAAAATTTTCCATTAGTCTAGAGCGTGAGAGGACAAGATGTGGAAGAAAGAACAAAATTCACACTATGTTAAATATGCAGTACAAAAAAAGTGTGGGCGAGCATTTAGCTAATCATTAACTTTTAGGGACATTTGAATTCAGCAATATGTACCTATATCTACGTAATAAAAACGTGCCAGGGTTCAGGTATTTAACCTGTATTTTAGCACCACTCAGTGGACATTTCTCTCTGAAACTGTGGCTAAACGTGCAGTAAGGTACATAAAACAGTGTCGCACAGAAAGTGCACAGAGACACGTAGTTTTATGAGACCAGGTTGGATTAACCCTGTCACCCTGCTGTTGCCAGGTATTCATTCCAATTACACATTTTTATAAGGGTCTCTTTTTATTTTTCTACAAAAACACTGTCCACAGTCAAATCCCATATGCAGTCTTAGAACTGTATTTTTGAATGAATGTAAAAATAACTGCTTCCGTTGCCACAGTTTGTGAGGGGTTGTGGCATTGTATCTATGTTAAATAAAACAATACTTATAATAATAATAATAATGCAAATAGACAGGGTTATGTCTTACAGACACATTATTTGCTCACAAGTGTTTGCCACCTTAGATACCAATTCAATATCAATTACACAATCTGCATTTTATTTAAATGAAAAAAAAGAAAGACTGGAAAATGACTGGTCTTCGTTCAAAGGAAACATTAATTACAGAGGTGCAATGATGCCTGTGATGTCCTCCTAGCTGGCAGAAGTACACACATGATACTTTCCACTGCAATGTGTGTTACCAGGCAGGCTGTGTTACTGCTGCATTGAGAGGAATGACAGAGAAATGTCACAGCCTTCTCACTGGATGGATGAACTCTCGCAGGCCGACTGAAAGCAGGGGTCTCTGGATGGGGGTAGCCAAGCCTCAGTTATCTGAAACAAAGGCACCTCGCTGGAGCAATTTGTTCTAGTGGTCTTCTGTCAGTCACAATAAGCGGCGTACAGGTTGACACGTATAGTTTAAGGTTTAATTACTGAAGGACCCGAAGCCAAAGAGACAGTCTGGGTGGACTGCGTTGGTGTCACAGAAAAATAAAAGAGTGCCAGGATGAGGACAAACCTGCTGTCAGTGACGTCTTAAACATCTCTATTCATTCTTCTGCTTTTTCCTTTCATCTTCTAAACCTGGGAAAGCAGTGTTTGTTACAGGTCCAGCTGAGAGATCAATAGCTATAGCTAATAATGTTTTATTGTTAAGGTTTTGAGCTGGAACTAGTTATTGATATTGTGAGCATACATTAAACCAAGGCACATTAGTACATTATTTAAAGCCAAGGTTTCACCTAGATTTATTTAGACATGTTGTTTGTTTAATGTATAATTAAATCCACTGCCATAATGCATGTGTTGCTGTATTAGAAATACATTATCGGCAGTACATTTCTATGAAATGAAAAAAACGCACATATGCTGGTTCCATACTTTCTCTTACTGCCTCCATAGCACACTATATAGAGCTTGTGTGACTGCTCATTTATACAAGTTGACTTTACTAGTTGTCTAGAGAGCCAGAAAACCGCTGACACGTCAATGTTTACTTGATGTATATGGCTTATTGTGCAGTATAAGCGGTCATTGCTGTCTGGAAAGCCTCACATTCTGTAGACATTTTAATGCATAAAGCCTGTTTTACACCACACACAAAAACAACAAGTATTAATTTCAGTGTATGTATTAAAAGTATTCATACTGTCAGATTTAATTAGATTAGTTACCAAATTTAGCGTGCTAAATGCCCTTCAGACTAGATGCAAATCCTGCTGTTTCTATTCAGTAAAACTGCCTGAATCCAGTACATTTAACAAGCAATTTGAATTAGTTTGATGTTTTTAATTGCATTTTTTTACTCTTCAGTTAATTATTTCAGTAGAATTTAGTTGAATTCAATGTAAATATATATTTTTTAGCGTAGTTAAATTAAATGCGTTAAAAATAAAAATATTGTTTTGTCGAGAAAAAATAAACATTTGTAGTATCACATTTTTTATATATAATTTTGCTTGAACTCTCTGTTGTGTGCTCGAAACTACACACACACACGCATGGTACACACACACACAGACACAGACACAGACACAGACACACACACACACACACACACACACACACACACTGACAAGCACACACACACACACACACACACACACACACACACACACACACAGACACAGACACAGACACAGACAGACAGACACAGACACACAGACACACACACACAGACACAGACACACACACACACACACACACACACACACACACACACACACACACACACACACTGACAAGCACACACACACACACGCATGTTGGGTTTCCATGTTTTATGGGGA
Organism: Gymnocypris eckloni scoliostomus; assembly: GCA_027564155.1. Classification (NCBI taxonomy): domain Eukaryota; kingdom Metazoa; phylum Chordata; class Actinopteri; order Cypriniformes; family Cyprinidae; genus Gymnocypris; species Gymnocypris eckloni. The sequence continues at coordinate 25,687,540 of CM050433.1, forward strand.
CTTTCCATAGGCGTAATGGTTTATACTGTACAAACTGTATATTCTATCCTTACACTGCCCCTATCCTAAACCTAACCATCACAGGAGACATTCTGCAATTTTACATTTCAAAAACATCACTTAGTCTGATTTATAAGCTGGTTTCCTCATGGGGACCAAAAATGTCCCCACGGACAAGTTTTGGATATTGCCATCGTTGTGGGGACATTTGTCCCCATAACGTGGGTATACCTGAACCACACACACACACACACACACACACACACACAGACACAGACACAGACACACACACACACAGTGGGCCTCATTTATCAATCCAGCGTGAAGCTGAGCGCAGATTCGAGCAAGGTTCACGTGTGATTCATCAAACATTCGTATGCTGCCAATCTCATCGTCATTTAATGATGCACCTTGATAAATCCGCGGCTGAAATCGATCGTAATTTACATGTCACGCCCTATAAATTCAGGGTAGTGATGCCTCGCCCCTAGATTTTGCGACATGGAGAAGCGTAATCCGGCCAAAGAGGAATTTTTCCGATGTAGAAATTGAAACTTTAACCTCACAAGTTCAGTCGAGACCAACTTGTATTGTTCGGCAGCTTGAAAGCGGAGTGAAAGGAATTAGTCCCAACACTGTTATTTTGAAGAATAAAAGAATCGTCGTCCCCAGGCCACCATGTTTAGTATGGATAGTTTGGCATCACAAATTATTTGCGTTTATTGGTGATAATTTTGCGATTGATGAGCGAGCATAGTCATTCATGGATGGTGCCTTTAACCGCACATGAGTACAGTCAATTACACAAACCACATTAGGAAACCCAGCAATCTCATACAATTCTCTCTTAATGACAGACTGCTGACCATCATCATAGGAAAAATGACTTCATAGCTGCCAACACTGCTGGCATAGTTCTGCTAAATGTTGGCTGTGAAATCCCAGATCTATCACCTATCTCCGCTGAAAGGTCGGTGGCCAAACCCAAAGTTGAGAGCAGGCACATGCAGAGAGGGTGGCGGAGGTGCTTGAGCACCTGCCCTTTGCCCAAAGTGCCCTTTGTCAGGCAATTTTTTATTTTTATTTTTAAACATTCTGTGAAGGCCTGCCCAATCTAACTATTAGTAAAATTGATGATTAATAATTTAGCCGTAAATAAAATCACCCATGATAACCTTTCACCTGACCTCATCCGAGCGATCCCTCGCTCAGGCAACACTTCAATATCATCCAGTACGGTTTGCAGCTTAAGTAAGTGGGGTTCTCAGCGGTGGTATGCTTGTTTACTTATCATTATTATTATTTTACAAGAACAACGTGAAGAGAACATGCATTGCACAGCTTTTGTTTAAATCGCTGTGTTTAGCCTGCAACAAGCGCCACTTCTAACGGTATACACAGCAGCAGCACCATAAACAAAGGTGCATGTGTTCACTGTTGTGCTATTTGAGGGAGAAAAGTTTCATGGGGGTGGAAGGGTCTGGTATTTTAATGTCATTTGACTAAAATCTATTCATACTTTTACTTATTGTTACAGTATTTACAGCATCCGCATCAATACAGCGTATCAGCAAGGAATGCATCACTATACATTGCTGTTATGATATTTTGTGCACAGCCCTATTTAAAGCCTTGTTTCATGTGCCCTTTTATATTTGTGAGCACCTGCCTCAAAGGTCTGTGGCCCTGGTTGAGAGCACCATCACAGGCACAGGAATGGCATGTGACGCTGGGTTTCTTTCCTTAACTGAGGTTCCAGATCGTGGCACAATTGTACAAGGAGATAGAAAATAAGTACTTTATTCATGTAATGAAAATAAGAAATCGTGATCGAAATTCATTTTACATTTGTTATACTAAGCGAAAAAAAGCGTAATCTTTTTATTTGTCATCATTCATTTCAGTTCAAAAGGGTAAAAGCGTACAGACGTCACCGCTCACGTCCATATTGATCAATTCCAAGTTTTGCGTAGAAATGACCGTACGCCCAATTTTCGGTCGTACGTTCGTTTCGTAAATGAGGCCCATTGTATTTGTATGTAATATTATACAAAAATACTATATTCAGTTGTTTTTAATCCATCATTTAGACATTAACATAGAATGGGACAGAATAATGCAATCACTACATTACAACAATTCAGTAAAACAGGAAAACACCCTGGTGTTTCATACAATATACCCATCATCTGGGTAAAGTCAAATACTCATATGTACAGTATTTTTCCATTAATCGATTTTCATTTATGGCATAATGGAAATTAAGCCTTGTGAATATGGATGGTAATAACAGGTTAATGTTTCATAATCATTCTCCGCTCTTGCTATTATCACCATCATCTCTTTTTGTGAACAAATTATTATTATTGTGTTAAATTTTCAGTAAGCTTTTTGAGCAAAAATGCCATTTTTTATTAAATTTTTTAAGAAGATTCAGAAATTGTCTGGATTTTATGTTTTTTTTATTAAGAAAAGCATGATTGATAAAGCATTGTCCAGTCATCATTTTTTATTGTAGCGTTTCAAACCAAAATTGAGATTTGTGATGAATTAACTGATATACTCAACAGTGTAATCTAAGAGATTCTGCTAGCATGCACACATTTCCTCAGGTCGTCATTGGTGTGTGTGTGTGTGTGTGTGTGTGTGTGTGTGTGTGTGTGTGTGTGTGTGTGTGTGTGTGTGTGTGTGTGTGTGTGTGTGTGTGTGTGTGTGTGTGTGTGTGTGTGTGTGTGTGTGTGTGTGTGTGTGTGTGTGTGTGTGTGAGTGAGTGAGTGAGCGTGTGTGTGTGTGTATATGTGAGTGTCTGTGTGTGTGTGTGTGTGTGTGTGTGTGTGTGTGTACGTGTGTGAGTGTGTGTGTGTGTGTGTGTGTGAGTGAGTGGCGTGTGTGTGTGTGTATATGTGAGTGTCTGTGAGTGAGTGTGTGTGCATGTGCGTGTGTGTGTGTGTGTGTGTGTGTGTGTGTGAGTGTTGTGTGTGTGTGTGTGTGTATGTGTGTGTGTGTGTGTGTGTGTGTGTGTGTGCGTGTGTGAGTGTGTGTGCGTGTGTGTGTGTGTGTGTGTGTGTGTGTGTGTGTGTGAGTGTGTGTGCGTGTGTGTGTGAGTGTAGTGTCTGTGTGTGTGTGTGTGTGTGTGTGTGAGTGAGTGAGCAGCGTGCGTGCGTGTGTGTGTGTTTTGTGGCCTTACGCCACCTGCACAGATGCCATGATATGCTTTGAAGGAAATCGTATGCTGTAAAGTTTCCATTTGTGTCTCTCCCGCTGCCCTGTAGACAGTCATCCGTGTCTAAGACGCATCCAGAAGCTGCTGACATCAACATTGTCACACATTAAGCAGGGCCTGAGCACAAGGACAAGGTGAATTAGCCCCTACATTGAATTTCCAGCATGTTGCTCAAGCCTGGAATACCAAACCCTCTGAACGTGATACAGTTTAAGACCCGAGGAGCTTATACTATTTGGTCAAATGCACTTAATTAAAACTTATGAAGAACCTGGAGGCTACAAATATGTTCAGTGTACCATGATCAAAGTATCTTTTAATTTCACCTCTTGTTTTGAAGCTGGCACCAGCGCCACAGAAGCTCTCAGGATGCAGAATCTGTACTTCAGACATTACTTTTAACTTTTAATGTAAGTAAATAACAAGACACCCTACATGGAAGCCACTGAATACAAAATGTAAAAAGTTATTGCAACTTCAATCATGACTTTTTTTCTTCCCTACATTGTGATAAACAAGCTCACAGTTGCTAGTTATAAGTCAGAATTGCAAGATAATAAAATTCAGATTTTTTTTTTCTCAGAGTTCCGACTTCTTTCCAATTCTGATGCAAAAAAAACAATTACGAGTTTATTTCTCACAATTCTGACTGTATAACTAGAAAAAGAGGGCAGAATTGCGAGTAGCTTTTTTTTTTTTTAAGGCCAAAAAAAAAAAAATTGAGAGAAAAATTCACTATTAACCTTTTAATATTTTTATTATTATTATTTATTTATTTTTAATTCAGTTGCAGAAATGGGCTTCCATAACCCCAATTTCTTGCCAAAATATATGTTTTACATTTACCTACAACTGAGAAATACAATGTGAGAATATAGGACACCACTATAAAAATACAATACATATTTTAACCAACTTATTTAAATAGTTTGTAATTGGAATATGAAATGTAGACATTTTAGACATCATAAAGATATTTTATGTAATGTCTGCAAAGTTTTAGTGAAGATTTGATTTGCAACACAAATGCAACATTTATTTATTTTTGTAATACAATCAATAATAAAAACCTTTCTCTTCCTTTAATCCCCCGTCTAGCTTGTACTTATTTGAACAATGCCTGGAACTTTGTATTACGAGCACTACCTGTCATTAGTGATGGATTGCTTGATGTATTCCTCAATTGTAAGGCACTTTGGATAAAAGCGTCTGATAAATGAATGAATGTAAAATGCAGCAACACTTTTCACACAAGCCAGGTTATTCAGATTCATGTTTGTTAGATGCTTTCTGTCCTTGTGACCTCAAAGAACATTCTCAGAACGAATACTGGACATGAACCCTGAAAATATCATCACTGGGAAGTGTACATGCATGAGGCAAAACGAGGTAAAGTAGACACTTCATAATGTATTCAGAAGTATTTTCCTGTGTAATGTCCACTGGTCAAATCATGTTAACCATCCTCTCCTCTCTTATTCTGATCACTCCGCTGCCAGATCGTGGTCTCATCCTGTGTTGCTCTGGGAGTTAGAGGCGAGCTCTCAATCATGATGTAATTCTGCAAAGTCTATTTCCTACAAAGTCCTTCAGAGAGAGGGTGTGAGCCAACTACATGCAACATGGAAAATCTGCAGCAAAATAGCTAGAATAATTCAGCTCTCCGTTCTGATTTATGGAGCAGTTTTCAGTCATTCTGCACTCAATCTTGTTTGCATATATGTATCTGATTTTACATGCAACTTCTCACCTCTTTGTGTTCTAGAAATGACCTAGAATTAAATGACTGTGTTCTGCAGCATAACCACTTCAATCAGGAGTGGAATTCAAATGGAGCAGAAAAAAATGTATTATTCGATTATGGCATATGATGCATAATGAAGAATTGTACGTTTTTCTCTTTTTTGAGAAGTTATTGTGATTATATAGTCTCCAGGGGTGCTTTAATAGGCGTATTATTTAACCTTAGTGGGTGAAGGTGAGGGTAACGCGTGGGCAGGAGGTGAACATGGACACAGCTGTTTAAGATGCACATCATCTGCAGCAGTTCTCAGTGCAGCCACAACGACTGCAGTCTGTTAAACAGAGCAATCAGCAATCCTTTCACAGCTGACCTCAGATTAGCTACATACAGTACTATAATACACTGATTACTGTATTGAACAGGGCTAATGGCAGCTAAACCGTGTTTTATTGATCTTTAACTGATCTTTATGAAGGTCTGGGATTTCATTTTAGCTGATTTAAAAAGTATGAGTGCAACATTATGATAGAATATTCCAGTAAACCGGATGTTATAACCACTCAAAGTGGCTTCACCAGTTTAAATCTTGGCTTTTGCAGCACAACCAAAACATCTATTACTATATTCAAATATATTCACTTTGATACCATCTTCAATTAAGGTTAAAGTTTTGGGGTTAAAATAACAGCTGTGTGCTAATTTGCTAGCTTCCATGCCAGTGAAAACCACATATCAGTTTTGCCTTCCAACATTGTGGAGCTAAAAAAAAAAAAAAAAAAAAACTTTTTCCAGAATGCCCAAGAAGTTATTTTTCCATTATACAAAATGTCACATTTATTTCCCTGTCAGCCTCCAAAAATGACAAAGCACTGTAAAATTAGTACATTCCACTAAATCTCACAGAAAAAAGCACTATAAAAATAATCTTGAATTGAATCTATTTTCCAAAAATCTTCTCCTTTTCACATACTGGATGGAGAGGCAAACGAGGATGAGTAAAGTCTGGAGCCACAGGGATCCAGCAGGTAGGTGATAAGATAGATGAAGAGCTTGTAACCTCGAGACCACAATGAGTGTCTGGATTGAGTGCTGTTATGTAGAGAGCTTGATTGGTGGCAACAGGTGAGGAGGTTTTGCTGATGGAGGTCAGGTGTGAGTGATTATGACGGAGTGCAGGTGAGTGGCCAGATGGATGCTGGGAAATGCAGTGCAGTTCAACTGGTGACTGTGACATTACCTCCCTCTCCCGGACGGCACATCCTGCACCATAACACCGGGGAGGGGGGATGGGTGCCCTGGATGCCTCAAGGGACATGGAGACAGGGCAAGTGGCCTCCAGGGCGGTGCCCATTCCGGGAAAATGGTGGACCAGGGAGCTCGGGCGGCCATGAAGGATCCAGGGACTCCATGGGCCATGGTGGGTAACCTCCCCCCCCAAAAAAAATTATTGGGGAGATTGCTGCCTAGGGGGCGCTCTGGAAACGCGGACGCTACGGGGTGCTCTGGAAGCACAGACGCTACGGGGGCGCTTCCAAGGAAGTGACTCTGTGAGCTCCTGGACCGGAGCGGGCTCAGGAGTGGACTCTGTGAGCTCCTGGACCGGAGCGGGCTCAGGAGTGGACTCTTTGAGCTCCGGGAACGGAGCGGGCTCAGGAGTGGACTCTTTGAGCTCCGGGAACGGAGCGGGCTCAGGAGTGGACTCTTTGAGCTCCGGGAACGGAGCGGGCTCAGGAGTGGACGCTAGGGGGCGCTCTGGAGGCGTGGAGCTGACTGAGACCACTGAAGAGGGAGTATTGGAATGAGGATCAGGAGTCCTCCCTGGATTCTCTGGGACTAGTAACGGCACTCCTGGCCATGACTAGAAGACTGGATTCTCGGGGATTGGGAACGGCACTCCTGGCCGTGAGTAGAGGACTGGAATCTCGGGGACTGAAAGCGGTAGACTCGGCATCCTGGCTTAAGGTTGACGGTTGCGGCAGGCAGGCTAGAGTCAGTGGCGGCTGGCGAGCGAGACAGTACAGTGACCGGCAGGTGTGGCGAAGGAGTCATCTGTGGGCTTCGTTCTGAACTGAGTGCTTGGTCTGTATGGAATTCCTGAATGGGCGTTAGGACTAAAAGGTAGCCTTAACAGGGACTCACCACAGAACTGGAGTTAAGAGACTGGAGCGGACTCTGAAACTAGAATGGATTCAATGCGTTGATTGAGTGTGGATCTTGAACATGAATGACACAGAGTGGAATTCAACTTCCTATACAGCTTTGCCTGAAGATATGTGGAAGCGCTCGTGGGGATAAGGGAAGCCTTTGTGGCAGTGGTAGGAGACGTGGGACTTACGGTTGTATCCACCGGGTCATCAGCAACCTCTACAACAGTGAAGGAAGAACCACTTAGCCAAAGTGCATATTCAATATAGCCTTCCTGAGAACAGGTGATGTCAGACGCCGGCATTTGCTGATAGATATGGTCATCCAATCCACCCCAGAAGATGGTCTTCAAGGTGCTTTCCTTCCATGGAGCTCTGTAGGAAACATTGAGAAATTCCTCAACATAGTCCTCAATAGGGCGGCCATCTTGAAAAACCTTGAGAAGAGAAGTCAGAGGGTCTGAAGAGAGGATGTCCATAGTTATTGTGAAGTTTTTCTTTATGGTCTGGTCTTCTGTCACATACTGGATGGAGAGGCAAACGAGGATGAGTAAAGCAAGCTTCTTTATTAAACAAACTGAAAGCAACCCCAACAGGTCAGTGCAATAACTCAGAAATCAAAGAAGCTCCATAAACTGAAGAATTAGGAGTCCTTATCTTTCCCTTTAGTAGAGCCAACTGGAGGAAGACAGCCACAGGGATCCAGCAGGTAGGTGATAAGACAGATGAAGAGCTTGTAACCTCGGAACCAGACAATGAGTGTCTGGATTGAGTGCTGTTATGTAGAGAGCTTGATTGGTGGCAACAGGTGAGGAGGTTTCGCTGATGGAGATCAGGTGTGAGTGATTATGACGGAGTGCAGGTGAGTGGCCAGAGGGATGCTGGGAAATGCAGTTCAGTTCAACTGGTGACCGTGACAATCCTCTGCCAAAGCTCTTATTTAGCCCATGTATATGTGCATAGAATTATGTAAAATTATATTACAGTAAAATACTTAACATCTTTCGCCACTGATGCTTTTAAATTGTATGTACAGAATAAATAACAATGTTCAAAAGCAACATACAGCAAAAAGCACCACAAATTCATTATATTATTATTATATCCAAATTCATCATCGGATAATTCATAATGTTTATGTTTCATCTGTAATACACTGATTAAAAAATATATATATATACAAATAAAGAGACATTTCCCATAATATTCCATAGTATCATTGGCTACCAGCAACTATTTGGTTACTAACTTTCTTTGATGTAACTTATTTTATGTTCAACAGAAAAAGAAATAAAAAAAATCATACTTGTTATGGAACAACATGAGGTAGAGTTAGTAATGACAAAATATTATTTTGGGGTGAATCTGTTTAAGTGCATATAATGAGAAAAATAATAACAATAACATCCAATAAAATAAAACTATTTTGGTGTAAGGCTGCAACATAACAACAAGCAAAAAAACTGAAAGAGCCTTAAGACTTTCTGAAAATAAAGAAGCACAAAAATAATAAAACCTTGCATTGCTTGTTTTCTTTTCCACGCTGGGTATGCCAGTTCAAATTAGTGTCTAATGAAGCAGAAGATCCGGGAGAGTGTTTTTAAAAAGATCCCAACAGCTGACACTGGAACCTCTACAGCGTGATGGGCTTTCAGATGAAACATGGAAAGACACGGAAGCTGTCATGCAGGGAACAAGCCTCTCACTGAATACACTCCATCTCCACTAGCAATACAACAGGGACACGCTGCTAGCACCAGAGCTAAGGAGAAAGATAAGAAGTCATTTGTTCTTTCCCCCAAGAGGTGAATATTATCATACATGTTTTTCCTTATACTTGTTGGATACCATTTAACATATAACCCCAGAATCATTCCCAGACGTGATTCTTCTTATGGTTACTAAAGTAGTAGGAAAATATCTTATGAGAGGTCAATATTTGTTACAACGCACATTTCATCTATCTATCTATCTATCTATCTATCTATCTATCTATCTATCTATCTATCTATCTATCTATCTATCTATCTATCTATCTATCTATCTATCATCTGTCCATCTGTCCATCTGTCCGTCCGTCCGTCCGTCCGTCCGTCCATCCATCTATCCATCCATCTATCTATCTATCATCTGTCTGTTTATCCATCCATCCATCTATCTATCTATCATCTGTCTGTCTATCCATCCATCCATCCATCCATCCATCCATCCATCTATCTATCTATCTATCTATCTATCTATCTATCTATCTATCTGGATGGATGGATGGATGGATAGCATCCGATATTGTTCAGTTACAGTAATAAGATACAATATGTGGATATGGAAACACTTTAGAATAGAGAACACTTCTTCATTATTAACTATGATTTTTCCTCAATAATCTCCTAATTTGCTGATTATTAATAGTTAGTAAGGTAGTTGTTAAGTTTATGTGTTGGGTAGGATCAGGGATGTAAAATAAGGCATTAATATGTGCTTCATTACTACTAATAAATGGCTAATATTCTAGTAATATGCATGCTAATAAGCAACCAGTTAAGAGATCATAAAATAAAGTGTTACCGAGCATATTAATACAAGCAGTGCTGAGTAACTGATTACATGTAATCTGGAAGATTCACTAATTCACAAGTACTTGTAATTAGATTATATATAGTTATTTAGATTATGCATAATCAGACTACAATTACTGATTTACTGATCACATGATTACATATTAATAACACAATGGTAATAGGGTTAGGGTTTATTTGAAGTCCCGTTGAGATGTTCATGTAATAAGATAAAAACAATAAGTGACACATTTGCATGTTCATGTTCTCTAAGGTTAATAGTCATATGAAAAGATTTGTATTAATGTTTTTACTTTTTTATGATTTCATTCATTATTAGCTTTTCATTAAACTCATGAACCCCTGCAGTTCCTTCACGAACCCCAGTTTGGGAAACCTTAACGCAATATAATGTTTGATGTTCATGACAACAAATGGTATATATTTTCTTTCTCTTTGTATTTTTATATCACTTTGATACAAGACTATTTTATTTCAATCAAAGTGACAAACTAGTTAGGTCAAAATTAATCTAAAAGCACGTGTGATGTAATGGATAACTACAATTGTTGTTATGTAATCTGAAATTAGTAACCAACTACAATTTGAAAGTAGTCCACCAGCACTGGATACAAATACAAAAAGCATACTATATTCTCCTTCAAATGTGCATTTATTTCAGTTTGTTTATGTATCAGGCCTGCACCTGTGAAACTGAACTCATGTCTCGCTCTGGACTAATGTGTTTTCATGCTCCTGTATGACAGTGAAAGACATTAGCATGCTGCTATTCTGATGCATTGATTTTCCTCTCATAGTGATGCATGATGTTCTGCTAATGTATCAGTCATTATAGAGACAGGAGACACAACACCAGTAAACACTGCAGCCAGAAATGATGAGCTTTGATTCACACTGAAAGTCTTGGACAGACAGATATACTTGCTTTTATTTAAGCTCATTGTTTCTCATATTAAACACATAGTTTTCAGAACTTTGTGCATATGTTGTGCTGTATTTTGACTGCAGGTATTTACTGAGGTTAAATGACATGTGCAATGGTTTGGAGAATGGACGGAAGTCAAGGCAGTGCTATACTGCAAGAAAGCCAAGCAACTTCTCCTTTATGTGAGATCCAGGTAAACTATTAGAAACGAGAGACGTGAGACGACATTGGCAGTTGATTGTTCTTCCCAAACGGCAGAAAGCCTTTGGCCTGTAGATTAGACGGAAATGAAGTTGGCAGCCTTTGGGAAAACAAAGGACGGTGTCTGAATTAAACATGAACAGACGGCATAAAAAAATGCAATCTGAATTCATTCCATTAAATATGTATTTAATGTATTCATGTTTTTTTTAAACAAATCAGTTTTGTTTACAGATTTTAAACAAGTTTCGTGTCATGTTTTCATCAAAATTCAGCCATGTTTAAATAACTTATGTATTAATTTAATAAGTGGCACTGTCTGCAATCATCATTGCAATATCTGATTTGATGAGTAATGCCATACAATGAATATTAATATCCAACAGTTAATATCAACAATAAATGAAATGTGTCTCACAGTCGTAGGTTTATTAGAAGTGATGGGTTTTAATATGACAACAGATTTGACTTTGTGATTAGATGTTAATATAAACATGCTTTAATATAAATATATTTTACATAGATACATATGATGTAAATAGATTACACATATATATATATATATATATGCAATTTATACTTTTATACAACTTTAATTTTGGAACAAAAAAGCCTTTATATCAAAAGGTGAAGGTCAATGACAAAAAAAAAACTGACCCAAGTTTTTTGGGTGTATTATTTGCGTATATTAACTTTTGACTCTCAGTACACAAAAGTAATATTCTCTATATTCTAGATCAATAATACTCCAAAAAATGTAGATGTTGCTGTTATTATCTCTTGTATCCACTGCTAATAAAATGATTGATGATGCATTCAGGAACGATTGCCACATTTTGACATGGTATATATATATATATGTATGCACGTATATATAAAAAGCTTTTTACAAAAGTTGGGATGTTCTGCTGACTCTCTGAGTGAATTCAAATCTTTGTTGGTATGGCTGTGACCGTTACGCACGTCCTGAGTTAGATGTGTTCCTGGGTCAACATATTTTGTTGACCCTGGAACAACATTTTAATCCAAAAATTGAATCTTGACTATTTCCCTACACCTAAACCTGACCTTAACCATGAGTAATCCCTAAAATCAGAGGAACTGATAGATGAATGACACTGATGTACAAGCACCAAACACTGATTATAAGCCTAAACTTCACAAATATGATACACTTGTTCTTCAAATCTGATTGGTTAATAACAATGTTGATCCAAGAACATGTTGCACTTGGTAAAATCAGGTTCTGCGACCGTTACATCCATTCAACACACCCAACCCAATTCAGTACAAATACACACAAATACAGCGTTTAAAACAAACAAACAGATAATAATAATGGAATAATGGAATAAATCATTCAATTTCTGCCAAGTTATTGTGCTTAGTAGTCATTCGATATTTGCTTGTTTATGTCTAGAGCTCAGCTGACTTTATTTTAGATCATTATTCACAATGATAATTGTATATCATAATAATAATAATAGCAATAATAATGGTTCTTCCAGTTTTCTTTCATACTAACGCTCTATCCGTGACTGAGCAGCGAGGCAGATACCTTCATGTTTGGCCACAATCGAATCTTTACTAACGAGTTGAGCTAACGATACTTACGTCCTATTCAGTGTGCATTACTGGGAGCAGAGTTGAGTGCATACGCGTTGTATGACAGCATTTTCTGATGAAGGTAAAGCCTTTATTTTAAAACAAAATCTATAAACTGTATCCTCACCAGCTAGTGGAATATTCCTGGAGTGTCCCTGGAATCAGCATATTCTGAATCACCTGAGAAATGCACATTATACTTTATTTTATTGCTGTTAATCTCTGGAGATAGAGTCACACTTTATTTTAAGCTCCGATTCTTGATTTTGCTTCATTAAGCTCCTAATTTGCTGATAATTAATAGATAGGAAGGTAGTTGTTAAGTTTAGGTATTGGATAGAATTAGGGATGTAGAATATGGTCATGCAGAATATGTGCTTTATAAGTACTAATAAACAGCCAATATGTTAATAAAAAACATGATAACGAGCAACTTGTTCATAATGAGAACTGGCCCCGATAAAGTGTTACTAAAATACTTATTCTTGCCATTAATTACACTTGATTTGTTGTCATTTTTTCACATTCATGTTCTTTGAAACAATACACAAGAGCATGATGGATGTGCACTGAGATTATTTTTATATTATTATTATTATTTACCCATTTGTGTACTGATTCAAATTGTATTAGTTTCATGATTGCAAAAATATTTCTTTCAGAAATGTGTTTCACTGCCATTGTCTTGTGCCATCAATTATCTATGTTTAACATGCACAGATTTGAATCGTTTACAGAGGAAGCTCTGAAGAAGGTGTTTACATGACATTAATACATGCATACGACAGCTATTTGTTTATATATTTGTAGTTTCATTATCTGTTTATGGCAGTCAGATGCATTCCAGATTCCATTTATTGTCACTTAATAAAGTGATAAAAATAGTCATTGACTCACAAACACACACAAAATAAATAAATAAATCAATAATACTTGTAGGTTAATGTACTGTACTGTGATGTGGCATTATGCATATTTCATGCACAATGAAATGCTGATACACAATTATTCTGAATTTGAAATAAATAAATAAAAGGGAAATCTATATGCATGGAATGTGAAATCAAGGTATTGAGTGGTCTTAACAACACTTAAGACTTTGCATAACCGGTATGTTGATTGATTAAGCTTAATTAGTGTAATCTTGTGCATGCAAATGCATTCATTGTTAATCAGCAGTATTATTGAACTATAAAATACATCATTTTGCACTTTGATCCATGCAATTTCATAGCGACATGACTAGTCAATATGGCCAGAAAGTCAGTGGGCAGTCAGTCTCATGTGAATAATAAAGCCTTATGATTGCACTGCAGGACCAAGTTAAGCTTAATCCAGCTAGTGAGGTGTATTATTAAACTTACTGTAGGCTGAACAAATGTAAGTGCATATTTTATTACAGGACATTATGATAGGATGCTGTTATTAAACTGGGGCTGAAATATCTTTGTCCAGCTGAAGAGTAGATTGCAATGCATCAGAAACCCTGGAGGTCAACATTTTGATCTTCCGGTGGCGCTGCTGAGTTCAGACGCCTGTGAATTAGCTCCGCTCAGAATTGTGCTTTTATGTGTGTTTCTACCTATTTTTTTTATTTATTTTTTACTTCTCTTTTGATACGTGTATGTCTGCAATGATTATGTACGACAGAAGAACACTTTTGGACATTGGACATCGCTACACTAACCTGATTAAGGATACTTTATCCACGGACCCAGCGTGGCCATTGGAGATACTTCGGAGCACCGAGTTGAACAATGACCACCTGAACAACCGCAGGAGGCGAAGGAAACACCGCGGGAGACGTGCTGGAATACGCAGCAGACTGAGGAAAAGGGCACACAGTCCTCCTCTACCGAGTATTCTGCTCGCTAATGTCCAATCCTTGGAGAATAAGATGGACGATCTTAGAGCCAGGATTAGTTTCCAACGAGACATTAGGGACTGCAACATCTTTTGTCTGACCGAAACGTGGCTCACGCCAACGGTCCCGGACACCGCTGTAACGCCGTCTGATAACTTCTCTGTTTTACGGATGGACAGAACAGCCGAGGCCGGAAAAAACAAAGGTGGTGGAGTGTGTTTCTTTATTAACAAGAAATGGTGTGACCCCAGGAATATCTCCATTCTGTCGCGTTCCTGTTCGCCTCATCTGGAACATCTCTCCATTATCTGCCGCCCCTTCTATCTGCCCGGAATTTACATCGGTCCTCGTGTCGCCGCTTTATATTCCTCCACAAGCAGACACTAGCGTGGCTTTGTCAAATCTCCACGATGAAATCAGCGGATATATCAACAAACATCCCGACGCTGCATGCATCATCGCTGGAGACTTTAACAAGGTTAACCTCAAGAAAGTCCTGCCGAACTTTCATCAACACATATCCTGTCCAACCAGAGGACTGAATACACTGGATCACTGCTACACTCCAACAACGCCTACAAAGCCCACTCACTGCCGGCTTTTGGCAAATCAGATCATGTCGCCATTTTTCTCACGCCGGAATACAAACAAAGGATCGCCGCGATCCGCCGGTGGAGAGGGAAGTGACGCGTTGGTCCCCCACTCTGAAGCTACGCTACAGGCGCCTCTTGATGACGCCGACTGGGACATGTTCCGGCGAGTTCATCTGACGCCAGCGAATTCACGGATGTAGCAGTAAGCTTCGTAAACACGCTAACCGAGCAAGCCACTGAAACGGTAACAATAAGGACATTTACTAATCAGAAACCGTGGGTGGACAGATCAATCCGTGATGCGGTTAACAATCGCACTGCCGCATACAATGCCGGTCTGTTGTCAGGAACATGAGCGTACAAAACATCATGCTACGCCTCCGGCGTAATACGAGCCGCTAAGCGCCGGTACAGTGAGAAAATTGAGTCACATTTCCAGCTCAATGACTCTCGACGCATGTGGCAGGGACTGAAGACCATCTGTTCCTCTGGAAATAAATCCTCCGCAGAGGTGAGAGCAGATCCGCTGCTGGTCAAGAGCTAAACACCTTCTACGGTCGCTTTGACTGCAATGGCGGCGCAAATCTGCCGAACTGCCCGTCAGGAAGCAGCAGACAGAGCAGCAATGATCATGTAATCACCTTTTCAGAGGATGACGTTCGGAGGGAACTAAAGAGAGTGAACGTCAGGAAAGCAGCAGGACCTGATGGGATTACTGGCCGCGTTCTGAGGTCCTGTGCTGATCAGCTTGCCGGATTGTTTACTTCCATCTTTAATGAGTCCCTTGCTACCTCTGTTGTTCCCACCTCCTTTAAAAAATCTGTCATAATCCCTGTGCCTAAGAACAGTAAACCCTCTTGCCTGAATGACTATCGTCCAGTTGCCCTCACATCGACGGTCATGAAGGTTTTGAGAGACTTTTAAAGAAACACATTTGCTCCTCCATCCCTGCTACCTTGGACCCTCTTCAGTTTGCCTATCGGCCAAATAGGTCTACTGATGATGCCATCTCCCAGGTACTGCACTCCTCCCTCACTCACATCGACAGCAAGAATGGCAACTATGTCAGGCTGCTATTCATAGACTATAGCTCAGCTTTCAACACTATAGTCCCCACCAAGCTGACTGTTAAACTCTCAGACCTCGGCCTAAACACTTCACTTTGTGACTGGATTCAAGATTTCCTCACCGCCAGACCACAAGTGGTGAAAGTCGGCCAGTTCACCTCCAACTCCATCACCCTGAATGTAGGAGCCCCACAGGGCTGTGTCCTGAGCCCCCTGCTATACTCTCTCTACACACACGACTGCGTGTCCTCACACAGCTCCACCTCTATTGTCAAATTTGCGGATGATACTGTGGTTCTGGGCCTCATCAACAACGGTGACGAGGCCGCATACTTGGATGAGGTGGAGAGACTTACATCATGGTGCCAGGACAACTGTCTCTCTCTGAACGTGAGCAAAACCAAAGAGCTGATCGTGGACTTCAGGAAGAGACAGCAGCGGCCCTACACTCCTCTTATGATCAGTGGGACCCCTGTGGAGAGGGTGAGTAGCTTCAAGTACCTCGGTGTAAACATCTCCGAGGACCTGACTTGGACTACACACATTCAAACACAGGTTAAGAAAGCCAGGCAAAGGCTGTACCATCTGCGACAGCTGAGGAAATTCAGGGTCTCACCAGCTATCCTGAAAACTTTCTATTCAGGGGCCATAGAAAGTGTTCTGACTCAGTGCATCTCAGTGTGGTATGGTAATTCCTCAAACCAGGACTGCAAAGCTCTACAGAGAGTCGTGCGCTTAGCTGAGCGCATCTCAGGGTCTACTCTCCCCTCTCTGCAGCACATCTACCTCAAACGCTGCAGAAGCAGAGCTGCAAAAATCCTCAAAGATTCTACTCACCCCGGTAACCATCTTTTCTGTTTACTGCCATCTGGCAGGCGCTTCAGGAGCATGATGGCAAAGACTGAAAGACTGAGGAAGAGCTTCTTCCCTCAGGCCATCAGGCTCCTAAACACAAACTCTGTTTCATAAACACTCACAAGACCCATTGTCAACTGTAAATATCATCACATTCTCATCATTGCTCTATGTACAATACCATGAACAACCCGTCTGCACATCCCTCTTATTCACATTACTATTTATTAAGTCCCAGTACACTTTTTTGTTTTCTTTTTTTTGTACATCTTATTGTTTTTTGCACATCTTGTTGTTTTTGCACATCTCATTGTCTTTTGCACATCTCATTGTCTTTTGCACATCTTATTGTTTTGCACATCTTATTGTTTTGCATTTTTTTATTTCATTGCACATTTTATTCTTATTTCTCCTTTTCTTACCATATGTATGCCCTTGTGTTATGTTACTTACATAATTTGTATTCTTATTGTTTTGCACTGTCACTGAGCGGACCTGATTCGATTACATTTCACTTCTAGTTATGCCCTGTATAACTATTATGTGACAAATAAAGAAACCTTGAACCTTGAAACCCTGGAGGTCAACATTTTGATGGCTAGCTTTGGTAGTTAGCCGGTGCTGGGAGATATAGTATGAAACAAATAGCACGGTATTATTGTGCTCTTGTAGTCCTGTTAGCCAATCAGCTTACAGCAATAAAACACCTTACTGCTTTATGTAAGCAGTAAGGAACCTGGAGGCAGTGCTGTATTGTTGGTAAGACACGGCTGAAGGGTGTTGTTAGGCACTTATTCCCAATACAGCATGCCTCGCTTTTATAAAATGGTTACCACACAATACAAAGATTAAACCAAAAATGTAAGAATTGATATTTAACTAATTTGAAATACATGTATATTAATTAAATGCTATCCCTTTGCTGAAAAATAGCTATTCAGACTTTATTAACCAGGTATGTTCACACATACGAGGAATGTGTTATAGTGACAGAAGCTAAACCGTGTGACAGAAGGACAGCGACAGTGTGAGGTCTGACGTGTGCAAATTTGAAATGAAAAAAATTGACAGCAACAGAAAACGAGATTTTTCTGGTGTAACGTTGCGTCCCGCTCTAACTGATACATTTACAAAACTTGTGTTGTGACAGCAAACCACACCAATGAGAAAATGCAACATTGTAACATTGACTATTTCAGAACAAAGCAAACTATGTCCAGTTCTATAACTATCTTATGCTATTTATTAAAGGACTCTTTCTAAATGAGACTTGTGAATTGGTCACGTGTATTTTTAGTGTTTTTTTGTATTCGACCAACTGCTGTGTTGCTGATCACGGTTTTGAGTCTTGATCGACATGCCATTTTTAATCAACACAGGAATGTTCAATCGTCTCAAGTCGATCCAGCTATTCTCATCACATTTGCATGTGTGTTCAATTAGCAAGATAGGAACTGGCTAAATTAGAAGATCTTGCATAATTCATTCAATCCCACATTTGATAAGCAATGCACAAAGAAGAGCAGCAAGGTGAGGACTGTAATATAATATAATATAATATAATATTGCATTACTTTTACCCAAACACTGGGTGCTATTTTGTGTTTTTATTGTGTTGAGTTGTTTTTCTGGGTCAGGAGAGATCATCTTCTACACACTGCTCAGACTATTAACAGCTCTCTTTCGCTCTTTTAATTGATTTTTTGTTAACGCACCTTGGTGAGCAGCCCCTTTGAAATGACCTTTTGCAAATTGGATGTGACTGGGAAAATGTTGCTTGTCAAAATCTGCAGACCTTTCTCGGATGGAAGATCATTTGAAATGTTCTTTATTACAATATGTCCAAAAAAAACACATTTAGGCCAATTTACAAAGAGAGATTGTGGAGGGCTATAATGAATCCAATCCAATCTAAGGGACAGTTGGGTCAGACTGGATAAAGGGTGATTATAATTAGGACCGAACACCCCTCCTCAGTAATTCATCAGCATCTTTGTCTCCACAGCGGCCAGGCAACTAAACAGATGCATGAAGATCCCTCGAGATGCAAGACTTCCTTTGCTTTATACAAGTCTGTCAGGAAGCTTCGGCAAATGTCTCCGAGCAGTGATTCTGGAGTCAAGTAATAACCCATGAAGGGAAGGCACGACTATTATAGACTGTATCCAGAGAAGCTGTGTCCCATGAGTCAAAGGCTCAAGTATCTACTGAACGGAGCATGTGCTCCACAATGTTTGATCAATTCAAGAGTTATGCAAGAAGAAAACACAAACAACTACAGTTGAAAGTCTCTGTGAGGTCCATGAACAATACCTGTGAATGAATGAGTGAATACATAAATACATTCACATATATATAAAATTTACTTTTTTAATCATCAGCCAATTTGTCTGATCATTTCAATCAATCAATGTATCAATAAATATTTGTTTTTGTTAATAAAATTAAATATTCATTTTAATTTAAAATGTTTATTTTAAATACAATATTATTTATTTATTTATTCAAAATCAGAACCTGATTTTTCACTTTCAGTGTTAGAAATTTTACAACAGTCATTGTTTGCAAGAAATGTAATCAAAGTTAGTGCCATAAAATGAATCCTACCTGTCACAAAATGTTCTATGACTTCTCTAATAAAACATCATTTATTTTGTTATAAACTCTTCTGACATCCATTCAGAAAAAAGCCACCGTCCTTACTCTCAAGGCGTCCAGTAATGGTAATACAAATCATGGTGTCCCAATAAAGATGCTAAGGTGCGCTCTGTACAGTGATTTACAAAAGTCTTCAATATGCTGCATTAATAACAATACCGCCTCCTCTTCGCCGGTGTACTGGAGCGGGACACTTTGTTTTGCTGATGTTGGAGGCTCTCTTAGGGAGAGACTCTTATAGATGGCATGCAAAGTCAATATATGGATGATAACCAATCAAACTGTCTATTGAGTATGTGCATGTATTTATGTATTTATTTCATAAGGTACTGCAGCTTTTGGCTCTTCCTTATATTGTTCTTTTGTCTAATCAGTGTGACATGAAATACAAAAAAATAAAAAAGTGTGATAAAGGCTACCAAATTTAGCTGGATTTATTATTTGTTTGTTTATTTATATGTGTATAGTATTTATTTATATTATCTGTGTGTAATATTTATTGCATTAACTAACTAAATAAATGCATTAAAAAATACAAATTAAAACAAAACAAAAAGAGCTTTACGTTTGCTGTTACACTGATTTACAAGTCTAGCGCCCACTATTGATAAGCCTTACTGAAAACAACCTATGAGGAGTTACATGTTAATGCCACCAAGTGCCTTCAGCTCACTAAAACCCAGATGTGTGTGAATGCAGAGGATCATGGCCGTTCAAATGAAACGCAAACCTGCAGTCAGCTGCAAGCCCCGACCAATCTGGTTTGACCCGGACAGACAGAAAGCACAGATCAAACTGTAAACCCGGTTTACATGCTAATGGAGAATCAGTGCAAGCATTCAAAGAGCTGTATGCATGAGCACAACAAGCCGAAATACAACTCAGAAACATGAGCGGGTGCTTTTTAAACGGTTATCGATCAGAGATGCATTTAGCCTGAGGAGAAACATTTGTGCTTCTCGATTAGAAATGATAGGAAATTATCCTATTTTCAAATGAAATGAAATGAAGGACTTATCTTTTATTTCAGTGCTTATTGAAGTCAAAATAAATCATGTGTCCAGCAGCATCAGATACAGATTCAACTTCAAGCCCTGAAATCTGAACCATTAAAGCAGGATTTCTCAAAGAGGATTAACATATTGATCAGCGAGAGTCTGAGACCCAGACAGGACCACAGAAAATCTTCTTGAAGAAATCGTTTCGAATGAGTTCCACCAGACTTTAGTACCACCGGGAACACAAAACTATAGGTTTCTGAAGGCCATAGATTGAATTCGTCTCAGTTTTATGCAGTGAACTGGAAACTATGTTGTTCTGACCCAGAGACCCGGTCTGTGTGTGGGATATAAACTTCTCTGGCCTGCTTATACTGTGATAAGCCTTCAGAAGTGATGCCAGCTGGAAGATAAACTGCGTATGGACTCATTCAGGAGAAGTGGAGATGATAAAGACTGTGATGTGTGAGTGAGAGCAAAAGAAAGCTCAGCATGTGACAGTGAGTGGGTGTAATGCTCTGAAACTCATGTCTACATGTCAACGTCTGCCCACGACATCTTCACGAATCTTGACATATTCTCTCTTGTTTGAGAGGACACAATGACAAAAAGAACAAGATACTGTTGGGATTGAATGTGTTAAAGAGCTCTATGATGCTGAAGTATTTATGCAGCGATTGTGAGGCAACAGACTATTGCATCAAATGCATTGAGATTTGGTATATTTAACTAATAAATGAATTAATTCAATAATTAATACTACTAATAATACAAATAATAATACACTTTTTGCACTGAATATTGCATACATTTTTTATTTATTATGTCGACAGAATCACATTGAAACAGCATTTATTGAAATTACAAATTAGACTAGATCATAAAAACAATCAAAAGATGGATGGAAGAAGGAAAATCATTATTAATACAGTATATTAGTATAATAGACACCCTATTACTAATTATATAGTACATTAAAATAAAGCAATAAACACTTGATATTCCATGAATTCCTTGTACTTCCATTACATACGTACATACAGGATACGAAGCAATATTATTTACATATTTGTTGGTGACAGGTTCAGAAAATAAATCACTATAAAAATTCTTCAATAAAAGAGGTCAATATTATATATTAATTTGTTTATTTATTGTTAATAATATTTAACAACTTGGCAGTCAATGGATTACTAATGATGCTTGATTATTTCATATTTTGTTTTGGAAAAGACAATTATATTTTTGCAAAATATATTAGTATTTTTATTTATTAAATGTTCAAATTGTATTTTTGAACTACTATTTTTAAATCGTTTTTATCTTAATACATGATTTTATCTGTAAGAATTAGTTAAACTAACTAACTAACTAACTAACTAACTAACTAATCTATCTCTCCATCTCTCTCTCTATATATATATATACATGAGAAGTATATGTGTATATATAGTATATATGGGATATATGCATTCACTGGCCACTTTATTAGGTACACCTTGCTAGTACCGGGTTGGACCCCTTTTGTCTTCAGAACTGCATTAATTCTTCGTGGCACAGATTCAACAAGGTGTTGGAAACATTCCTCAGATATTTTGGTTCATATTGTCATGATAGCATCACACAGTTGCTGCAGATTTGTCGTCTGCACATCCATGATGAGAATCTCTCGTTCCACCACATCCCAAAGGTGCTCTATTGGATTGAGATCTGGTGACTGTGGAGGACGTGTGAGTAAAGTGAACTCATTGTCATGTTCAAGAAACCAGTCTGAGATGATTTGAGCTTTGTGACACGGTGCATTATCCTGCTGGAAGTACATCAGAAGATGGTACACTGTAGTCATAAAGAGATGGACATGGTCAGAAACAATACTCAGGTAGACTGTGGTGATTAAACGATGCTCAATTGGTACTAATGGACCCAAAAAAAAAGAAAATATCACCCACACCATTACACCACCAGCAGCCTGAACCGTTGAGACAAGGCAGGATGATCCATGCTTTCATGTTCTTTACACCAAACTCTGACCCTACATCTGAATGTCGCAGCAGAAGTCGAGACTCATCAGACCAGGCAACGTTTCTACAATCTTCTATTGTCCAGTTTTGGTGATCCTGTGTGAATTGTATCCTCCGTGTGCTGTTCTTATCTGACCGGAGCGGCACCCGGTGTGGTCTTCTGCTGCTGGAGTCCATCTGCTTCAGGGTTCGATGTGTTGTGTGTTCAGAGATGGTATTCTGCAGATCTTGGTTGTAACGAGGGGTTATTTGAGTTACTGTTGTCTTTCTATCATCTCTAACCAGTCTGTCCATTCTCCTCTGACCTCTGACATCAACAAGTCATTGTCGTCCACACAACTGCCGCTCGCTGGATATTTTCTCTTTTTCAGACCATTCTCTGTAAACTCTAGAGATGGTTGTGTGTGAAAATCCCAGTAGATCAGCAGATTTTGAAATACTCAGACCAGTCCGTCTGCACCAACAACCATTCCACGTTCAGTCTCTTAAATCCTCTTTCTTCCCCGTTCTGATGCTCGGGTTGACCTTCAGCAACTCGTCTTCATCACATCTAGATCTATAAATGCATTGAGTTGCTGCCATGTGATTGGCTGATCAGCAGTTTGTGTTACCAAGTGATTTAACAGGTGTACCTAATAAAGTGGCCGGTGAGTGTATATATATGGGAAGTGAACATTACTGAAAGATAATTCTTACATTTATTTTTATTTTTAAGGAAACCAATGTTTATTGTATAAATATATAATATATACAATACAATATTTGCAAATATTTGTGTGAGTAATACACCTGGAGAAAGAAGAGTGACACATACAACACTAAATGAACATTTAGCTGTTAGTCTAAACTACACTGACTAGCAAACAGATTACTCAGACTAGCTAAAATACCAGTGTGTATGATATATGAACCCTGAATCCTTAACGTGCTTTCATTTTATTCTGATGAATTGTGTAATTCTAGGATTTAAAGATTTCCGAACAGAAAACAATTTAAGCCAAGCCTCGTCTGCTTTTTGCTGACCCACTGCTGCTTTGGAAACACTTCTGGCTTTGTTTGCCTGCAGTTTTATGGCATCAGTGGTGTAAAGGGCTGAAGTTTCCTCTTTTGAGTCCACATTATTTCAGCTGATTAAGACTCTGTGAGTCCCGGTGCACTTTGAAAACATTAAAGTTAGATCAGTTCACAGCTCTTGGCTCAGGTTTAGTTGGAGTGATCTATGGGGCCTGCCGGCGTCTGTCACATCGTGTCCCGAGCTGTAATTTTCTAGGTTCTCTGGGGACGCATTACACAGATATAATTACCAGCTTTAAGTCGCTCACTACTGTCCGTACCTATGCTAAGCATTCATCACGCTGCCGTGTGTTGACGTCCTGTGGCTGCGGGAAGCATGCTGCGTTAGTAATGAGATTGAGCTGTTTGACAGAGGCTGGGTTCATAATTCCTCGCCGCACTGCCTCCGGTCTGATGTTTTGTGAACTATGCCTCGTATATTTAGCTCAAGGGTTGGTGCTACACTTTAACATTTAATCTTTTTTCTGCTGATGATTCTTATACTTTGGCAGACCAGCCGGTTCAATAGCAGGTCATTCCCAGCCATGTGGCATGCTATAGAGTACCTATTGAATTATGTAACTTTTAGAAAAGCAGATTACACTTCTGCTGAAATGTAAGTATTTCTATAAACACACAGACTGTGGTCAAGCGCAGGCACCTAACTGCATTAATGTACTACTGTAAGAAATATTTTTTTTACATAAGAGTGTCAGTTTGAAGGTAATAATTAACAATGACTGTATTTTTTGTTTTATCACAAAAAATGATGTCACTTCCTGGATGACTGATTATGGTCATCAAGGACTAGGCAAGGGATGTCACAAAATAGCTACGATTTACATGCATCAAAATAATCCATTGATAATCAAACTGATGACTCAACCAGACTAAAAAAGATTTCATGTAAACACTTCATCCCATTGAGCAAAATCTGAATGAAATTCCATTTGGATAGAAAGGGGTAGTTATATAACCTCAAATAATCTGATCAATTACAAAAATAGCATGCATGTGATTGAGTCTGACTTTATTTATTTGTATATACAGTATATATATATATATATATATATATTAGTGGTGGGCCGTTATCGGCGTTAACGTGCTGCGTTAACGCGAGACTCTTATCGGCGATAAAAAAAATATCGCCGTTAATCTATTCTCAAAGTTGGGTTGGGAGCTGGGTCTATACTACGCAAGCTATGATGACTTTCACCCTGATATTTTAGCGGATGTATACCTAGCCGAATTGCACTGTAGGGGCGAGAACAGGTCTTGAACTAGAGGCTCGCAGTCCGTGATGGACAGATTGTTAACGGCTGGTCTATGTGGTAATACAATCGGGCAGGACATCCAAGCAGCTCACCTATCATTCATCAACCTCAAATATGGCTTTTCCTCTGAAAGATGTATGTAGTATCAACTTTACATGGCGCTCAATATGATGTTAACCTAGAAATGCGCTATTGAAGTGTTTGTGTGGGCGCGTTTGCTGCAGGACAGGCTCCGGTGCGCTCACTTGCTCTTACATCTCCGTCATTCTTGGTCATACAGATAAAAGTAGCCTAATACATCTTTCGAATCTGTAAAGACTCTCGTTTATTTGTGTGCACTCAGAATAACAACGAAGCGTTAAGCTTTTAAGCAAACAGGATGCGCTTTAGGTCTCATGTGAACTTGAGAATTCACTCCCGTGTCACCCTCTGCTTGAACCTGTGTGTATGCCTAACGTTACTGTGAAATTACCACATCAGGCGTGGCGTGCTAACATGGATGCAGCTATGAAACCGCGGGTTTGCTTCAGGAAAATTTATTTTTAAAAGCTTCCCAATGGAAACTGTAAACAGTTCATCACGACCTCTTATGTAGGCCTACCGTTCAAAATTCATGTTTAACTGAATAAACAGTTAGTAAACACAAGTACATCTTATTGAACATAGTTTATTTTCATAGCCAATTATCATAGTAGAACAGCTTTCTCAAGCAGTTTGTGATGCATTTTGGAAACAGGAGATGAGCCCCTGGTCTGCGCCACCTGGCTTGAGAAACCGTTCTCAAAGACTTACTTTAGACATTATTTGGGTAGCACACATATTCTGAATGCCTTGGCGAATTCAAATAAATGAGCCATTTTAATCTAGATTAATCTAGATTAATTCCAAAATTAATCTAGATTAATCTAGATTAAAAAAATTAATCTATGCCCACCCCTAATATATATATATGTATATATTATTTTTCTTCAGTTGGATTCAAAAACATATTTCATATGTGCGTGTTTATATGTGCATGTTTATACATGATTTAGGTCTTATAATGTGCAGATTGTCAGGAGTCATATCATCCTGCAGCACAAGACCGGTTCCCACTGAAGCTGAGCAGGGTTGAGCTGGTCAGTACCTGGATGGGAGACCTCCTGAGAAAACTAGGTTGCTGCTGGAAGAGGTGTTAGTGAGACCAGCGGGGGGTGCTCACCATGTGGTCTGTGTGTTTCCTAACACCCCAGTGTAGTGACGGGGACACTATACTGTAGAAAGCACCGTCCTTCGGATGAGACGTTAAACTGAGGTCCTGACTCTCTGTGGTCATTAAAAATCATAGGATGTCCTTCGAAAAAGAGAAGGGGTGTAACCCCGGCATCCTGGACAAATTCACCCATTGGCCTCTGACCATCATGGCCTCCTAATCATCCCCATACACTGATTGGCTTCATCACTATCTCCTCTCCACCTGTAGCTGGTGTGGGGGGCATTCTGGCACAATATGGCTGCCGTTGCATCATTCAGGTGGATGCTGCACACTGGTGGTGGACGAGGAGATCCCCCCCTTCTATGTAAAGCGCTTTGAGTACCCAGAAAAGTGCTATATAAATGTAACAAAAAATTATTAATTTAGATGGTCAGCTATTGCCAAACTAATTTAAAGAGGTCATGAACAGCTGCTTTTTCTTTTTCTTTTTCTTTCTTGTACTGTTCTCTGAGGTCCACTTATGTTATCAATATTTAAAAGAAAACATCCCATTTTAGAAGTAATAAGCTACTTTTTGTCATTGTTTGACCCCCTCATCAGAACGCTCTGTTTGAACAGGTGACTTGGAAGTAAACACGCACTGCTATGATTGGCTAATAGTTGTGTTTGTTTGACAGTCTATGTCCTTCACAGATGGACGCGCCAGTGATTTAGATCAAAAATGCATACAGTAAATACTCAGACAAAACAATAGTGATCCCGTAAGGAAAACAGTTACACAGGCCTGGGTGTTGCAACATTACTGTCGGATCCAATAAAGTCGGCACAGCGTTGGATTTTAGTTTTTAATCTTTTTGAAAACCTCGCATCAAATTGTAGCCTGAGTATGTCAGACTTCGTACTTCCACTCAATTTCAGTTTGCTTCTGTACTCGGTCTGATATAGCAAACCAGCTCCCAGATTATCTCCGGCTCCGCAGCAGCCGTCCAACCAACGAACAGAGGGGGGGCTGAGAGCTGTGCAAAGACGCTAAAGGCCTAATTTCAGATTGTAGTTTAGGGAAATCTAAATCGACAGTGAACATGGAGACACGGGATTCTATTTGCTCTGTTGTGGAGAATATTCCCAGCATTTGCGAACTGAATCCTGAACAAGAAGAGTGTTTGGTTCACATTTTGAATGGAGGTGATGTTGTGGCCCTACTCCCGACAGGTTTTGGGAAAAGTTGATTTTTCAATTGTTACCGATCGTCAGTGAGAAACTGGTCAGTGTCTCCTTTCTTGTCCAGTCCTTGAATATTGCCATGTCATGCTGTAATCTTGCAATTAATTTGCAGCATTTCCGACAGACTCGAAATGAACGAAGAGCTGTGTTTAACAGAACTAATCCTAACTTTGACAGTTGGCTGCAAATATTTTCTTGTTTGTCTCTATTGTCAAATATTAGTTTAGATGCACTAATTGTGCCGTGGATGCGTAGATTTACTTCACATAATCTGCGAAAGTCGTTCACACCCATCTTCACTCCGGTATTTCGCTCGATGGTTTAGTTTTCGCCGCTTACCTGTGTTTACAGCAGATGTTCGAGCCGGCTGAGCCAGCGCATAACATACGTCATAACCAAACTTTATGTGATTGGCTTATGGGCATACCAATGATTTTAAACTTCAGACAAGCACCCCCCCCCCTCGAGAAAGTAAACGCTTTTCAATTATGCCCTTCCAGCCCTTCCAGACTCTGTCTACTGTAACACAATGTCAACCTGAAGACACACACAGACAATTCAACCCAGCAACAAATGTGAATTATTCCTCAAGTTCCCCTCTCTGCAAAGGGAGAAGGTCAACTGATCCCATCACTAGCTTCGTGCAAAGATGCAGACGGCTCCGGGAATGGCTCTGGGCGCCGTCAAGTCTACATTCAGAGCATAGTTCAAACCCCATTTAACACAAAGCAGGATTCTTCTCCATCGGACAGACCAAGGAAAACCAAACTCCTTGCCTTTTTGACACGTATAACTATTACAACTATCTACACAAATAAATATATGGATATTTAATGTGTACTCTTTCCCTCATAGGCATGATGTGATGATTTCGAGTGCCAATTATTTAGGACAATGTGGGAATTTTAATCATGCTTTAAAATATAAACTGTAATGTGTGTATTATTATGCGGTGTTTGATCTCTAAAGAAAGCTAGCCTCAGATGTGATAGACTGTGTTGATGACCGTTAAATTTTAATACCCTGCATAATTATACATGTATAAAGATCGATAAAGTTATCCTTCCCAAAAGTGAAGAGATATCACATCACTAGAACTGTTGGTCCAGCCCAGCAAGCCTGGACATGGGCGGGGCTCCGCCCCATACGGACAATCGGATTCGACAAGCCGCCCGTGGGCAGGAGCAAGTCGACTGTTGAAAACAACGCAGCGAATCACAAATCGCTCTCTTGGCTCTTGACTCTCGTGGCTCTTGGCTTGAACATCTCTGGAGCAGCTCTCGTAACTTTGCTGGTACTTCTTCGCTCGCTGCCTGCTCGCTATTACCGAACTCTGACCTCGACACCGACTAAACCAACCATCTAGTCGAAGGCGAAGGATAGAAGGCACAACATCAAAGAACAACGAACTGAACGCCTACAGGCGAAAGGAAAGCTTTCTGTGACGCCACGCGGCAGCATCCACATATCTCGTGTTTCCACCGAGAGCACCAAGAAGCCCGAACCACCCACGTGGCCTCCGAGGACAAAGACCAGAGCAACGCATTTGAAGGAAACAAAACCAACATCCAGCCTGCTTCAACAACGAAAGCAAGTACCTCTAACTAAATCTATATTGCTGATTGAACTGGTAAAATCTGATCTGAGAGCAGTAACAGAGTAAAGGCATCTGTCGTGATCTTTTCCGGTCGAGTCAAGCGTTAAAATAGCTAAAAGGGCTAATTTTAACTTTTAGGAGTTTACTCACCAAAATCCCTTATGCATGTCTTTGTATGTATGTTTGTGTATTATTAGTTAATCCATTTATGTTAGAATAGCAGTATTACGAATAAACCATTTTTCATTTCATAAAGAATTGTCTCTGGAATGTGATTTGAAGTTTTTCCTTATTTGCCATAAAGAGAAAGCTACCTAAGCTCGATTTCGAAGTTGATATGCTGAGGTTAGTGTTCGTGGACGATCACTTAATACAGTATAAATAAGTTAAATATTAATATTACTTTTAACCAAGCAATATTTAATATTTAATAACTAATTCTGAAATAATAGCTCTATATTAAACTTTATTACAAATGGTGGAGGAAAACAGCTGGCATATTAAAGATTAATCTGAAAATCAAACCAGAGGCAAAAGGGTATTTCTCAATTTTTATCCGGAAAAACTGAGTAAATACAGGAAAAGCGTTATTTGTGGTATTGCATTCTTGTTTGTGAAACACAGTGTGTTTGAATGAAAGAGAGGTATTTGTTTAACTCGAGTTTGTGAGAAGAAACTGCAGTAAATAATTAAAAGTCGCTCTAAAGCGCATAAAAGAGACAAATGAGCGTGTTCCTCGTTTGCTCTGATTGAAGGCCTGTATAGTTTGATTTGTAAGTGCGTGTCCCACTTTCAAACTCGGCTATAATGTTACTCTCCGGCTGTAGGAATTTTTAAAGTAGCTATTTAAGTAATTCTCAGCCATTATTTAATTTCACGAGTGAATTCAAACGACGGCGCTAGACAAAGGAGTGACCATTCGGTTTTGAGAAAGGGAGAAGAAATTTTGCAATCGATTGTTGTTCGTGGGTGCTGTCCAAACAGACAAATATTCGCATAATAGCCCGCCGAGGCTTTGATGGGTTATAAGTAACCCGTAGATAAATGTATCTCGCCCTAAACGAGTGAGATTGTATGTGTTGTAAAGATTCAAATCTGACCAATGTTGGTTGAGGCGTGAATCTGAAGGGTTTGAGTCACCATAGCAACCTGTGTGAGCTACCTCTCTGAGCTTAGCCAGGAAGTTTTCAGAGGCTAGATCCGAGCAGTTTACTAGTGGAGATTCAGCCACGTTTAAATGAATAGCACTAGCACGATACAAGCTAAACTGAAACAAAGAAGTTTAGCATCATAGCAAATGCAATATGGTTTGCCTTACGGCTAGTGATTAGCACATAGCATTTAAAGAGTTTGCATATGAGTGAATGAAAGGGTGGGTGTGAAAAGCCACTCACATTTTCCGTTTGCTCTCTCCTCTATTTTCCCAGTTAACAGACTAACATATGTTGATAAGCTGGCTGTGTTAATTATACCCATTTATGTTATACCCATTGGTATCTGTGTCTTTTTACATTTTCACAGGTTGGTTTAATATACTGTTGATTATATGGTGAGTTTGATCTCATTCAATTATAATGGCTTTTATGATTTTAAAACACATCAATGGATAAGCGCTATTGTTAGGAATTTTTAATTGTTGGTTGAATGTCACAATTGATTACAAATTAATTTTGAATTAATTTCATTTAACAAAATTATTTCAATTCCTGCTTCCAGCAACAACAGCATCCATTTATGAACCATAAACACTCTTATAATTTGACCACTACAATAAAACCTTAAGTTATCAAGAGGGCCAGAAATTTTTAATTTCGTTTACAAGTAGGATACAGATTAGTTATTAATTATTTTATTGTTAATTTTTTGGTGTTGTAATGACGAGGAATGCTTAAGTTGAAAATTATTTTAATTACTATTATGGGAACCAAAACTAGTGATTTAGAAGCTGTAAATTAATTTAATAATTAATTATGAATTCGAAAATTCTAATTACATTTAATAATTAATTACACTTCCTGTTTACATTTTGCAACAATATTGGTTTGTCAACTCAATTGCAGATTGCATTTGTAAATTCTAATCCTAAGTGAATCCTATTAATTTTAATTATAACATCATAAATTTTAATTAGAAACCAAATTCTAATTTTAATTTTCAACTTAAATACAAGTCTGGCTCTATCTGTAGGCCATACTTCATTTCCTTAGGTGAGCTGATTAACTCAAGTAGTTAATAATAATTTAATTAAAACAATTTTATTAAATTAAAATTAGTCCTCTTTACTTAGGCCTGAGAGTAGATAGTGCTCCCCCTAGTGTTGTGTTGGAGAAGTGACAGTGACACCATACAATCAAAGTCACTTTTCACCAATCTGGAGCATAAAACGTAACCTTCTAATTAGAAAACCCCAAAAGGGAATTAAGGTTTCCTCAACCTAGGTCAGTTTGTTTACCTTGTAAACAGCCAAACCAACCTAAGCGTATCACTCAACAGCACCACCTTGTGCCAACGTATTAGTTTTAAATCTTGGGAATAAATCTTAATCTCTTTTCTTTTCTCCCTGTTACTAACTTCCAATTTGACTTGTTTGCTTAAGACTTGGCCGGGGAAAATCACGAATAGAGCGAAATGTCACAATTGAACAGATGTATGTGAAACTTGAGAACTACATTCAAAACTGTTTACCATTTACCCTCTATTGTGAAATCCTATTCCCCCAGGTTAAAGCAGGTGCAATGAGAAGATAGACATCGGCAAAAGTTTTAACACGCGCGTGACACACGCTGACCAGCGTCATGGTATAAAATCCTGCCATTAAGGGACAAGTACTGTCATTGCTGTTATTTTCCTCCAAGGAGAAAATTGGAATAGCAATACCAGTCTTATTACAAAAGAGAAAATCTCGCCTACAATCCCTCTGATTAGAAGCGCCTTCTAAATCAGACTTAACAAGCGAAAAGAAGAAAATCTGCTATTAAAAGAGACCTGTTTAGTGCTATTGTCCTTGTGTACCCATTCTGTGTGTGTGTTTTTCTTTCTCTGCTTCACAGCTGGGCTGCCCTTATGTGTGCCCAATAATTTATCTGCAGAGACTACAATTAGAAGCACCTGCCAGAGGACCACAAACACAGAGACACAATCAACACTAGCATACACTACACTCTGCACATTTACACCCCTGTTTGTTTTGTTTGTGTTTTGTTTTTGCTTTGTTTCCTATTCAAGGTCTGTGTCAGTTCGGTCCAAGATCTCCCTGACCCGCCAGAACATGTCTCACAAAACAGAACATGTCGGTCACTGGGAAGGACTTGAAATGTGGCTAAGTGTTACAACAGACAGCATACTCCCTAAAGCTGCTGAAGCACTCCAACATCAGACACAGGATCAACTAGATGACAACATCGCAAGCATTATGAGACAAGACCCAAGTCAAAACTACAGTCACAAAGAATTAGCCAAGATCACCGGTTCTTTAAGCCACACCCTCATCGCCACCCTCAAACTGAGCGACAAGCACGCGCCGCTGCGCCAGCAGGAGCTGACAAGCGCACAACGACGCATAGAGCAGCTGGAACGTGAAGCTCAGGTGCGACAGGAAGGGACCGATGAGGTGGAGCAGGACACCGAGGAGGAGACCAACAGGCTAAAGAGACTCTAGAAGCTACCAGCCACGAAATGCAGCAGCTCAAAGAGGACTTCGCTGATCGTGCAGACAAGCTACAGTATGCAGAGAAGCTACTGGAGAAGGCAAAGACTGACTTCAGGGACAAAACAGCAGAATCAAGGCCCTCAAGTTCATTTGGCTGAGTCAAGGAATGAGATCAGCCGCCTAACACGACAGCTCGACTACGTCACAGAGGAGTCTGAAAGTCTCCAAGAGGAACTCAGGCATGCTTATGAACTACGCCGTGAGCCGTCAAGTACAGAGCGTGCACCAACGGCACCCCGTCAAGCAGGACTGGATCACCTGTTCATGGACCGACACGTGAACCGAAGATAGAGGGATGGTGTTAAAACATTCACCAGCGCCGTCGGAAGAACGCTATATCACGACGGAACCAAAAGAATCTGCTGCAGCCAGCCGCAGGTCAGTGCAACGGCTTGGACCTTAAAGATCTTGACAAGCTCAAACATCGGAAAATTCAACCCCAGCTTGCCAAACAGCCAAAATGTCCACGCTTATCTGCAAGATATTGATTTCCATCTGGAAATGCGACCTAATGTTACGGACAAAGATAAACTATACTTACTCCGAGCGACATCCAGTCCTGAAGTGCGCAGCTTCCTTGACCGGCAGCCTGTTAACACAAAGACTGACTATCAACGGCTTCAAAAGGCCCTCATTAAAGAGTTTGCTGACCCTGAGTCCGATCAAGGCTTAGTGGCTGCCCTGGAGACGAGACAAGGACGTCACGACACTCCTCAAGCTTACTACAGTCGACTCAGACAAGCATATTTTGGAACTCGAACGAATCTGACATGGAAGAGGAACTGAACTTTAAAACTCTCTTCCTGAGGAACCTTCATCCTGGCATAAGCCACCATCTTGGCGTTCTCGCATGCCCACGAACAATGAACATTCAGCAGTTGCGAGACTTGGTGCAAAGCCTCACGGCAAACAAAAGATGGCCTCAGAAAAGAGCGCAAAACCCCAGCAGTTCTTGATTTCAACACAACACCAAGAACTGGCGCTGGAGGGCACCCAACGCCAAGACAGTGCTAAGCCACCACACAGGAGTGGAATGCACCCCGTCCAACAGAGAACGAGACTCACACGCTGGAACCCGACCTAAACAGAGGTATGACCGATGGGATGGACCACGTGGGCGTCAACGCTCACCTGGACGACACTGGGATAAGTCATGGGACCAAGCAAGGCCTCAGGAAAGGCAATGGGAGAGATCGGAACCCAAGAGAGCAACGCTCATGGGAATCCAATGGAAACTCCAACGAAAGCGACAGACTCACCCTAAGGCGACCAGCCCAAGGAATCGACGAAGGAATTCACCAAGGTTCCAAAGTGACCAAGCTCCAACTGAGTCCATACAAGAACGAAAAACACCACCGCCGACTCACAGAAGATGATGGAAATGATGATGAAGGAGTTCTTTCAATGAAAAGAGGAAGATAAGAAGTGGGAAAAGAAAGGAAACCCGGATTCAGCCTGACTAGCTGACGGACGAGAAAGCAGCGACAAGACAAACGAATCAGCCACAGGAAACAGCACCGCCTCACCTCAGTCTCAGAGTACAATAAACACGTTGACTTCAGATGGACATGAAGCCCCACCTGAAAATCCAGCAACAAAGTTAAACACTAACTCAGCACCCAATACTCCAAATTCCAGCAGCGGTCAGCAGACACCTGCTGTTGAAAATCCTCAAGTTCCTGAAAGCGCTGTCTTAGTCATCTGCCACTCCTCCGAAGAACGACAGGTCAGCCCTGACATCCTAAATATTTCCTCCCAAACTCCAGTTCCTCAACTCTAGGCGATCTCATTGAAAAGGGTATAGCAAGAAAGTTTTACCTCTCCATCATCATCGAACGACACATCAGAGTCGAAGCCCTTCTGGACACAGGGCCGACATCACTCTAATGTCTACAGAACTTCTCAAAGAAGTCCAAGAATTAACGAAGAGGACTAATGGCACCCTCAAGCTCCAAAGGTGCGAACTAAACGCATAAGCATACTCACACGGGCTTACAACTAAAACATGTGGCCCCAATCCATCTAACAGTGGGACCCATGGACTTCGTCCATCCTGTATCGTGTCAACACTCAACACGCACCCGCTCCTCATTGGAAAAGATTTGCTTAATCTTTGAACCCCTAATAGACTTCAAGCACCTAAAGATTTGGACACAAGTCCGTGAGCCTCTGCCTTACAAGTCATTAGACTCCAATGAGTCACAGTGTCAAGTCACAGACACTACCCCTAAGTCAATGACCGATGAAGCAGTAACAGAGCCCAGGTCTGGGCCGAGCACAAATGCCAACGACCCTCTCCTCTGCTCGCTGCACGAGCCTGAACCAAACACAGGCCTCCTTCAAATCATGACTGCGATAGAGGTTCATGGCACGTCAGTGTCCGAGGCAGCACTAGCCCTATGGGCAGAGAACTCAGCCATCAGCCTGAAGCTATTCAAAACATTGAAGCAGAGCTGTCAAAGTCTACCACATGTCACTAAGCACAGCCGTTACCCTCTCAGTCCCTGGTCGACAACCATGGCCACCTCCAAGATCATCTGCGCTCTGGACATACGATGGAACAACAGACAGCTGAGTCACTACTTCCTCGTCATCCCAGACCTGCCGCATGACATCTACATTGGAGCGGATATCATGGTTCGACTCAATGCTCACATTGACACTGTAAACAACATCATATGGGCTCCCTGTCACACCAACTGACAACTTCAGTCAATCTCAAGAACCTCCAATCCGGTCAAACCATGCCGGACGCATGCGCTATGATTACGGAACAAGGAGCCACAATACCTGTCTACAGCAAAAGTGTCAGTGTCCGCCTCAACATGCGACCTGGCCAAACTCTCAACAGTAAGCTGAGCTTCTTCCAACCTTCCAGAACCTGCCTAAAACTCGGACTGACTCTGGAAGCTACACCTCTCATTGAAGTGTCATCTCGTGCGATATATGTGTTGTTCAATAACTGTATGGCCCAAGACATCCACGTCCCAAAAGCCAGCCACCTGGGATGGCTCATCAACCAGGCATTCCATGACTTTGAACTGATGGTACCTGTCATAGGCCCCATACCAGCCCAACTAATGTCAGATGGATACAATGACACTATAACATTCACAAAACCTCATGAAGTCATTGCCATCACCTCAATCCTGCCAGTGTCCAGAGAAAGCGTCTGCCGGTCAGAACTAATGGATGACACTCACCTCACTGTCTATGCTGTCTCAACCCAGCCTGCGACAGAACCACCTACACGGGTGATCAGCGGGGCCCAAAGCCCCTTTAATGACTTAACTGCAGAAGAACCCCGGGTTCAATACTCAAATTCAACAGATCTTGAGGACGCGGATGCCCTCCACAACGGAGTGGGCGCCAAGGACTCAAAGAGGTTCTGCTGAAGTACAAGGACTCTTAAAGGACTCTCTAGATTGTGGATTGACAAACATCCACACGGTGCGCATACCGACAAACCCAAATGCACCACCCACCTTTGTGCGACAGTACAAGATTCCAATAGCGTCATATGAGCCAGTGCAAGAAATTGTTGACTCCATGCTGGAAAAGGGGTCATCCGGCCCTGTAACAGTACATATTCTGCCCGATATGGCCAGTCCTAAAACCCAACGGCAAATGGCGGCCCACTATCGACTACCGCAAGTTGAATCAGCAAGTACCATTGTCACGATGGCCTATGACCCAGTTGGACCAAGAAATACCAAAAATCAAAGGCTCGACGATCCTGTCCACATTGGATGTCGCCTCCGGGTTTTGGACGATCCCTGTCCACCCCGACGACCAACATAAGCTGGCATTCACTTTCGCAACCGACAGTACACCTTCACACGGTGTCCCTTTGGCTATGCCAATTCACCGGCAGAATTTAACATTTTCCTTAACAAAGCATGCCCTGACGCCAGAGTCCGAGGCAACCTCGTCTACGAGACGACGCCTTAATGAAAAGTTCAAGTGTGGAAGACCACCTCAAAGAAATTGACCATGTCCTGAACCAGCTGACAACAGCGGGGCTAAAATCGCCCTTCACAAAGGACAATGGTGCAAAACCAAGGTGAATTATGTTGGACTGCTCGTCGGAAGAACGCGCATTGAGCCACAATCTAACCGTGCCCAAGCAATCCAAAACATAAAACACCAACTAACGCCTCTGAGCTGCGAAGCTTTCTGGGAGTGTGCAATTACTCACGACAGTTCATCGAAAACTACGCTGACATCGCACGACCACTAACTTCCCTCCTGAAAAGACGAACCTTTTGTTTGGACAAGGCCCAGGACACAGCTATGAGCCAGCTCAAACAGTGCCTGCGCTCTGCTCCATGCCTCGCCTACCCAGACCCAGGAAGGAATTCTATCTGGACGCGGATTCTCTGACCAGTGCCTCAGTGCGGTCTATACCAGCTCCATGATAAGGACAAGCGAGTGGTCGCTTATGCCAGCAAAACGCTGCTTCCCCAGAATGCAAATATTCACTGCGAAAAGCTTTACTTTGCACTGTGTGGGGCATTCAGCGTTTCTCTAATTACATCGGTGCACAGAAAGTCATCATCGAAACTTGCCACCAGCCAGTTACCTTCCTCAACAGTCAACGAATCAGAGATGGCGTGGTAACCAACGCACGCATAGCTACCTGGCTAATGACACTCCAAGGACGGGATGTGGAGGCAAGATATGCCCAGAACTACAAATCCTCACTGGGAAACGGGCTTGCGGCATGCCAAAACTGTTCAACGGACACGCTGGACACCTCAGCAGAGCCAAAAGAACTGCCACGACCAAGCGACAAATCATCGGTGCCGAGGAGAATGTGTGTACAGGAATGCCCACAGCATATGTCGATGGCTGCTCATACAATCGCGAGGGCAAGTTACAAGCGGGAGCAGGTGTGGTCTGGCTCAACAATGACCCGTGCCCACCGCAGCAACTCAAACTTGGCCCACAATCATCACAATATGCAGAAATAGCAGCCATCCTCATCACACTACAAGTGGCTGCAACCCACAAAATCAGAGAACTCCTCATCTGTACCGATTCGAACTATGCCCGTCTAAGTTTCATATGCCATCTAACTGGATGGAAAAGGAATGGATTCAAGACAGCTAACAACAAGCCTGTCAAGCACCAGGAACTCTTCCAAGCAAGTGACGCCATCGTCACTGAACACGACATGGTCGTTTATTGGAAAAAGGTCAGAGGTCATTCACGTCAACCAGGACAAGACAAAGACTTAAATGACCAAACCGATGCCCTCGCCAAAGCAGGGGCATTACAGGGAGAGTCCTGGACATTTCATGCCATCCCACCCCACCCAACTGTGGCAGCGGTGACCCGCCAAAGTGCCAGCAGTGGGCACACACCTGCCTCCTCCCACATCTCCCTGTCGCCTCAGTTCGCTGCTGAAGACCTCCTCACCCTCCAACATACGGACTCAGCAATACAGTCCATTGTAGCACACCTGTCCGACCCCTTGGAAAATCCCATTTCCACCTCGGACCTACAAACATCCTCCGAACTCCGCACGCTCCATTCGATCAAGCACATGCTGCATCTACGAGGCGGTGTCCTCACGTATGTCCCTGAGCCACCACTGCTCCAAGGCTCGTAGTCCCTCATGGCCAAAGGGGATGATGTTGACACACGCACACGATGCACCATGCGCAGGACACCACAGAGTCAAGGCCACCTATGAAACACTCAAGCAGGTAGCATACTGGCCTGGCATGCAGCAAGACGTAGCAGAATACGTTAAAGGATGCCTGGTGTGTTGCCAGTTCCAACCGGCAAATCCAAACCACCGAGCACCACTGCAAAGGAAAGGAATGACCTTCCCATGGTCGGACCTCCAAATAGACTGGGTAGGACCCCTACCACGGTCAACGCGGGGCAACAAATATTTCCTCACCGTGATCTGTGAATTCACAAAATGGATAGAGTGCCTCCCAGCTCCCAACGATACAGCAGAAACGACAGCCTGTCTGTTAATGAACCATATCTTCTCAAGATTCGGACTGCCTTTAAGGGTCAACTCGGACCGCGGAACCCACTTCACCGCTGAAATTATGCAAAACGTATGGAAACTCCTGGGAATACAGGCCAAACTCCACATAAGCCATCACCCAATTTCCTCCGGTCAAGTGGAACGGGCTAACAACAACTACGTAAAAATACGTAGCCACCAATCAAAAGGATTGGGACGTTAAACTCCCTCTGGTACTGATGGCGCTCGAGCCACACCCCATCAATCTACGGAATACCCCGTTCACAATGATGACAGGGAGAAACATGACGCTACCACTACACCTGCTGTACCAACCTGGTGACCTGAACCTCGTCACACCTACAACACTCACCAGTACCTGGAAGAGTTACATCAGCACCTGAGAACAACTTCGCCTTGGCGCAACAGCAGCTACAACGGCGCGGAAGGCCGAAAAGCCTACTACGACCAAAGGCCTCTCACCATGAGCTCAATGTCGGAGATCAAGTGTGGTACTACAGTTTCGCCCGACCAAGGCCGAATGCTCCCCATCACCTGTCAAAGAAGTTCCTACCTCACTGGACAGGACCCCATGAGATTGTAGACAAGCTCTCACCTGTTGCCTATCGAATCAAAATCAGACAAGGCGCAGCGAGCCAGTCCTTCGATGGGTCCATCGAAACCAGATAAAGAGGCCCCTGGGCTCCAGCCGACATGGAAAGGGGGAAGATCAGACCCACTGACACAGACCGATAACCATATGCACCACACAAGCATTAGTATTGTCATGTTAGGAAAACATATAGCAACCATGCTTAGACACAAACCATATTCTCTCCTCCACAGCACTGCTAGGACCAATCTAGTAGCGAGGAGTTACCCTCAAAAATTTTTTTTTTTTCTTTGTTTTTGCTTGATTTTGATTTTGAATTTCAGGTCCTGAAAGTGAGATCGACCTCCGTCAATAAGGTCGTCGTAAGAACTGGTGTTAACCGATCGAAACAATCCGCCAAAGTATGATCGTCACCGCTAATTATGCCTCTTTCTGTTCAATCACCAGGAAGATGCTCCGATTCGCCGCCCTGTGTCTCTGCGTGATTGGGGCCATGCCCCAGCCAGAAGTGGCAGCGCCCGGACCGGCATCCGGGATCGTACTCCGTGAACAGCCAGGGTTACTAATAACGAACTGTAAAACCTACACCCAAAAGGTGTACGTGAGGCTAGATCCCCGCGATGTTTACAGAGTTCACACCCTCCCAGTCGCCCAAACCTCGTGGGCTGGAGCCCGTTGGACTCGAGAAGTCCTTGCCCACGCCCAAGCAGATGTGAACCACATGCTGCACCAATTACAAAAATTAACTGTAACCCAAGCTGACCTCAGCGGGTACAATCGGCGCCCCAAGCGGTTTCTGGGGGCCCTGTTGGGGGCTGCGGCGGCTGTAGGAACTCTGTTCAACATTGGCATGAATACTGCTAACGCCGTTAATCTAGCTACTGTTAGGCGACATGTGGGTGAAATCCAGGCCGAAATGCCTGAGATACGACAACAGCTCCTAGTTCAGAGCCACGCCCTACAGACTTTCGGAAAATCCCTGAATGGCACGATCACAGTTCTAAACACACATAGTAGCCTCCTAAACCAAACTATCAAGTCCATTAATAAACTATTCTCAGTAGTGCAAGGCGATTTAGCCCAAACGCAACTCCTAACTATGCTCATGGCCGACATGCTACGCGAAGTGAGTTCCTCAATTGATAGCCTAGCCATGGGTAGGATTCCACATTACCTGATACCCCTTAGCCTTGTCCAGAATATCTTAACTTCGGCCACCATGGGCCCCACTAGCCCCATCCAAACCCATCTCGCCTTTTCCCTGGGTAGCGCCATTCCCTTGTACGTAGACCCAGAAGCAGGCGATCTGGCGTTTCTTCTCAGTTTGCCTATTATCGACGAATAATATTTATCGGCTTAAAGATGTTGTGAATGTGGATTTTGGCAAGGAACACCTATGTCAAAATCCACACTCCCGAGGTCGTCGCGTATCACGATAGCAACGAACAGTTGTACTTGGCCCCAAACCTAAAGATGTGTACGCTTACTAAAGACATTCACTTCCTCTGCCCGAGTAAACCGTTCATACGCGATAATACAGAGGGCATCTGTGGCTTAGAAGCCATGAGACCCGACGCTAGCTGCCCCGCCGAAGCAACACCACGTTCTCAGGTTGAGGTAACACAAGCCGAAATTGTCGGAAACCAATGGCTGGTTAACACTCCAGCCCGAACGGCTACCCTCACATATGATCAACACGACACCGCTACGCGCATTAGTCTGCCTAACCAAACTTTATGGATCACGGTCCCTAAGGGCTCGATCCTCCATATTGACGAACTAGCATTGTATCACCTCACCGACGACGAGTATCAGGCCGAAATCGAAATCTCACCCTTCTTCAAGCAGCATTCCTTTGTCCTCGATCCAGAATTGGAAGAAAGGATCAAGGAGGAGGGAACGCAGCTTATTGATCTTACACCGGTCAACACAGCTTTAGAAGCTATCGCCGCCTTCCGCCTGCTGGGCGCCAATTATTCGGGCCTGGTCTGCCGCTGACACGGCACTTTGTATCTCTACTATCGTAGGATATGTTGTGACCTTTGACACTGGCCTTCCTCCTACACAAGCGAGTGAACGCTGCTCAAGAGTCTCTCAACAAATGCATGTCCAGGCGTCCCTCGACTTTTCCGGCGTGACAATCTCGACCAAGAATCCGAACCCGAGAATGTGACCGACCTGATTGAGATCCTGCCCATACCGTCTCGTCAAAACCCTGACAATTAAACCAGTCAAAATGACCCAATTGCCAACAATGCTAAACAAGGTAGCCCTATGTATTCTCAAGTTTCTAACCTGTTCCTTCCAAATTACCCTGCACCAGGTTTCAGTCAGTGATAGAGATCTCGTTGGTGTCTTGTGTGTGTCCATTCTCTCTGCCTCTTGTTCCAGTGCCTGAAGATGTTCCATCGGGTACATCTTCACGCAAAAGGGGATGTGTAACACAATGTCAACCTGAAGACACAGACAATTCAACCCAGCAACAAATGA
This sequence comes from Gymnocypris eckloni scoliostomus, assembly GCA_027564155.1. NCBI lineage: Eukaryota > Metazoa > Chordata > Actinopteri > Cypriniformes > Cyprinidae > Gymnocypris > Gymnocypris eckloni. Next base: position 25,729,155 of record CM050433.1, read on the forward strand.
ATTATTCCTCAAGTCCCCTCTCATGCAAAGGGAGAAGGTCAACTGATCCCATCACTAACGCTCGTGCAAAGGTACGGACGGCTCCGGGAATGGCTCTGGACACCGTCAAGTCTACATTCCAGAGCATAGTTCAAACCCCCCCATTTAACACAAAGCAGGATTCTTCTCCATCGGACAGACCAAGGAAAACCAAACTCCTTGCCTTTTTGACACGTATAACTATTACAACTATCTACACAAATAAATATATGGATATTTAATGTGTACTCTTTCCCTCATAGGCATGATGTGATGATTTCGAGTGCCAATGATTTAGGACAATGTGGGAATTTTTAATCATGCTTTAAACGATATAAACTGTAATGTGTGTATTATTATGCGGTGTTTGATCCCTAAAGAAAGCTAGCCTCAGATGTGATAGACTGTGTTGATGACCGTTAAATTTTAATACCCTGCATAATTATACATGTATAAAGATCGATAAGGTTATCCTTCCCAAAAGTGAAGAGATATCACATCACCTAAAATTCCAGCCCAGCAAGCCTGGACATGGGCGGGGCTCCGCCCCATACGGACAATCGGATTCGACAAGCCGCCCGTGGGCAGGGGCAAGTCGGACTGTTGAAAAACAACGTGCGAATCACAAATCGCTCTCTTGGCTCTTGACTCTCGTGGCTCTTGGCTTGAACATCTCTGGAGCAGCGCTCGTAACTTTGCTGGTACTTCTTCGCTCTCTGCCTGCTCGCGCTATTACCCGAACTCTGACCTCGACACCGACTAAACCAACCATCTAGTCGAAGGCGAAGGATAGAAGGCATAACATCAAAGAACAGCGAACTGAACGCCTACAGACGATAGGAAAGCTTTCTGTGACGTCACGCGGCAGCATCCACATCTCTCGTGTTTTCCACACGAGAGCACCCGAAGAAGCCCGAACCACCCACGTGGCCTCCGAGGACAAAGACCAGAGCAACGCATTTGAAGGAAACAAAACCAACATCCAGCCTGCTTCAACAACGAAAGCAAGTACCTCTAACTAAATCTATATTGCTGATTGAACTGGTAAAATCTGATCTGAGAGCAGTAACAGAGTAAAGGCATCTGTCGTGATCTTTTTCCGGTCGAGTCAAGCGTTAAAATAGCTAAAAGGGCTAATTTTAACTTTAGGAGTTTACTCACCAAAATCCTTTATGCATGTGTATGTATGTTTGAGTATTATTAGTTAATCCATTTATGTTAGAATAGCAGTATTACGAATAAACCTTGTTTCATTTCATAAAGAATTGTCTCTGGAATGTGATTTGAAGTTTTATCCTTATTTGCCATAAAAGAGAAAGCTACCTAAGCTCGATTTCGACAGGATATGCTGAGGTTAGTGTTCGGTGGACGTTCACTTAATACAGTATAAATAAGTTAAATATTAATATTACTTTTAACCAAGCAATATTGAATATTTAATAACTAATTCCCGGAGCTGAAATAATAGCTCTATATTAAACTTTTATTACACTACGAAGCAAAACAAAGTAGCAGAGTTTGGTATTACCAGGCTAGTCAAAATGTGCCTTGTTTGTAAACTAATCCACGGCAAAATGAAGTGAACAAATGATTGATTTCTTACTGACGCGGTCTGGATCTTCACTAAAAATAAAGTTAGTTCTCTCTTTCCTATAACGTTGGGACAGGGGCGTAGCGTCTTGGTATGTAGAGTATGCAGGTGTATATGGGTCCGGGCAGATTGGGGGCCCGCCGAGCCGAGGGGGAACTTTTAATAAAAACGAGGGACTGAATAGGGGCCCTGCACGGGCTTCAAATATAGGACCTAGTCTGGCCCTTGTCCCACAGCTTATCACAATTCTCAGCCCGGGTCCGACTGAAGCCCGTGTCTTGTTTCTCTCTTTACACAGCTGCTTTTGCTTCCATTAAAATAGTTCAGTTTTGTTTTTTTAATAGCAAAGTTTTAGTTTCTTCATTAATCTAATTTACAAATATGTTTGGAACATTTTATATTTGTTAAATTCAAGTTTTTGTTTTTAAAGCAAAGACCAAGTGGCCAGTGGCAGACAAAGTTGAGCATGTGTTTGATCAATTTAGCCTTCTCAAATCAAAAATGTGTTCATTTGTTCAAATTTGTAAATTGTTCAGATTTTTTTCAACATTATTCATGTTTATTTTGTGCTGAAAATATTAAAGAGGGAAATATAATTGATTCACATGCCGCTTGAACTGAGGCGAATATAGTTATCTCACTACAAATTAAACAGCATAAAAACACATTTATTGTTTGTATTTTATCATAAAATTGACAGAAAGCTGAGACTTTGTGTTATAATAAAAGTAACAAAGTACAAAGCGTATTGTGATTATTGGGTGGCTTACATTTTTTAACCTCTATCATATATCATGAAACATTGGTTTAGAGTAGTTTTTGTACTAATTCTGCATTTTTTTAAATATATTTTGCAAGGATGAGAACATTTTAGAATATTGTGTAATATGCTTTCTGGAACATTTCAGAACATTGTGGGACAAAAATCATCCTGCGTACACCTCTGAGATTTTGGACGATTCCCTTGTTGACATCTCAGTATTATGAATGTCCTGTCATTTTTATGCATAAAGTAATAACATTAAGATATATACATATATATATAATATATATATATAACATGAACACTGTTAATGCTGACACACAAAAAGCAATGTGAATTTTGTATTCAGCATGTCAAACTTCATAACAAAAAATAAATACAATTTAAACAATAAATAACAAAAAAAAGGTTGCAAGTGAGATGATTGTATTATATTTTATATTAACTGGCTACTAAGTTAATGAGCTAATAATTTTTGTCATGTTTTTTTGATGATTGTTTACTGTTCAAGCTGCCACAGGAAAATAAATACATACATAAAATCACTATCTGAAGGATTGTGAGAAATGAAGTTGGTCACTGTTGATGGTAATTGGTTGGAGTTAGCATTGCCTGGAAAGGACTTCATTGTTCCAGTTGCTAAAGAGGTTGTGACACCAGCAAACGGTTCCCTCTTTGCTCTTTTCCCGGTGGCACGGCCATCAGGTGTCCACCTCTATAAACACTGATGCGTAAACCTCTGCTTCCTAGAAGAAAACTCCACTCCCATCCTTTTTACATCAAGTTGGGTCAACGGCCCCATTTATTTTCTCTCTCTTTCTCTTTATTTTTGTTTCCCTATATCTCACTTTCTTGTCCACATATTTGGTAGCAGGTAGTCTAAAACCCAATGCACTGAGGAATCGCCACAAAAAGCACTGTGAAAGCTATTGAATTCTATCAGTAGTACCTGCTTAGACCAGTCGTTTTTCCAAACGCATTCTAAGCCTAAGTATAACCACTGGCATCAATTTTCATAAGTATTAGTCACTTGTTACTAGAAGGAAACACTGGTGTGTTGGTGGCTTTATATCTGTCTTATTTAGCAAGACATTCTTGGTTAACCAGTTTTGGTTGCCCACAGCAAACCAGCCTGGCCCAGCTGTTCTTAGGATTTTTCAAAATGGATATATTGCATAATGGATGTAATTATTATTCATTTTCATATGCTCAATAAACAGTATATGATTTTATCCAAAGTAACTCAAAGTACACTAACTGCTGGTATGTAAAATGTGTTGTTTTCATTTGCATGTGGAGGACATTATTTCTGTGTTTCGGGTCTTGAGGACTGGATGTGATGCACTGTGACATGATATTTCTGCTTACGTTTGCTGAGATCAGCTCTCATATGTTACAGCTTTAATAAGTTGTAGCAGTCACAATACACTACCCTGTCTGTGGCATTCCGTATGCTTTAAACCACCAGAGGTCGCCCTCTCATTATATTGACTTTCACATTACACAGACTGTTGTATGTCACTCTGGACTGCATTTCCCATCATCCATTGCACTGATTACACACAGTTGAAAACAATCACACACACACACAATATTACACCCCCTCAGATCCTTCTCAAACAGCCGAGTATTGTTTAGCATTTATCACTGTGCTAGCTGATAGCTACTTAACGGAGCCTGTCCTAGTTTTTATAGTCTAGTCATAGTTCTGCTTAAGTTTTCTTAGTCTAGTCATAGTCTTGCCTTGCCTGTTTTTCCCGTGTTCAGATTCTTTTCTGTGTATTTTGGATTACCCTTTAGTCTTGGCGTTCGGACTCTGTTTACCACTGCCTGGACTATTGCTGTGTACCTGGATTATCTCTCTTTGCCTTGCCCTGTTGGATACTGTTTGTTGGAGACTGATCACGTCTGTTCTTGGATTACTCTATGTCTTGCCTTCACCATACCTGTTGTTGTTATCGACCCATGCCTGTGTTTGACAACGTCTTGGATTAAATAGCTTTGCATATGGATATTTTTTCGTGAATTCTCTTCTAAGTGTTTTGATCAATGGTTCAATATTTATATGATACCTCAATGATGATCAATTCTTGCAAGATTCAAAGCTATAAATGACGACTTCTTTTTACAGCCTGAACAATGGGCTACAGCAGGGATCCTCAAATCTGGACCACTCCTGCAGAGTTTAGCTCTAACCCTGATCAAACATACCTGAGCATGCTAATCAGAGTCTTCAAGATCATCAGAAGATCACAGGTAAGTGAGTTTGATCAGCGTTGGAGCAGATTGAACCTCCAGGGAAAGATTTGAGGATCCCTGGGCTATAGCATGCACTCAAAAAAAAAGTTGTTGAACGAACTTAAAAAAAATAGAGTAAACTTTTCCACAAAATGTAATTACATTTTTCCACCAAAATCTAATTTGTTTGAAATGAGTTGTTGTAATCTTGTTGTATAAACTTAAATTCCTTCAGTGAAGACTACAAAACAAATTGGGTCATTCCTACTAGATAAAGTTTTGCCATGCCATGCCTGTGCACAAAACAACAGCAGGGCACAGTAAAATATAAAATATGATAAGCAAATAAAGAAACATACAACAGATAAATTAGGTATATACATACAAAATAGACAATGTAAATAGGCAAATTATATATGTAATAGTTGCAATCCAGCCGCTACATTGTGATTTTAACATCAGTAGCCTACACTCAAAAAAACAATTCATTGGATGAATTGTGATTGAGTTGGGCCAACTCAATTTGATCAAATATAGTTTAAATTAAATTGATACATTGATGAAGTGATGTTTTTATGCTTGCTAAAACATTTAACTGGATAATAAATTGTTTCTACACTCACAATAAATTATTTGTTGGATTTACTTAACTTTAGGCATCAGCCAATTTGTTAGGCATAGCATATGATGATATTGTTACATCCATGGCATGCCCATAAGTGTTTCTTTGTTATTAAAACAACTTTGTGTCATGTTAGCTGGTCCTCAACCCAAGCACATGCTCTACACTTTACCACAATGGTAACCCCCCAAAACACTAACATACCAGAAAATCTTTTAAATACAAACATAAAAGAACATTTAACATTAACAAGTCTCCCAATCTTATCATCTAAATAAAAAATGCCTAAAATAACATTTTATTTCAAGATTTACTCTCCTTATCCAGCCCTGTAAAGCATGATGGGAAGGAAATCCACTTCCTAGTTACACAAGTAAAATCGAACGAAAAATATTCTTGTTGACTCAATTAAAAAAACGTGTAAACCTAATTGTTTTAAATTACATTGTTTATATTTAATAAAATTAAGTTGGGACCATTTTTACCAAGAGTTATGTTGTATGAGCTCATTTTAATTAATGAAATTGAACAAAGAGCAAAAATCATTTTTTGAGTGTACACCTTAGTTCAGACAGTGCACTTCCTTATTGAAATGCTTGACTTTTTTCTCTTACACTATCTATCAAATTTGCCAGCCACTTGGTTTTCAGAAGTCTTCCAGGAACCTTCATTCTTACATTAACCAATTACAGTATTAGTTATGGCTCATATTCCAGCTCTGCTTGGAACGGACGCAGGAAGCTGCTGAAGTGCCAAAGCCAATCCGGCCACATATTACTGGGCCTAAATGACTGGTAAGGGGAGACAGATGAAGATGAATGCCTTTCTTAGTTAAGATTAAAAGTAAGGAGGCTGTATTTCATATCAATATACTGGTGATAGTCTGATCTGCCTTTGCTCAGTAAACTGGCTGATTTCCTTTGACAAGCAGAGGTCTAAGAAGTGGAAAAAGCCACTAAAACCATTGATAAAAATATTTGAATCTACATTGATTAAGTGTTTAATTAAAACAGGACTAGATGTACAACTTTCCATTACTCTCCATCAAGATTAACCGGACAGATGGTCAAAAATACGACACAAATTAGAGCATTCAGATGGCCAAGGAGTCTACTAGGATGCCATAAAGGAGATAAAGTTGTTTATGATCTAATAAGGTTTAAGAGCACCAAGTGAATCTGAGAGCGGAGAGACACAATGCCTCATTAAATCCCGGAAGCACAACAATCAGCCCGTTCTCGGAAGTACATCCGCTTCGTATATACATGAAAATCTATTAATGTAAAAAGCAACCAAGGCTGCTCTAAGATGGTTGGGACGTTAGTAATAGATTTACTTGCATAGCTCAATTGATTTTTGAAAGCACTGAAAGAAACAAAAAGCATTTGCTTGTTCTCACATTAGGCTTCAGTAACAAAAGCTGAAAATAGAAGGAAGTCATCTGGAGCTTGTTCCAGCTTGTCTTTAAAATCTTCTCGGCTTGTTTAACTCATATTTGCCATGTCTCTTGGCAGTATCTAAAAGTGTATTTCTCACTGGAACTTCTGTGTTATTGAAGAGGACGCCAGCTTTCTTATCACTCTTAATCAGACTGACTTGACGTGTCCACTGTGCACCTCACGCCAGAACATGTTTCAGGTGTGTGAGTAACAGTCTCATCTGCTTTTAGACTACCTGTGGAGACCTAGAGGACACACAAGAGAGAACAAACTAATGCCGCTACAATGGTCCCTTTGGAGCCTGTGCGTGTTTCAGACTGTGCTGAAGGACAGTGCTTTACGCAGATATTATTCTAAAGACAGGCATTGTGAAAGGACAGGTGCGCATCAGACGTGTCAAGCATTCAATACAATACAGCTTTGAGCTTTCACACTGACAGTGTTTCTGCTGCATTAACCATCCCCACATCAAAAATACTATAGTCATTTATAGTAAATACTACAGTGTTTTTGAACCAAACTACAGTAAAGTGTATTATACTGTATATATTATAGTATTTACAACACTTTATTAATGAACGCTACAGCATACTGTATAGTGAACTGATAAACTGTAGTGAATACTGTAGTATACTTTAGTTTTACTGTGGTAAACTATAGTGTATTGTAGTATAATATACCATATAGTTTTAGAGAGAACTTAGGTTATTACTGGATAAAGTAATTTGTTTATATTAATATAGTTGTTATATTACCACAGCAACTATAGAATTATCACAATAAACGTATTCAAGCACTTTACTATAGTGTGGTTCAAAAATACTATAGTATGTACTATAAATGACTATAGTATGTTTTGTAATGTGGGTCTGCAGCTTTAAACAGGAAATAAACTGATTTCCCGGTTACTTTATTTAGACTGAGCCATACTTGTTCATCATTAAATCTAATTTACATGATAATCAAGACATGTACATCCAAATATGTGGGTTAACACTTCACCCCAAACTATAACCTAAACTATTAGTTAGCGATAGCACACATGCATGTGCTAATATAACAACACTTTCACTTTAACAACTTCTTAATCTTGAGCAGAAATCCAGAAAATAACTCTTAATTTCAACACTTACTCTAATCACTTAATTACTCTATTTAAATAGTTCTAAGAGAAGCATTGTGGAAATCAGAACTATAACTCTAGTTTGAGTTCTGCTTAATAAAATAAGTTATTACATAACACGTTTAACCAGTGCTATAAACTTTAATAACATTCTAGGGAAATTAACTCATTTCATTGCATAAATATGACAAACAAATAATCAAAAACAACATTGGAGCCGTCTGTACTATTTCATTCTATCCTGTTGTGTCCTATTGTTGTTATATTTTCTCTTTTTCTTGTTTTTTACTTTTAAGTCACTTCCTGTTTCCTGTGGGTTTTGTAGTCAGTTTGTAGTCTGTTTGTTCATTGGTTCTCGTGCCATATGGGTCCTATCTTTCCTATCCTATCCATCTCACACCCTCATGCATCCCATCCTAGGAGTTTTGGTATGCATAATTCATAATGCTAATCATCAGTTTGTTGGTGTCCCTTGAGTTTTCCTGTTCATATTCCTCAAGTCAACATGTAATAGGACCAGTGGCCCACTTTCAGATGTAAAGGTGATAATTCGGTTCTGAGTGTTTGCATAGAACTAATCCCGGTGATCTATGATCTCCCATCATCCTCAGAAGACACTACTTTGTGTGGGCATGACAAATTCCCTGGATACCTCCACGGTTGTATGATTTATTCCTGCAGGCCTTGAACGATCCAATTACTGTTAACATTGTTGTTAATAATTAATCAAAAGTGGCTGTTTTGAATGATTTATGAGTTGCTTGCTACCTCTGGATTCATTAACGAGATTCCACATGCGTTACTTTTAACATGGTTTTGTACTCCGACTTTTAACATGATTTTCTGATCTCTAATTGCCGTTTCATGTGCTATTTTGCATCTTATGATCTTAGCTTCTGCTTGCATAATAATTTGGTCTCAGAGGAGATTATTAAACACAATTATAGCACAATCCTGTGAAGGGTAATGGCACTCAAACTGTATTCGCAGTCATTCTCATCAGGGTTTTCTCAGGGGTGGAAATCGAGCCAGCGCTTCACCTCCTCAAAAACAATAAAATACTAAAAAGTCATATGAGAGAATGCAGTGCCTTGTTTTTATTGTGATCACATGGTGTAAAAGCTTGTAGTAGTTTATTTTGCAATAACAGTTGGACAGTTCTACATGGTCCCACCTGTCATAAAACAACTTGCACCCTAAGTAAACAATTGGACATTAAATATTGATTTGAGTTTAAATATTTGAGTTTAAACCATATACAAAGCCAACTACAAAACACAATTTTATCCAGCTAAACTACTACAGAACAAACAGGATTTTCTGACATCTGTGCTGCCTTCAAAAAGCCATCGGATCTCAGTAAACAGGATGTGACAAACGTACCCATCATCACTGTCAATTTTGGACTGAACTATTTTGCTTTGATAGAGTGTTCCCTGCCAATTGACCCCCTGTATAATGAGTATATTACCAGTATTGCTATAGTGTGTATTGGGACACTGGATTGGTTATCTGCTGCCAGAGGAATGAATAGAACAATACAAGTCCTTCTTCTGCTGCTGAAGGTCAGCTTGTGACAATAGGAAATTATGATATGCCTGATCTGCTCAGAGCTGATTTTCTTTCCATTAGTGGAAGTCAGAAAGAATCAGCAAAGGCGCCACTTCAAACAAGTTCATCTGAATTCAAGCTTGCTAACCACTTCTCTCCTCCATCAATCATAGACTTCAGGATGTTGAGGATATTTTTTCCCTCTCAGTTCGGCTTTACATATCAGCTTAAATTAACTCGGCAGTCAATTTTGTCCCGGTCCTGCTGGTGAGCCCTGGATGGCCACCAGATATCTGTGTGTGTTTGTTTGAGCACATGGCTTGTTGTTTGTTGTTGGTGCCATGTGCTCTCCTGTCTATTGTCTGACCCCGCCCTTGTTATCTCATTATTGTTTCAGTTACGCCACCTGTGTCTTCCTCGTTACCCTCCTCGTTTGTCTCCCCATTTATTCTCCTGGTGTCTGCAGTCATATGCTGTTTAGTTGTCTAATGTCAGATGTCACATTGTGTGTGTGTGTGTGTGTGTGTGTGTGTGTGTGTGTGTGTGTGTGTGTGTGTGTGTGTGTGTGTGTTATCTCTGCCTATCTTCCTGTTTTTCCCCTCGGGGTGGTTTTATTCGTTTTTATTGTTAAAAATCCACATTCTCCTGCACTTGAGTCCTTGCTTCATCTCTCCCCACCCGTGACACAACCAAAGAGCCAGATAAGGACTCAGTGAAGAATGGGCTCACACTGTCCACCAGCCCCTAATGTCAGCAGCCCCCTCTACCAGTGCATCATCCATTTTCAGGCCCTGAGCTCTCTCCGTCAGCGGGGCACTGACATGAGGAAGTTTTTCCTGAAGTTCAGTGGGGCAGCCGAGGGCTTGGGGTACAACGATGCGGCCCTCAAGGACCTCTTCAATAGTGTCCTTGAGCAGCCCCTCAACTGGTGGAGAATGAGGGGGCTGGAACCCCTGACATTTGGACAATTGTGGAGTTTCTGGAGGCTGTTCCAGAGCCCGCTCCAGTCCGGGAGCCCAGAGAGTCCGCTCCAGAGCCCGCTCCAGTCCGGGAAACCAGAGAGTCCGCTCCAGAGCCTACTGCAGTCCGGGAGCCCAGAGAGTCCGCTCCAGAGCCCGCTCCAGTCCGGGAGCCCAGAGAGTCCGCTCCAGAGCCCGCTCCAGTCCGGGAAACCAGAGAGTCCGCTCAGAGCCCGCTCCAGTCCGGGAGCCCAGAGTCTGCTCCAGAGCCGCTCCAGTCCGGGAGCCCAGAGAGTCTGCTCCAGAGCCCGCTCCAGTCCGGGAGCCCAGAGAGTCTGCTCCAGAGCCCGCTCCAGTCCGGGAGCCCAGAGAGTCCGCTCCAGAGCCTGCTGCAGTCCGGGAGCCCAGAAAGTCCGCTCCAGAGCCCGCTCCAGTCCGGGAGCCCAGAGAGTCCGCTCCAGAGCCCGCTCCGGTCCGGGAGCCCACAGAGTCCGCTCCAGAGCCCGCTGCAGTCCGGGAAACCAGAGAGTCCGCTCCAGAGCCCGCTCCAGTCCGGGAGCCCAGAGAGTCCGCTCCAGAGCCTACTGCAGTCCGGGAGCCCAGAAAGTCCGCTCAGAGCCCTCAGTCCGGGAGCCAGAGTCCGCTCAGAGCCCGGTCCGGTCTGGGAGCCCACAGAGTCCGCTCCAGAGCCGCTGCAGTCCGGAGCCCAAAGTCCGCTCAGAGCCCGCTCCAGTCCGGGAGCCCAGAGAGTCTGCTCCAGAGCCCGCTGTCCGGGAGCCCACAGAGTCCGCTCAGAGCCGCTGCAGTCCGGGAGCCCAGAAAGTCCGCTCCAAAGCCCGCTCCGGTCCGGGAGCCCAGAAAGTCCGCTCCAAAGCCCGCTCCAGTCTGGGAGCCCAAAGAGTCTGTTCCAGAGCCCGCTTCAGTCCGGGGGCTCCAGAGAGTCCGCTACAGAGCCGGCTCCGGTCCAGGAGCCCTCTGCCTTCGCCTCATTTCTCTTCACGTAACATGACAAATTTGTGAATGAAATAACCCAAGATTAAACAAAAGGGTAAACTAATGGTGTAACTATAACCTCTAAACCTGATGGATTTAGTCACTTTTAGTTGGGAAATAAAAATTACGATAATACAAATAAATAATACTAATTACAATTTGTAATTTACAATATGTACAATTACAAAAGGATTTCAGTGCTTGCCACTTGAACCCATAAAATAAAACAAAATTGAAAAAAGCAACAACAATAAAATAAATAACATTTGCACTAACAAATTGATAATAATAATACATTCTACTGGTGGTGTCTGACCCCCCCATATGTTTATATTGTGCAGTCTCATCACAATCAGGTTTAAATTTGAAATGTTACTTTGAGAAATCTACAACGACAATGAAATCAATGATTCTAAATGTCTTAATGTGTTTTATGATTCAGAAAGCACCGTTGAAGCAGACCACATCTTCGTTGTACCCAAGAACATACAGTAGATATTTATATTCACCGAGGCTCAGTATAAGCAAAGAACGGGTGACCAGGGTAGACGGGGATTATTTTGTCTGCTTAGCTCCACACTGTCTTGAAAATGGTGTGTACTAAAAGCAGAAGTGGTTCACTTAGTTGTTATAGCAACAATCTATCAGACTAGAAAGTGAAATATGATTTTCGCTTTCAATAAGAGAGTGTTTCTCAACAGACTTTGCTTTAGGACGGTATTGTTTATCCTGTAAAAGTGAACACAAATGGCTTTTAAATGAAACACTGGAGAGTATTAATATTGAAAAACAAAAGCTTAATATGCATACACACATTTCATTAATATACTAATATACTGTTTAGGGTTTGCATTTTCTCTTCGTTTGCACACAGTCTGTCCATTTTGTTCTTTTACAGTTTGGTTGGATGCACAGCTATTTAGTGTCTTGCAGTGTGACATACTATATTTCATCGTCAACATTATCTCCTGTATAAATTTCATACATGCAGTTTTGATGATCTCATATTGAGCAAAAACACTCATGGTGTTATCAGCGGTTCTATGGATCTTCCATGATCTCATCTTGGGCTCCACAAAACCATTGCTCGCCCTTTTTGAGAGAGTGTATTGATCCCGCATCGATTACAATACATCTCTGTTAGTCAGTGTTGGGGGTTAATTCATACTATTTCCAGGCAGCTGGGTTATTCCTGCTGTGTGTCTTCATGTGAAGTTTCATAAACCACCACCAGAATAGTTTCAGCAGAGCTTCTCAACGCTAAACAAACCACAGAGCAAAATCCAGTCTTTAGAGTCTGAGCTGTTAACCAGAATATAGCCAGTGTGAAGCAATTTTACTGCAACTGTAGTTATATAACATATTTTATTCTCTAAACTACCAAACTTTTCTGCAGTGTGCTTACTAGACTAATGAACTGAATTAGAAAAATCGAATAAAATGCAAAAATGTGGAAACAATAAAATATGCACAGCGTTATTATAGTCAACAGAATGTGTTTAAGGGCCATCTAAATAAAGTGAAACCATGTTTTTAATTTTGGTTTGTTCTGAGCAAAAATTAAACAATTATTTGTGTTGTATCTTACTTTTAATTAATTTAATTTAATTATTAATTGAATACAAAGCACTTCAGTGTGCCTTCAGGTGACAGATGCCTCCTTCGCATGACACACTGCAGATATATTTATTTAAAACGTATTGATAATAAAGACTAATATATAGCATGCAGTAGCATTTCGTTTTGTAGTTGTAGTAGCAGGATGTTTGTTTACAGCTCAACACTTTTGTTTGGGAATGGGTCACACATGGTTTCTAGCTGGGAAAACTTTGCATTATATCGTTTTCTTCTTTCAGTATTTCAGATGTACTTTTCTCTGAAGGCCTTGAAGTGTTGCCTAAAAGTTTGAAATATATTAAAAAGCATGATCGAGTTGACTCAAATATTTAAGCAAATATTAAATACATTTTTAACTCTATTTTTGTGCTCATCTTTCTTTTGAGCATTTTACATGTCAGATGCGTAAATTAATAAACATATCACATCAGGATTGCTGAAAACAAATGTGCTATACAGAAAGATGTTTAAATTCAGTTTTGTTTTGTTGTCATTTTCACGGTTAAACTGAAAAACGTGTAACTTTCTCAACACAGCGTGGATGTAACGTCTCTGTGGAGTCGGACGATAGAAACACAGGGTTGCATGTAAATCATGCTGTTGTCTTTGTTCTCTGAAGCAGTTTGTATTTCAGAGCCCACATTTAGCCCTGTGTAATATTAAACACGACATCACTCAATGTGGCGTATAGAGATAAATCTGAATATAGATGCCTGCCCACATATGGTTTCTACTCACATTTCCCATTTATTATTCGTTTTCTGCCGGAAAAGAAATTGCTATTTATACAAACATCAGTGGGAGTTATATGCATTAGTTACGCAAGGAGTCACTGATCCTTTAATGGCGAATGTGAGTACATGTGTGAATGAGATGATTATGTTGGTGTGTGTGGGTTGGGTAGGGATTCTCCGATCATAGGCAGATAATTAAAAAAGCTAAATAAAACCATGCATTTTTGTTAATGTGTTTCCTAACTCCTTTTTTTGGGCTAGTAGGTCATTAAAGGTGAAATGTGTTATTATGAGATAATGGCAGATTAACACATAATTACACAACATTTGCGCGCAGCAAGAGTGCACTGTAGCTTTCGCCGGACAGTGTGTCATCCGCTGAGGAGATGTGCAGCTCTTTTTATTTCTAGCACATGCTCTCAACATGATGCCCATGAACAGACCCAACAATGACTTCACCCTGCTAGCACACAGCTTTTACACTCATGTATTAAGATGTGTCGTGACATATTCTGATAGGAACAGTTGTTCTCACCACAGGTACTTCATCAGTCATGAGGTACGTGCTATCAAATAAAATGCTTTGTGTGTAATTAAATATCAAAAATTAGTTTAGGTAAACAACTAGGCATTTACTGCACACCTAATTAATCATTTGGGTCGAATTATAATGGTTAAATTATAATTTGCTATAGATCTGTTTGACAGTGGGATATAGCATTATAATCTACCCAGGATCATTGAAAATACATGCCTCGACCTACGTTTCTGCAACAACAAAACAATTATAATTAAGTAAAACATCTACTGTATGTGTGCGAATTGCTGCAGTTTTCCAATGAAAGTTAGAGGCAGTAAAACAACTTTTATACCTTTTCACACAAATTATTTTGATTTACAGGACCAGAGTTTCCATTAAGAAAGCCTAATCTTTCCTTGCACAATACTGTGTTTTGAAATCATTTTAACATGCTGTGAGATTTGGAAATTCACTGGACATTTCACTTTGAAACTGTGAAAGATACGACATTTGGGTCTTGCAGAAACACCACCACAAGCACATATTTCCAGTGAGGGTTGATTATAACACTGTGTCCTGTAACGCCACAATCTAATAATATTCCAGCAACAAGCAATTCGTCTGTACACACGGTTATGAGACGTGACATAATCAATCAAAAATCACAGCCAATCAGAAGAGCATACTGCTGAAATAGATAAGTACATAATCCAGTTCATAATCATTAAACTATATCAAAAACACACACTGAGTGACAGATTCAAACGTATGTGACTACATTGTTTACAAAATATATATATTTTTTTTTTTACAATTTCTACAAAAACATAAATTTGTGAGAAATTGTGATGACATGCGTGTTACAACTCTAAGTAACACAGAAAATATATATTTATTTGTTTTGTTTTAAGAACCAACTCTCACTATTAACCACTTGCTTATTAGCATGCATATTACTAGCATATTTGCTGTTTATTAGTAATTATAAAGCACATATTGTGCACGAGCATATTTTAGATCCTTTAATCTACCCAATACCTAAACTTAACACCTACCTCTCCAACTATTAGTAAGCAGCAAATTGCAAGTTTAGTGAGGCAAAAGTCATAGTTGATAGTGAGAACTGGTCTCCAAACTAAAGTCTGAACACTTTTATAGTCATCCTAACATAATCAAGTAAAAGCAAACTTAGATATGACCTTTTAACATTCCCAGATGATATGTTTCTAACCTATCCTCGTTGGATTTCTCATACAGCGGTTGGTTTTCTATTTTTACTCAGTCAAAAGTTGAATCTCCCCTTGTAAGAGTCCTTTTTTAGCTCCGCTGGTATTGTGATGTGTAAGATCAGTGTAATTATCTCCTCACAAGCTCCGGTTTCACAGAGCACCTGGCATGGGCTCGGGCCAAAGACGACTAAAACTGGCTTGCAAAAGCATGAAGTTGTCCTGTGGAGACCCAGCAAGTATTCTAGCAGATGGCAAGGGCTTCACTAGAGCCAAGTAGTGATCTTAAAGCCAGTGTGAGATAAATACATGAAGAGATGGGATTTCCAAATCCACCGCCTCATGCTCTGACCTCAGCCAACACGTCAGCTCAGCTATGGATATTTTAGGGAAGCTTTAATCTGTGCGTCGGTATTAAAAGCAGGACATGTGTGCTGGACAGATGCCTAGTGATATGAAGGGATGCATATGTTGTAAAGGTCTCGTGCTGTTACATCTATGATGCACATTTTACAGCACATGCATTTAAAATGTATGATAAGAGGGTGGTAATGCATGACATTTGCATGATTCATTAATATACTGCATGCACATGCATGCTTGTCAACTTTGGCTTCATTTAGAATGAATTCATCCTCTTAGCTAAACTCAGTCAGCCTTGTAATTGTGAGTTTTGCCGAGTCATTTGTTTAAAATGTCCGAGAGCATCTAGGATGATTCAATGCATTAACTGAATGTACAATTCTAGAAGTCTCACTTGAATACAGTAGTAGCCTATTCTTTTGTGAACTAATGCACCAAAGATGCACTTATGCATCCATGTAGGTGCTTTCATGTGTTTCTGATGAACATAAAGGGACTCGAGATGCAAATTCACATATATTATACTCTCTATACACAAAGCATATTTTTCTGCTTCTTCTGGCTGGGATAATGTTTTTCTGCACAGTCCCTATAAATAAACCAATACATAAATACATGTTTTAATAAAACTCTGCAGAGATAAATTAAATGTCTTGTATTCAATACAAGTTATCAATTATTTTGGCAGTATCTTCAATATGATGAAAATATTGAATTGTATATCAATTTAACATGTCAATCTATTAAAAATACACATGAAATGTATTGATTGTTTCACATATCTTAGTTTTAAATCACATTTTAAAGAATGAAATGAACATTGAACTCCTAGTTCTTGGAATTTGTGTTAATTAAATCAAGAATAATACATTATTTTAAAATCCAATCACTTTTAAACTCAACGCACCCTTGATAGTAAGCAACCACTGAAGTCAGAGTTGATGTCTTGACATTAGTTTCATGAAATCATTTTTACAAGTGATGCTGGTTCAACATTACTTTCGTGTGCTCAGTTAATAGTGAAGTTCAGGACATTTATCAAAAATCAAAATCTCACAGTCCATGTCATTTAATCAATGTTACGTAGTGGTTTTGGCTCATCAGTTTCAAACTAAAAGGTTTTATTTAAAAAAGTTAATTCTTAATAAAGTTTTTTTTAATAACCCTTTTGTTGAATCAACATAGAAATGATCAAAATACTTGTAATGTTGCATCAGTTCTACAGTGTTTTATGTCTAAATTTATTTTTGTTAAAACCACATTGAATATATAATTGATATGTAAAGTTAACATTATACACTCTATGTTGCAATCTGATGTTCCCAGAGTTAATTTTGAGACAAAATGATCATTTCAATAACACTTCAATAGTACATCAACACATTCCAGACCATTACAGGGTTTTGGGTCTGGTACAATGAAAGTAAAATGTGGATACTAAAACTAAATTGGATAAGTAAAAATCTATAGAGAGAATTTATTTCAAATCAAATCAAATCACTTTTATTGTCACATCACCACAGCACAAGTGCCTTGGTGAGTGAAATTCTTATGAGCGTGCTCCAGACAGTGCAAAAAAACAACAGACAATTTACATATGGACAGACAGTGCAAAAAAACAACAACAGCAATTTACATATGGACAGACAGTGCAAAAAAAACAACAAACAATTTACATATGGACAGACAGTGCAAAAAAAAACAACAACAGCAATTTACATATGGACAGACAGTGCAAAAAAAAAAAAAACAATTTACATATGGACAGTACATATTTACAGACTGTACAGAAGACAATGTGCAAAATACACATACATATACTCAGTACACATAGTGTACTATAAAGACATACTTAGTTATCAACTACACATTATACACCGTATGGGCACATCTACATTATGTACAGTATCTATAGATTATGTAGTCTATACATAGTAATAATGTGAGGTGCAACAGATTATAAATTAACAGCAGATTGGTTGAGCAGCAGATAGATGTGCAAAGGTGCAACAGATTATTCATATGCAGTGTCGTGGATGTGCATCGATGGTGTCCAGTGATAGCAGATAGGTTGTGTTAGTGCAGTGTGTGCGTGTAGTCCAGTTGAACTGTGTTAAAGTGCAGTGCATGGCATGTTGTGTGAGTGGAGTGTGATGTAGGTGAGTTATTTGTGACTGTTCATTAGCCTGATAGCCTGAGGGAAAAGCTGTCCTCAGTCGGCTAGTGCGGGATCGGATGCTGCGGAGACGCCTTCCTGAGGGCAGCAGAGAGAGCAGTCTGTGGGACGGGTGGCTGGAGTCTTTGATAATCCTCCGGCTTTCTTGTACACCGCCTGGTGTAGATATCCTGGAGGAGGGAAGCTCACCTCCAACAATGCAATTCTGTATAATTTATTCTATTTATCTAAAATCTATTAATGCTCCAATAACTTCAACAATTTGTATAATTAACATTTGTACAAGGAATTGCCAGGGAGCCATTTTCCAGCAGAGTTGAACTTCATCCCTAATTAAAAACACGTATACTAGCTTAATTAGGGTGTTTAGGATCACTGGAAACACCAAGACATGTGTATTGAAGCCGAACGCAGTATTAATGTGGCTCTCCATGAGCAGGAATGGGGATTGCTTACGGATACGTCAAAAGTCATGGAAAAAACACTAAACTATATTTTACATTTTTATTGCTTTCTGTTTTACTTGATTACTGCATATCATAGAACACATGATTAGCATTGTTCATTTTAATTGTACAAGAAAACTGTTGCATTCATTTATTCAAGGTTTCATGTCATCTTCATACCAACATCACATGAAGTGGCATAATTACTTCCAATTAATGGTTTCCATTTTATGAATGAATGTAATATTTCTTTAATTGTCCATCCTTAACCCTAGATCTCCTGTTCCTGGACATCGAGTCATATAGATGGACTAATATGTTATGCTAAACTTCATCTTTCAGACAGTATTTAAAGAGAACTGAGCTGAACTGAACAATAACATCACTGAATCAATGATGAACTGACTTTCAGTAAAACATTGACTGTTGTTCTCTTCTTAGAGCTGCTTTACAGCTAAACTGAATTTGCTTGCATTAATGACACAATGTTGTTTTTACACCGTGAAGCTGCTTTGACACAATATTGCATAAAGCGCAATAGAAAGGTGACTGAACTTGATGGTGCTTTTGGAGCTTGACAGCAAAGTTTCCATTCACTTTCATATTATACTAACTTTGTGCTCCGAAGGAAAACTTATGAACGATATGAGTTGTGATTAAATGATGACAGATTTCCCCTTTTTTGTTAAGTGAGTGTCATGCAAAGTATTTCTTGTAAAGTTCAAAGCAGGACGTCTTGATTCACAAACGTTTACCGTCAGCTTCTTCAAAGTAAAGTGAATGTAATGCTGCTCGTGTGCGGGAGAGACTGGCTGAGTCACGCAGGCTTGACGTGGGTTCTCTTGGCAGGGCCACAAAGAACAGTGCCTACTTGTGCCAATCAGCCTGTGATGAAGGAACCGTTGTATATTACATGTGAAGAAAGCTTGGTGGGCTCAGATAACATTGACACACACTTGTGTGGGATGAGTCATCTAAAAATGAAGAAAAATGACATCGCTTGTCATTTCTACAAAGCCCAACATAGATTATTCTTCACCTGTAGCAAATACTTCCCAGTAGTTGGGTGAGTCCTGTTCACTTGTCCTCAAAGGTCACAATTAATTCAATTAATTAAAAAGTAAGAAAATTATGTAATACATGCAATTCAGGTCACCTGACCTGTATGCGCTGTAATGCACATTCAAGCTAAATGTATTATATTTATGTTTCTGTGAGTCTGCAGCAACAGCATGCAAATTATAAAATAAATAAATCAAATAAAACAGGCCTAGTTTTGACCCCTTCCTTAAATGATGATACTGTAAAATCAGACACTGTACAAATCTTAATTTGTACTTTTCTCACATTAATAGAAAACAAATATGAGTGATGTTTGTACATGCAAACTTGATGTCATAATTCTGGGATGGTGTGGCTGTAGTGCATGTGGTTGCTAAGGTGTTTTAAAGTGCTTTTAGTGGCTCATTCTGGATCTGACCTTATCACTATTCATTTGGATCCATGTGGAGGAGGTCAGCACCATGTCAGGCACTCCACCAGGCAGAGCCGGTCCTCCCTATACGCAGAACACGCAAGCTGTGCAGGGCCCCGAAACACCAGGGGGCCACCTTGCTCTCAAAGATGATTTCATTTTAATTGGCCAGCAGTTATGAAAACGTGAATGATAATTTATTTTAATGCAGTGCGCTGTCACGCTCTCTACGTAAAAATCTGCCAAATCATGTAACGTGAATGTCATACAGTCTCTTGCTCTTACAAAAAAAAAAAAAAACTTTGTTTTTTGTTGTTGAAAGCGAACAAAGTTGCAGAAGAGATACTGTTTCTCGAGCACTTTCCGTGAGTGCGATTAGAGATGGAGTGAAACATGGACAAATGCGTTTCATCCAAATACGTTTCATCCAAATGTCCCCCAACATAACAGAGTTTTGCTTAGGGCCCCCAGAAGCAGAGCTGATCCTCCCTATACGCAGAATACACAAGCTGGGTATGGCCCCCGAAACACCAGGGCCCCTTGCTCTCAAAGATATTTTAATTTTGGTTTCGTTTTTGAAGTTGGCCAGTGGTTACGAAAACATGAATGATAAGTTATTTTAATGCGGTGAGCTGTCACCCTCTCTACGTAAAAAGTCAGTCAAATCATGTTACGTGAACGTCGTATGATCTCTTTTAAGTTAACGTTAGAAGTTGAAGTTTACCATTATGAAAAAAAAATAGATCAACTATATAGCTTCCAATACAAGTTTTACTCCAAAGCTGCATGAAAATCAAGCCCATAAATCTAAAAAGGTTGTGCTCCAAATTTGAAGTTGATGTCTCAAAAACTGAGCTTTCAGTCAGATGTTGTTTGGGCGCAGTACCGAACACTTCCACTAAAGTACACTGGTTTCCAGTTCATTTCCCATGCGGTCAATTTTGACCAGATAAGTGACTTTTTTTAGGACATTTAAATGTGTTTGTTTGTTTATTTTTTGTACATAGAAAGTGCCAAAACCCTTACCAAGTTTTGTCCCATTCTGATGAAGTAAAAAGTTAGAAAAATAAAACAAAACATTGCACCAAACATGACCGAACAGCACCAATCACTGAACTTGCTGATTGACCGATCCAGCGATGCCATTGGCTGATCTTGTGAGATGTGGCCACAGCATGGCATTTTAAAGTTCCCAGATACAACAGTGTCCTTAATTGCATTATTCACTTGTCAAACCCCTTCCAGATGAATCTAGTCATTGTGCTGAACACACCAAAGCATTATCATGAAGTGTTAACCCTTCAGCCATGAATATGAAGATGTGTTTCATTGTGTGTGTATTTTGTGTAATGCAAGTATTCATGTGAAGATCTGTCCTTGTTGTGGCTGTGTTTTCTTTGCATTAGCGCTTTACTTGCTTTTCTTGGGAGTCCTAAGGACTTTTCAATTGTTCACATTTAGGATACGAATGAAGGAGAACAAGGCTGTTTTTGTTATTGGGGCTACTTTTTGTTAATATAAACCTCCCCTGTTCTCTTATCTAAAATTACTTTATAGAAAGCTGATAACACTGAATTAAACTGTCTGGGATGTTATCATCTCTCAGGTTCAAATTGTGATTTCGCTGATAAAAAAAAATAATAATAACAAAAAACATCTGTGGTGTAATTCATGTCCATAGCACAAACTATAATAGCGATGATTAATTCAGTACATGATTAATATCCTGGCATCGGTTTAAATACATGATCTTCCCTGGTAAAAAAAAACAGTAACTTTTAAAATACATTCATTTAATACCAAATATAGTTAACATATTTACTAACATATAGCTCAAGACTGATATAAAACAAATCTAGTAACACTTTATTTTAAGGTGTCCTTGTTACATGTTATATGCACTTACTACTAAAGTAACAATAAAGTGAGAATAATTACATGCAAGTAACCTGCAACCAAAGCCTAGTCCTAAACCTAACCATATAGTTGTGTATAACCCTAACCATATAGTAAGCACATGTAATTAATTAACATTACTCAGTATTTAAATGTATAATTACACTGTAACAGGGACACCTTAAAATAAAGTGCTACCGGAATTCTAAACTTTATTTGGAGTACTACTTGTGTACGATGCACATTTATTAATATTAAGCTTAAACTGTGTTTTAATGTCATGAGATCTTTGAATAATATCGTCTTAAATGCGAGATATTTAAAGTATATTTGCAATAGTTCCACTTTAGCACAATCAAATATACTACACAATTAAAGTGCAATTGTTCCAGTTTAGCAGACTATAATTATACCAGTTTAGTATACTAACAGTACATTTCAGGGTGTTTTATTCAGTTCATTAATATGTAAATGTATTTGTAGTATACTTAGCATGAAATAAATGCATTTCACATACATTTAAGTATATTTATGTTTTATTATGGTTATTCTTTTTTAGCTTATTGTTTTGTTTACTAACGCTTGCAAAAATGTAAAGTTTAGTATACCATTATCACAACCTAAAATCCCTAATCTTTCTGAAAAAAAATGTTCCCCAGAGTGCAACCCGAGATGTTTATAAGAGTGTGTTTAATTACAGCAGGTGATTATCATGTGGCTTATTTACAGAGATGATCTTCTTAAATAGTTTATTCCATTTCTACAAATGTGAAATGTAATGTATTCAAACACCTGTTAATTAAATGTTGTAAGAAGAATAATTCATATTTTACTCCACAGCAGGATATTTAGAAGCCGATTGGTTATTTCTCCTCATAAAGGCACTGGCAAGACATTTACTGGGAAGAGTGAGATGAAAAATCTTGCCGTCGCCGTGTTCCTAAAAAAATGTTTTTGTTCTTTCGTAAAAGGTTAATTGAGTGGACATTAGACAGCAGCTCCAGAAACAGATAATACTGATAAATGATTAGCAGCTTTGATTCGACAGACTGGGTTATTCGGTATGTGGAGCCTATGCAGGGTTATGTAAGCGATTCATTGAACACTAGAGAGGGTGGGAAGGCTCTGTGGTCTAATACGGTGCTCCTACATAAGTCACATGGCACGGGGGGAGTCACATTGGCAAACGCTGAATGCAATGTGCAGGCAGACCACGTTTTTCTCACACTGGAGCTGAAATCAAAAGGTTTGCTGTCTAGATGTTTCAGAGTTATGAACGGCAACAGTGACTTGCCAAAGGACAAAGAGAGACAGACAGACAACTGAGCTGTACTTGTTCTCCCTTGTTTCTCCTCCTCTGACACTCACAAGCCGGAGAAGTTGGCACGTGCTTAGCCACATGTTTGAGAGATGGAAACTTGTGTCAGATTTTCCGGTAAACTCCTTCGTTCCTCACGACAGGGAGCTTCCGCCTTCATAGAATTGCATCAATACTCCCACAGCAGGCCTGACAGGGCTGTACGATGGATCGAAACCAATCGAAACAAATTGACCTAGTGCTGAAGTCACTATCGGCAGCCATGGAACAATTAAAAGTGCATGGTCAAGAAGCTGCAATTAAAATAACACACAGTAAGTTATCAGTTACATTAAGACTCTTTAATGTAGTGCAATGCCAAAAATATATCCATCAGCAGAGATTCGAACATCTGTTTACACAATATACTGGTGGCCACATTTAAAGATTATTAAATATCTCTGAAAAAAGAGTATCTGATCAAAATACAGTAAAACAGTAATATCGCAACATACTTTTGCAATTTTAAATAGCTCTTTTCAGTTTTAATATACTTTAAAATGTATTCCTGCAATGTTAACGCTGAATTATCAGTACAATTCTCTTCAGTGTCACATGATCTTTCAGAAATCATACTAATATGCAATATGAATAATATTATGAAATTATTAGTTAACAATATAATAACAACTGGGCAGCTTCATATTTTTTTGGCATTATACATTAGTTTTTTTTGTTTGTTTTTTCAGGATTATTTGATAAATCCATCCATCCATCCATCCATCCATCCATCCATCCATCCATCCATCCATCCATCCATCCATCCATCCATCCATCCATCCATCCATCCATCCATCCATCCATCCATCCATCCATCCATCCATCCATCCATCTATCCACCATCCATCTATGCACCATCCATCTATGCACCATCCATCTATCCACCATCCACCCATCCATCCATCCATCCATCTATCCACCATCCATCTATGCACCATCCATCTATCCACCATCCACCCATCCATCCATCCATCCATCCATCCATCCATCTATCCACCATCCATCTATCCACCATCCATCCATCCATCCATCCATCCATCCATCCATCCATCCATCCATCCATCTATCCACCATCCATCTATCCACCATCCATCCATCCATCCATCCATCCATCCATCCATCCATCCATCCATCCATCCATCTATCCACCATCCATCTATCCATCCATCCATCCATCCATCCATCCATCCATCCATCCATCCATCCATCTATCCACCATCCATCTATCCACCATCCATCCATCCATCCATCCATCCATCCATCCATCCATCCATCCGTCCGTCTGTCCACTTACTTGACTTGGCTTTCGAACAGCTTTGGAAAGGACTTCAGATGAGGTTCAGATTGTCTCAGTAATAACTATGAACTATAGCCACATCTCTTGAAACAGTGTGAGTTGTGATTGTTCTGAGCTTTGCTGAAAAGATCATTCAAATGTTTTTCACTCCATATATAAATCTTTTGTTTATTGTTCACATTGACATTCTTAAAGTGATGAAACTGCTTAAAATCTATTCAGATGCACTTTAAATACAATTCCATTTTTAATTGGATTTCAAGCCACATATGAATACCACATCAAGCCACATAGCGTTAGGCTAAATTTGTATAATTCCATATATTGTAGGATTTTAGAGTTCATTACATATCATTGAAGGTTTACTAATCATACAAGGCCAGGTTCAGGTCCGCTCTCTAAAGCTTTATTCAGACAGGACACTTCGGCTGTTCTGACTACAAACAACACAATTCATTTGAGTGAGATAAGGACAAACAATTTCCCTGTCTTAGCAAAGCATTAGAGACTCAACCGTTTGGAGCCCTGACCAAGTGCGATTATTAAACCCCAAAAGGATCCAATTTAATGAAATGACCTCTGTTC
The DNA here is from genome assembly GCA_027564155.1 of Gymnocypris eckloni scoliostomus. NCBI lineage: Eukaryota > Metazoa > Chordata > Actinopteri > Cypriniformes > Cyprinidae > Gymnocypris > Gymnocypris eckloni. Next base: position 25,754,143 of record CM050433.1, read on the forward strand.
TGCAACACTCCCAGGTGTAAGATCATGTCACACTCTTTTCAGCATTCGCGGATGGCCTAGCTATAGGTGCAACTCAGCTGAATTGTGTGTGAGGAACATTATTTGATGCAGTGTTGCTGCTGATATAAAGTGTTACAGATTGGTCACTTAGTTATAATGTCTGAGAAGATCCTTTAGATACAAACCTATGTCACATCTAAGGCAGTTCACTTTGTGTTTGTACTCCTGTACAGTATTTCCATTTGATACTTTTATTTACTGAAGCATGAAAACCTTTTTTCGTGAGAATGAAATGTAAAACGCTTTAAGAACTAATTGGAAAGCATACCAAAATAAAATCGATTTCCAGTGCGTGCATATCTCCATTTCTGTGCGCATGCATTTTTGAACATCTAAAATTGGCTTGTGCATGGTATTCGATGGCACTGCTCTTTTGCTAGTCTACCCAGGTGTTGAATAATACATTGCATTTTACTTTCACCACACTGCAAATTTGTCTTCCTGCACCAGGTGAACCGAAATATTGGAATATCAAAGAAGGGCAAATAAATGAGTATGCAAGCGCAGGTTCTGCTTATTTGTGCGATCATGCTCTGAAAGTGATGTCTTTGAATGAAGCACTGTTCATTCTGCATTAGTTATATCTATACGGCACATCTGCGACGTTAACCCTGCATAGAGTGCAACGGTTGAGTTCAGTAAGTAAAAATTCAATTCATTTTCTCCATAGGCAAAATGATTGGTGTCACCATTTGATTTTAAAATACAGACCTGTTGTGAACTCAAAGATTGTTAACTGATATAAGTTCAGCTCATGAAAAATGGGGGCAAAAAATGTTGCGTTTATTATTTTGTTCAGTGTATTTGCATTAATAACTTATTTTCAAAATAATAATGTGTAGTAGCGGAATTCATGGTGTAAAAACTACATTATCCATGATGCTGTACAGAAAACCCCATCCCACCAATCAGAAAGTCCCAGAGGTCTTGTAATCTGTTCCTGTGGCTCAGTGGTAGAGCATTGTGTTAGCAGCGCAAAAGGTTGTGGGTTCGATTCCCAGGAACACACATACTGACAATAAATGTATAACCTGAATGTACTGTACGTTGCTTTGGATAAAAGTGTCTGCTAAATGCATAAATGTACATTTTAATAATGTAGTTTATTACTGTAACACGGAGATCCGGTCCAGGGGCCTCATGTATAAAATATTGTGCAGAAACCATCCTAAATTTGATCTGAGATCATATCTCAAATATGCGCACGTGTGATTCATAGACTGAACGTACACACAGAAAACGCACGTACACGTCATCATACAAAATGTTCTGTTAAAACAGCTAAAAAGGTTTAAGTGTGGCATCTAGTCATTTTAGGACCTGAGATGGAAAATATAATTACAAAATAAAACAAAGACAAAAATATATAGATACCATTGCAGAAAATCTCTTTCAGATGTGAAATGTATTAATCGCAAATGATCTTGAACTTGCGCACAACTTAATGGTTTCAGCTCTCTTCCTTGTAAACGACTCCTAATTAATGCCATTAACATGTGAAAGTGTTCACAATCATTGAACAAATTATTTAATTAAGAACAGCGAGCTGCAAGAACAGCTTACATTTCTAAAAACCTGCAGTACTCCAACAAGAAAAAGTGTGTACTGACCCTGGCGTGATGCTAAGCACTTTTCCACGTCAAAGACAGAGTTTACAAGCATGAGCGCTAGCGTGGATTACGCCAGACGCATACGCTACGATCAAATCTGTGCGCACTCAAGCTTTATAAATGATGCCCCTGCTGTGAGCGTTCAGTACGATCAATTTCTCCACAAAACACAATGATCATGTTACAAGAATAAATCACACATTTAGGGTGAATCCCAATTCCCTTTCAGTCGGTCACTCCGAGTCACGTCGGATGACCGACGAATTGGGATCTCGCCAGAGAGACCTATCCACTTCGAGTGTAACTAAACGAGCCAATGGACATTGGCATGCGATCATTGCATCCAGCTGCCGCTGATCACAGCGTGAGTATAAGAGGCAGCTGGTGCACAGCATTAATCATCCTTTCGCTTCGGAGCCGAGCGGTGGTGCTTCACTACTGCTCTTCCTGTCGCTGCGAGTGAGAAGCTTGAGCGAGTCCGGGCATTAGGGCACAGCAGCGGTGGTCGCGGTCTCACGGGAGAACAACGGTCCGTGAAGACAGTCACACCAGGAGTGTGCGGTGGCCAGCTCCCCTGCGTGCTTCAGCACTAAAGAGCAAATTTCTCTGTTAACACGGGTGATCGCGTCTTTGTAAAGATGTCTTATCACCCGTGCGTTTCTGGGTGCGGTCGATCTCTGGCGCCTCAGGACGGTCACGATCACTGCCTCACGTGTCTGGGCATTCAGCACGCTGAGGAAGCTTTCGTGGATGGTTCATGTTCTTCTTGTGGGGACATGACCATCTCGGAGTTGCGCAATAGACTCCGCTGTGTCAAACATGGCGGGGTCCCTCTGCCTCTGCCGCGATCTGGCGTTCGTCCTGGCACACGGGGCGGTACAGCATCCGGTGGAGTCAGAGGTGATCTGAGGATTACGGTGAGGGCTTCCCCAAGTGGAGTTCCTCACCCCTCAGGCACTCCGCAGCCGGCGAGGGTACCGTTGGTTCGGACTGGGGCCTCTGCCGAGTGGGGTACCCCACCCGTTTCCTTCGGTGCCTCCCCTGATGACCAGATGTCGGTCACTGCATCGGAGGGCGAGCCCTCTCTCCGGGATGACGACTGCTGCTGCGTTGCCCCCTTCGGGTGTGGTAGCGTTGTCCGAGCCAGACCCAGAGATGACGGCTATGCTTTCCGGGCCGCCGAGAACGCCGGGCTCGTGTGGAATCCTCCACGCGTCCCTGACCCTTCTAGGTTGGACGAGTGGTTTCGGGGGTCGCGCTGGTTTTCAGCGCCCCTTCCGTGCCATTCTTTCCGGAAGTGCATGAGGAGCTTACAAGGTCATGGAAGGCACCTTTACTGCCCGAAATAAACCTTGTGGCTCCTCCCCTCACCACCCTCGATGGTGGAGCCGCTTTGGGGTACACGGGCATCCCCTCTGTGGAGCGGTCTGTGGCCATGCAATTGTGTCCAACAGTCGCCCACTCTCCGCGGGTGAACCGTGTCTCCCCACATGGGCCTGTGGGCACTGTCAGGCCTCACTGGCAGTGCTTATAGAGCCTGTGGGAGGCGGCTTCTGCCCCACACGCCATGGCGTTACTGCAGGTCCATCAGGCCAAAGCACTGAGAGACCAGCACGAGGGTGGGCACGACCTGGCGGTTCTACATGAGCTGCGTGCTGCGACGGACCTCGCGCCCGAGCCAAGGTGACCGCACAGTCTCTGGGTCGTGCGATGTCCACGCTTGTGGTCCAGGAGCGCCATCTCTGGCTGTGTCTCACTGACATGAAGGAGCAGGAGAAGGTACAGTTCCTGAATGCTCCCGTGTCACAGACCGGCGACGCTGTCGAGAGCTGTGCCCAGCAGTTTTCGGCAGCACAGAAGCAGACTGAGGCGATCAAGCATCATGCGCCGGAGGACATCATGCGCCGGAGGAAACCCGATGCTGCTTCCATTCCGGCTGCAGCCCCTCAGCCTGCTCGTCGCCGTGGCGCCCCTGTGGCCGCCCCCGATCCCACGCCGCGGCAGCAGCCTTCCACCGTGCGGCATCGTGGAGCCGGTCACAGACAGGACGCCCAGCCCGTCCAGGCCCCCGCCAAACCTGGCGGCAAGCGCAAGTGCAAGAGGCCCTGAGACGGGCGACCCAGAGATGGAGGGAACTGCTCGTCGGGAGATGGTGACCGCACCACTCCCTCCCCGGAGGAGGGCCGGTGGAGTATCCTTTGTTTCGTTTTGTTTTGTTCCGCTGGCCCAGCAGCCAGCGGTACCCAAACTTCAATAAAAGAACAGTTTCCTCAGTCTCTGGGTCTCAAGAGGAGGAGAGTGGTGTACCGTGCATCACGGGATCACTTCCTCCTCCTCTCGCCAGGCAGTGGGGGTTGCCCAAGAGCACCCCTCCTGCCCATTTGTGGAACCGGGTAAGGGCAGTAGCACTCAAGCCCCGCTACAAGTCGTCACACGCAAGCCGGGCTCCTCGTTTCCTCCCACGAGGAGGAATCAGGTGAGTGTTACACTACACACCCAGACCCCGCCCCCTGCCATCACAGGCCAGGCCTTCACAGGCCCCGGGCCGGGTCCCTGTGTTCCACATCACTGCCCCACCACGGGTACGTCGGTGACTCCGTTGGTGCCGCTGGCACGGTCTCTCGGAGCCTGGCTAGTGCTCCCCAGTCCGTCTCGGTGGCTCCTACGGACCATCAGACTCGGCTATGCGATTCAGTTCACCCGGCGTCCCCCCAAGTTCAGGGGCATCCGGTTCACTTCAGTCAAACCCGCCGATGCTCCTGTCTTGCGTGCGGAAATCGCAGTCCTACTGGCGAAGGACGCGATAGAGCCGGTCCCTCCAGCCGATATGAGGTCGGGGTTGTTCAGCCCCTACTTCATTGTGCCCAAGAAAGGCGGTGGGTTACGACCGATCTTGGATCTGCGAGTTTTGAACCGTGCACTTCACAAGCTGCCGTTCAAGATGTTGGCGCGAAACGCATTTTTGGTGCGTCCGTCCCTAGATTGGTTTGCAGCGATCGACCTGAAGGACGCGTACTTTCATGTCTCGATCCTCCCGCGACACAGGCCATTCCTGCGTTTCGCGTTCGAGGGACAGGCGTATCAGTACAAGGTCCTGCCCTTCGTGCTGTCCCTGTCGCCTCGCGTCTTCACCAAAGTCGTGGAGGCGGCCGTTGTCCCCCTGAGAGAACAAGGTGTGCGCATTCTCAACTACCTCGACGACTGGCTCATATTCGCACAGTCTAGGCAGTTGTCTGCACACAGGGACCTGGTGCTCAAGCACCTCAGCCTGCTGGACCTTCGGGTCAACTGGGAAAAGAGCAAACTCGTGCCAACGCAGAGGATCTCTTTTCTCGGCATGGAGTTCGATTCGGTCAACCAAACAGCACGCCTCACCCAGGAACGTGCTCAGTCAGTGCTGAACTGCTTCAAGACCTTATCAGGCAGGACGGCGGTTCCACTGAAACTCTTTCAGAGGCTCCTGGGGCATATGGCTGCAGCTGCGGTGACAGTCCCGCTCGGTCTGCTCCATATGAGACCGCTTCAGCCCGGCTATGTGCCCAAGGTTCCTACCACTCCCTTCAGGGACCAGGTAGTGAATCTGCAAGCACTGCCCCCGGAGGAGGCAGACCCAGCCCTAGCTTTGCTCTGTCCGGTACGCGCACTCCGACAGTACACGGATAGAACTCAGAGCTTTAGGACCTCAGAGCAGCTTTTTGTCTGTTACGGAGGACAGCAGAAGGGGAAGGCTGTTTCCAAGCAGAGGATGGCCCACTGGATAGTGGATGCTATCACCTTGGCCTATGAAGCACAAAGTGTGCCCTGCCCGCTCAGGTTGCGTTCTCACTCCACTAGGGGTGTTGCATCGTCCTGGGCGCTGGCTCGTGGCGCCTCGCTAGCAGACATCTGTAGAGCTGCGGGTTGGGCGACTCCCAACACGTTCGCTAGGTTCTATAGCCTGCGTGTCGAACCGGTTTCCTCCTGTGTTCTCGCCTCAAACGGGTAGTGGCACTGAGAGGCCCTGTTCAGAGTCGGCTTGCGGCGTCCCTAAACGCCTTATTCTCCAGAGAGTTCCCTAACCGGGCAAACCCTGTCGAGTCCTCCAGCACTCCGGTGTCCAGGACGTGGCGGAACGTGCACGCGCCAGGCCTTTCAGCCAATGAATTCTTGAAATCTGGTGTGAGGCTAGTGCCCATGTGAGTGACCCTGTTGGGATCCCATATGTGTTTTCCACGGTATGCTTATTAGAACCGTGTTCCCAGGTAGACCATGTTCTGCCGTCTCTAATGATGCAGCCTAGCCATCACAGAGACTTCCATGTGCATTAGGGCCCTACGGGGTTACTTCACGTGAGTAATGTCACTTAACCCCCTCTGGGAGGAGGTGACTCCGCAGTGTGCCTCTTCCAAGTGGAAGGGCACACTTTCCCAGTGTATTCAAGTCCTACTGTTTGGGTTGCTCTAGGGACAGCAGTAGTCGACCTTCTCTGTGTAGCCCGGTCCTATCATCTGCCTTATAGGAAGGATCAGGAGGTCTACACAGGGCGCTGGAAGGGGCAGCTCCTGTGGCGCTTTGGTAGGGATCCCAATTCGCCGGTCATCCGACGTGACCCGAGTGACCGACTGAAAGGGGAACGTCTCGGTTACGTATGTAACCCTCGTTCCTGAAGGAGGGAACGGAGACGCCACGTCCGTCGCCGCCACAGTTGCTGTACCACCGCTGGCCGGACGGGTCTCCGGCTCGGCTCCTCAGCGAAAACATGATTAATGCAGTGCACCGGCTGCCTCTTATACTCACGCTGTGATCAGCGGCAGCTGGATGCAATGATCGCATGCCAATGTCCATTGGCTCATTTAGTTACACTCGAAGTGGATAGGTCTCTCTGGCGAGATCCCAATTCATCGGTCATCCGACGTGACGTCTCCGTTCCCTCCTTCAGGGAACGAGGGTTACATACGTAACCGAGACGTTCTCTGTCTTACCCCTTTAGTCGTGCAAGTTCACGTGAGAGTAAGGGCTGTCCCAATTCTGGTTTTGATCGAGGGGTAGGGGTAAGGGGAAGGGGTAGATAGCCCTTAAAACCAAGCATTTTCGCGAGCTTACTTGAAACCAAGGGGGTGCCCAGAACACACTGCGCAACCGGTAACAATGGCGGCCAGATCATCCAGAGTATTTTCGGCTTAAATTATTTATTTAAAAATGACGACAGTCTTGTTTTGTGCTCTACACTGTCCTGTACATACATATTTGCAACCATGCTCTTAATTGAAACGTTTTAAAAAATCGCTAGTTTTCTATGCTAACGTTACATTGCTGATTTGCACAACAGTCCCGCATTTCTCTGACTGGAGAAAACATCACTAAAACCCACGCAATCGACAAACACACTCTTTTAGACGGAGAGTTTGTGATCAAACACACTCTTTTAGACGGAGAGTTTGTGATCAACACTCGTCTCCTCTGGTGACGTAGCAGCAGCTAGCGACGATGTATGATGACGTAACCGTAACCAAGTGGTGTCTCATTTCATAGGGGTATGTTTTCACCCCTAGCGCTTACCACTTGGTTTCGAGGGACAAGGACTAGGGGTAAGACGAAGGGGTAGGGGAAGGGGTGAGACAGAGAAATGGGATTCACCCTTAGTTTGTGTATGCTTTCATTATATGTTTCCTCATGCTTTATTATTATCAAATCCCACTTATGGCCTCCCAGCACATCCATACTCGGCTCCGATACGGAAACACAGAAATGAATGTCAGTGTGGTCCACACGTTGTCATCTACATCACGGTCCGTGTCGTTTTTGGAACTAGAGGCCTGAGGAAGAATATCTTTGCATGATTCTACAGATATTAAACTCACATATCCAGGAGGGAAACATCATCATGGACGCTGATCTTATACTCTTCACTTTCATGAGGAACCTCTGAGCACGAACATCAACGACTCTGTGGTTCATGTTGAGAAATACATTTTCATGAATGTTGCCATGTGTTTTCATTGGATGCATTTTTATTGATGAAAATATTAATAATAAAATAATTAAGGTCAAAAATAAAATGTATTAAATTATTAAATATTTTATTACAATATTTAAGTTATTTAATGTACAATGAAATTGTATATAATAAAACATGTTATAATGATTGTGTTGATTTTCTACTAAATTAAAATGTCTGAACTGACTGAATATATTATTATTGAATATATAATGAATATATTAGTATTATTTTAAATCATCTTGTCATTGCAATTAAAATATCTCCTCAAAATCCTATGGGCTGTTTGACATCAGTTCAAATATTCAAATTAACTCTCATTAGTTAGATCGTTCTTCTATATATATTCGACAAAATTGAAATCTAATAGGTCTTATAAGTTGAAAATGAAATAGTAAAACAGATAATACATTACGTATTTTATTACTCTTTTGAGTTTGTTTTTTTGTATTTATTTAATTATTTATTCATTCATTTATTTATTTATTTTCTTGTCACTCCAATTAAAATCTCAACTCAACATCCACATTTTCTTTGAATATATATATATATTTAATTTAGTTCAAATTCACACTCATTAGTTAAAAGGGAGGCACTTCTCCTAAAATAAATCTAATTTTACCCAACTTTTCTCTAATAATCTTTGACATTGCCTAATATAATTTAGAGACCAAGTTCTCAGATTCAATATTAAATTGTATTGTTTCCCAATTGTTTCTTTATCTGTGTATTGATATGTTCCACTGTGGAAAGAGAGCACAGATTATAAGAGCCTCAGATAGTAAACACACATCTGACTGAATCGACCTTTTTTAATAACATCATATTCAGATCACCGATATTGGCTGTGCATGTGTGAGGATGGCTTCAGGACATGCATCTCTGTGAAGTACACAACAGTAAACCGAGAATCTTTTGGAGTTTTATACAGTATTTATTGAGGGTTGAAGATTATAACAAGAATCGTTCCTGTCAGTCCATATGCACCTGCTGAGCCTCTGCTCGGCGTCAGAGAGCGTTTGCTGTTTTGTGATGTTGTCAGATATCAGTACGAAGCTAAGGCTTGATCTGTGAACGTGCAAACACACACCGTCAGTTTGCCGTCTTTACTCCATCGTCCCCAAATGACTGTCTGCTTTTGTTGGAGTATTAAAAAAAAAAACATGAGAGGCACAAACAAAACGCAAAGCAGACACCAAACATGTGCATTTTCTCTAGCTCTCAGAAACTAGTGCTCACACACATTCAGAGACCATTTCATCGTTTCACACACACACTCATACACAATGTTCTGTTAAAACAGATAAAAGGCCTAATTATGGCATCTAGTCATTTTAGGACCTGAGATGGAAAATATCATTACAAAAGAAAACATATATATATAGATCCCATGGCAGCTTTTTAGAATGGCAGTGTGTCTTAGACATGAAGGACATCAGAAATTGAAGGGACTATACAAATACATAAATCATAATAATAATAAATAATTATATTTGTGGGTATTTACTTATTGTGAGAACACTCTGTCTTTAATAAACTGTATGCAAGTCTTTTAAAAATAATAATAATAATACTTATTTACTAAAGAGAGCAAGTGACAAGTTTCAAATTATTTACATTATTGATTTGTCACCAAGTATATTTCATAGCATTGCTTTGTAGTAACCTTTGCATTAACCAGTAAAGTACAAACCAGAAAGTTTAGAAATATTACATTACACGATATTAGAAAGTATTTAGTATTTACATGAACACCCGGCTCCAATTGGATGTTTAGTACCAGAATTAATATTTACACCTAGACATTGTTTTTGAAATATCTTCAAATAAGCCCTAATGCCCAAGTTCTCCTTACGTCATTTACTTTAATAATGTACACCACCGAGACGTCTTCTGCAGCTCAGATGAAGCTGTGAAGATTAATAAACTTTGCAACAACTTGTAAAGAAAATAATTGCACATATGAATATAAGTGAATGATATGAATTGTTTTGATGTTTTAAGTAATGATTTTGTGCAAATACCTCTGACCATAAATGAACAGCAGAAAATATCAGATTTTTACACTTAATTGTTACATAATCACCATCATTATGAATATACAATCACTATTAATAACATATTGAATTATCCACCGACTGGTAATTAAATGCAATCACACATTTCTGATCCTTGAGTCCAGAAGCTATGCTTATTATCATATTATGTTTTATCTCTTCATATAGTTAAATAGCACTAATGTACGTCAAGTTCCTTCTGAACTTCTCTTGAATTGATTTAGCGTTATGAAAATATTATTTGATTGTATGGTACCAGTATCGCATGCAGTACAGATGTGAGGGATGCATGATTAAATATGAGTGATACATATGTTGCTTGATTTCTGGCATGCTTTCATGTCCACAGTTCCCTGGTTATGAATAATGTTTCGTAAGATCATTCAATATTTAGTTATTACTGATTATCGAAGGGGTTGAGAGATAAGATGATAAAATCATATTACATCAATGTTCATTTTTACCTCCTTGAGGTTTTAACTTATCATAAAACATACAGAAAACATTGATTATTGATATACTGAGATATAAAATGCCAAACTACAAAGAGATCATGGTGAGCATGATATGTATTGTTTTTATCTCTGTGACTGTATTAAGTAAAATTAATACTGCAGACCTTGATGGAAAATGTGTTACATGCAGGTCCATCAAGATTACATGTATTATATATGATTATGACAGATGCACTATACCATGTCAAATCAAAAATACAAATCTTCATGTAATGAAAAGTCCATGTATAAATAAAGATGTGTATATAGTTAAATCTGGTCAGTATTGTGCTTTTATATTTTGTCAAGCTGAACTATATTCATATGCCCTTCTCACGCTGGGCTCGGACCGACTCTTTAGATGGATTTCATCATGTTTCATGATAAAATTACAATATTGGTTCTGCACCACATCTCAATAATTCACTGTCTTCATTTCATATGTAAACACAGAGCTACTCTCTTCTTCTGAATACAAAGAGCATTTTAACAATCCTATACAAGAGATATTTACAGTACATAACACAAAGGAATGACTTGTGAATTCTTTTTCATCGAGGAAGCCATAAGGAAGGAAGGAGGAGGAGGAGGGAGAGGAGGGAGGGAGGAAGAAAGAAAGAAAGAAAGAAAGAAAGAAAGAAAGAAAGAAAGAAAGAAAGAAAGAAAGAAAGAAAGAAAGAAGAGAAAGAAAGAAAGAAAGAAAAGAAAGAAAGAAAGAAAAGAAAGAAAGAAAGAGAAAGAAGAAAGTAAGGGTAGAAAGAGTTGTTGTTGTTGTTATAGAAAGAGAAAGAAAAGAAAGAAAGTTGAAAGAAAGAAGCTGAATCTGTAAGTGCTTTAGAAGTAGTGTTTAACGAGATTAGATTACCATATAACTATGGAGATTTGCCAGATTTACCAGAGACTGAGAGGTTCATAGCACTGAATCTAGACGATAGTTAAAGGGATACTCCTTCCAGAGCTGATCCTAGGCTTCTGGGAGCCCTACACAACACTGTGTCGACTGTAGGGGGTGTTCGAGAATGAACCAAAGAATGAACGATTGTCCTTATTTCACCCGTCTCGAATCACACCGCTACTGGAAAGCGCGCTTTGGAGAAACATGTGGCTCGCTATGCTTTCAACTCGCCGTTTTAGTCTCGAGCAAGAGACTTTACGACATTCACGTTACATGATTTGACTGATTTTTACATAGAAAATAAATAATCTGGGTGGCACTTTATTGTACAATCCTGTTACACATGTACATATTATAATAAATATTAATAACTAGGTACTAACCCTGAACTGACCCCTAATCCTAACCTTAACCCATGTAGTTACCTTATACTACCCAGTGCTTTCTTGGGTGGGTACATATGTTATATAAATAAACAGAATTCATAATTTGGGATTAAACTGAAAAAAACAATAACATTTATGTCATAATGAAAAAATACAATAAAATGTAGGTTTCTCGTTGAAAGCAATTGCTTTTGCAGTTCATGTATACGGCGATACCAAGGGTCTCAATAGTGTTAAAGTAATGATTAGTGCTAATTATCAGTATTTGGTGTCTACGGAGTGAGGACAGGTTGATGCTACACACAATGGGCCAGTTTTACTAAACAGGGCAAATTAGTGTGAAAGTGCAATAACAGCGCCAATGGGTGTGGAAATATCTACGGGGATTTACTAACAACTTATTAAAGAAAAACAGACTCATGTTACATATCGACCAACAGAAATTAACATAGTAGCAAATAAAGAATAAAGACATAAGAAGCCACGATACATTGAAAAGAACCGGAGGTTGCAACAGTTTTGATAGACCTGGTATTGTGTGACTCCTAGTTGATTGTTCCATGTCTTTTATTTCATGAAGCTAATTTAAAATAACATGGCTTTGCAAACGATATGTTCGGATAACGTGTTCTTCTGGCATTCCTAATAAATTAATACATGTGGAAAAAACTCCTCTGTTCCCTGCCGGTGCCTCCTCCTAGCATCAATGAATGCAGCCATTTCAAGAGTAAAATAACTGTATCTACACCTTTTCAGCTTAATTAGTCACTGGCGCTGCCTTTTAGTAAATCTCTGACAGTACTATTTTAATGCCAAAAGACGTTTGTCTGGCCGTCGTTTACTATTCCGTGTAACTCCCTCCGGTCCATTCATCCTAACTGTTTTGCTCTGAGCGGAGTCTCGAACCCGATGCTGGCGGGAATAAGGCAGGCCTAACACAGAAAATAACTGTCCACACTACAGCGCTAGCCAATCGCTAGAGCGCCTCTTTTGAGGGTTGTGAGTCCTGAGGTGTTACACACAGCCCTTACTGGCAAAACATCCATACGTTGCCGCAGCTGTTAAACTGACCCAAGATGGCAAAGTTTAGACAGATAATTCACCCGTGTCAATAAAAATGATCGAACACTTAATGATCACTGCAGTCATTCCAAACTCAGGTAAGACCTTCGTCATTTTTTCTGAACAGACAATGAAGAGTTATGTTTTGATGAGTCCAGTGCTCGACCTCATAGACAGCATGTGATCAGAAACACAGCAAGCGATTATCGTTAAATAATCCACGTGACATCCGCAGTGGTCAACCATCAGCTTGACGGTTACTAGAATACTTTTAGAAAACAATAATAACTATTTATTCAACAATTTGTTCTCCACGTTACAATTCTGTAAAAAACCATTTGCCTGGGTGTATCATACAACGAAACAATGCAATGTATGAGTCAGCCGATACATTGTTTACATCCTGATAAAAACGTAAACAATGTAAATGGTGCTGCTGACACAGAACACAGAACATCATACGTTGCTTGCGTATGTGATGCTGTCAAAAATGGCACTACAGGGTGACGCGGAGGAGACAAATTGTTGATTGTTATTTTTGTTTTCTTTGCGCACAAAAAGTATTCTCGTAGTTTCGTAAAATAGCAGTTGAACCACTAATGTCACGTGGATTATGTTAACGATGTCCTTGCTGTGTTTCTGATCCTTGCTGTCGATGAGAGTCAGAGAGCTCTCGGATTTCATCAAAACATATCTTCATTTGTGTTCAGAAGATGAACGAAGGTCTTACGGGTTTGGAACGACACGAGGGTGATTAATTAATGACATGATTTAATTTTTGGGTGAACTATCCCTTTAAGTTTGCGATGCTTTTAAGAAACACAGCTCTGGTAGATGTAACTACATCGTTTTAAAGACAAAATGCATTATTCTCCATTGACGGCTATTCGAAAGTAGGCATATAATCTATTGATCATGTTTTGCAAGTGCCATGGTTTTTTGTAGAGTATTTTTTACACACTTAATGTTTTCCTTGTCTTCTGCTGCCACAGCTCTGGATTATCACTACGTATCGACGGCTTGGGACTGTGCATGTTCCTCTGCCTCTGTCTCTGCTATCAGCTGAACGCCAATCAGTCACGTGACATTTACAGCTCAAGAGCTCATGAGAATGAGTGGGAACGCTAACGGAGAGATTAGCTGAGTAACAAATTCAATCTATGAGTGCTACCAAATTTGGGAATGTGTTATTAGTAATGCCTTCAATTTCCATAGCACGAAATTAAACATAATACAACCATCGTGGAAATATAAAGCCGGCTAAGGTGTGAGAATAAAATTTAGAGTACAGTATCTGAGTGAAAAGTTTTATCAAAATAAATGAGGTTACGTAAAAGTGTATAATAAATTCTCTTGAATAAATAAACTATCCGTGTGTTGAGAAGTAGAAAATACAGCCTTATGTTAAAACTATTCACTCAATAGACCGTGAACACAAGAAAGATTACAAATAAAGGTAGAAATATTCAATTATCCAGTGCTGCTCTCTTAGAAATGGCTAGAAGGGGAAAGAATTGTGTACGTCCATGTATTATCTTTGAATTTTTTTAGTATAAAGATAACTAATTTGCAGCAGCAACTGTTTTGATTATTTGGCAACCAAACAACTGATTTGAATTTGTCAACATAAGTCCTGCTTGTATTGCAAAATCAGACAGAAGAATATACGGACATAAGTGGCGCTTCTCAGACGGCCGAGAATCCAGTTAGTTGATATAATAAAGCCAATAGACGACGTTGAAGAAGGAAAATACGGTGGGGAAGATAATTCTCGACCACTTGTCGATTGAATTGACGTCAGTTAAGTCAGGGATGGTTATTTTGAGCTGTGAAGTGCGCCGTCGTAGTCGGCTCTTCTTCTGCGTGACGTGGCGTTCCAGCGCATTGCGTCCGAAGTTGTGTCTGGACAGGCCGGCTTTGCGATACTGCAGCGAGGTGCTATCGTAGGTCAGCATGGTCACACGTGGGTCGCCCAGACCCAGGGTCAACTCCGATGTGCCCATTTCATTCTTGATCTCCAGAGGACTGAGAATGATGTTTTCATGGGGGTCCATCTAAGACATAAAGACCCATCAATAGGTTAGTACTGATAACAGGTTTTCTTGTAACTTTTTATGTACTGCTAACGAGAACAATCACAGATTATTTTCTAAATGTCTGTCTTTCAGGGCTCTACAGCGAGACTGAAAACTACTGCGTGCGACTATGAAGAAATATTGGGATCCCGATCAGCAGCATATTTGTGTTTGAGCTGAGAGGAGCGTCAAAGGTTTCTAATGTAGTCTAATGCAGCATTGAGCAATCACAGATATATCTTCCCTATAACAAGTGTGTAAATAAGAGATTCACTGTGCAGCGTAGAGAACTGCGCTGAGTATAATGGGACTTTGTGGAACTAAGGAGAGTGACAGCTTTATATGATTAAGGGAGTTTGCAAATGTGATACTGATTTAAAACAACTGTTAATTAAATAAGAAGTTGATATTAAGTGACTTACATTGTCTGACTATAACATTATTGTCTGATTTTTCATCAATGAAAATAGTTGCAAATAAAGTCACAGCCCAGCTGCTGCGTATCTCCATTGAAACACAGCAGTGTTTATAAATGAATCTAGCCAATCAGTGATTTAATTGATGAAGGAATCAGCCATTCGAACAAATCAATTGAATGAATGATTCCATGATCAAATTAGGGACTTGCCGCCACCTACTGGCAGTTTTAGTTTCATTTTAAAGTAGTATTTATCTTATTTAAATCATTTAAAATTTATATATTCAAAAATGTATATTTAAAACATTAACCTCTGACATTGTTGTTTTAATTAGAACTTTTAGTTTTATTTTGTTTTGTTTAGTTTTTTACATAAAAGATGACATACTTTTAATAAAGTTAGAAAAATGCCATTTAAAAGGTAAAAACTAAATTCCCTGTACATTAATTTAAGGAGTCAAACATTACCTCGTAATTGAAATGCTCATTTTTATAATTATTTGTATTGTTGTTTAGAAGGTGCTCCTGAAATTGTTGAATTATTTAAGCTCTCCTAAAAAGAAAAGTAAGTGTAGAGCCCTGTCTTTTTTACGAAAATTGCACTAAATAATAAAAAAGATAAATGTTATTGCAACTTTTTATACATTAATTAAAACGTTTCTCACAATTACAAGTTTATATCTTGAAATTCTGACATATTTTCCTCACACTTCTGAATTCTTAATTTCTCAGAATTTTGAGATATACTGTAAACTCTCAATTGCGAGTTATAAAGTCCAACAAATAATAGTTTCCTAAAATAGCAAGTTAATATCTCACGATTCTGACTTTATAACACAATAGAGACTTTATATTGCGCAATTCTGACTATATTTCCCACAACTGTGAGTTTACATCTAACAATTATGATTTTTTTTCTCTGAATTTTATGACATAAACTTGCAATTGCGAGAAATAAAAGTCAGAATTGCAAGACATAAACTCACAATTCAGACTTATTTTTTCTCTGAATTATGTGATATATAACTCACAATTGCAATTTATAAAGTCCAATTCTGAGGGGAATTGGAAAATCTTAAAATATCGTGTTTATATTTCATAATTCTGACTTTATAACACACACATTTGACTTTTTATAACACAATTATGGTGTTTTTCTCAGAATTGCATGAATAAACTCACAATAGTGAGTTATGAAGTCAGAATTGTAGATAAAAAGTTGCAACTGCAAAAATAAAGTCAAATTGCAAGATTATATGCCTTTTTTCTCGCAATTCAGACTTATTTTCTCAGAATTGTGTGATATACATTTTGCAATTGTGAGTTATAAAGTCCAATTCTGGTTCTTCTTACAATTGAAAGTTTATACATTACACATTTCTGACTTTATTTCTCAGAACTGCAAGATTATATATCACAATTTTGACCTAGGTTAACATGCAAATGTGAGTTTATATTAAACAAATTCAGAATAGTGACTTACCTACTGCTTTCCAAGAATGATTCTTTCAACACAATATTTAACACATATAGAGACAAATCAACAAAGTGCCAGTAACACACAGTGGAAATGGGTTGGGACACATGAAGATGAAAAGCAAAGGTAAGACATGGTGGTACACATGATGGTATTTATGCTATATATTGCTACAAAATTATATCATTTTGATGACCAAAAATATGGCATCATATTAGATGCTGAACTACAATTTTGACAAATCTAACAAACGAACAAAAAGTACATTTTCAAGTGTTCTCCCTCAAAAACAGATTGTCTTTTCCTTTCTGAACTGCACTTTCAAAAGTATCTTTTTTAAATAGTTTCTACAATTTCAAAACATGTGTTTGGTTGAGTGGTTCGGAGGGAAAAGAGAGGTGATGATGTCAATGGAGAAATAATAGTTTGTGCTCTTAAAGGAATAATTCACCCAAAAAGAAAGAAAGATAGAAAACAAAACACATTCTGTCATGATTTCCTCACCTCATGTCTGTTTTTTGGTACACAAAATTGAAACACAACGCTGACGAGCTACAATAGGACAAAAAAGTACCATAAAAGTAGCCCATATGACTTAGATGACGTGTAAAGTCATCAGAATATATATATATATATATATATTATAATAGACCACTGATGTCCTTTCCTCAAGAAGAAAGTCATTAGACAACATGAGATCATTAAAATTATGACAGAATTTTATGTTTTGGTCAACAATTTGTTAAGAGGAAACAATGAATCACAAAAAAGGCTTAAATAAATTGGCCGCATTGGATGGCGTCATTGTCTTGATGAACTGTTTCAGTACCTTATTTTTTGAATCGCCTAGGCCTAATGCAGGATCATCCACAAAGATCGGTTCCCACATGGAGTCATGCGCGTCAATATCCCTCTGTTTCATTCTGGCATACAGAGCATCGTCTCTCTGAACTACATTTCCCACCAACCACTGAAAGCATACAAAATCAGCACTTCAGGAGAGGGGGTGAAACTTACATATCGGCTTTAAGAGTGTGAGGCAATGCTGGCATTGTGTGGATTATGCCTCAAAATCATACGATATACAACATCTGAGCACCAGCGAAACATCGTAACAATTCTAACAAAATAGAAAAGAGTCTTGACCCGTTCCATGAGTGCTGGTATTACTTCATCTATCATATATAGTGGTTTTCAAATGCCAAACAAGCAAACTAATAAATACATAAACAAACAAATAAGATCTGTTCTAATAGGGTTTAAAAGATCCTGGGGAAATCAATTATAAATGCCAATAATAAAAAGCCTAATATAAAATCTGGACCCTGGAGTCTGTTATAATTATATCAAATATATAAACAACTAAACATTAGTTTAACTACAGAACACTAAAAGCCAGCATTATCCTGAAATAAGCAGTATGCTTTTCCTGAAATAATGATAGACCGATCCGAACCAAATAATAATAATCTTATAAAGCTTGAGTGCTGTTGTTCTGCTTCTTCTTAAATGTTTTATATGCATCACATTTAGCTCACAGTGGCAAAAATGCATTTGCGAACCCAAATATTTGGATTTCTGCATTGATTATTCTTAAAATATTGTCTGATCTTAATTTAACTCACAATTACACATACAATAGACAAACACAATCTCACTAAACCACTTGTTGTTTTATTTAAAGAAAGTATAGTGGACAGTAGAGTACCCTTGAATTTAGTAACTTGTTGAAAAAGCATATATTTCCTGAAGCTGCTTAAAAGGCTCTTGACCAATTTTGGACCATCCCTCACAGATCTGCACCAGTTTCTCGGTTTCCTCTGTATTTCTGGGTTTACTTTCTCTTTAGGTTATGCCACAGCATCTAAATTGGCGTAAAGGGGACATCCGATAACAATTTTCCAAGTTCGTATGATTCATAAGTGTCTTCATGAAATGTCTGGTGTAAATGTTTGGTTAAAATTGCTCAAAACACCTTTTGTACCTTGTCAAAAAACAGCTGTGTTCACAGCGAGCCATTTCAGTGCATGTCTCTTTAAATGATAATGAGCTCTGCTGACCCCGCCCCTCTCTTCCGTGGGTGTGTCGACACAAGATACATGAATATATCTGTATGACTCAGAGGTGGTCTCATTCAAATTAGTAGCTCTATATGTAGAAACAATAAAAAAGTGAACATGTGCATCCTACTGTATGTCCCCTTTAAGGTAAGGACAATGGGTCAATGTCTTGATGCACTCTTGAATTCATTCTTCTTTAATGATTGTAAAGTGTCCTGATTCAACGAAGCAGCACTAAACCGTGATGTTCCTCACAGCTGGGATGAGTCTCACTGAGGATTCATGAGGATCCAGGTCTTTAGCAGTGCTTTTATAGCCTTTTACAGCAGCGTTATGCATCTCTGTAAGTTATTTTAAAGACCTGTCATGGCTTTTGGCATTGTGTCACACTAACTCTTTCCAGAGAAGAACAGATTTGTCAATAACCAGGCTTTGTGTGGTTAACAGGTAATAAATAGATCATTACTGCTCCATAAATATAACTTAGTACCATAATATCCACTAAAAATATACAATTGTACACAATTATTGAACTAAAATATAGTACATTAAAATAATAGTAAAAAGAAATGCCATTTTTGACGCCACAAGAGCTGTCAGATGATGTTTGTCTATAATTTAGAAGAAAATCATAGCAGCTTTTATGAATAATCAATGGAGAAATCCAATAAAAGTTTCACAAACGTATTCTTGCCACTTTATGTTTATCTTGTTTTTAACATGATTTTGACCCGATGTCACCCAATGACGTTAAAGGGCAACAACCAAATATATTAAGTTTGATGTCATGATTAAATATTACAAGGTTATTATGACTGTGATGACTGGTTATTGCCATCTACTGATGTAGCAGTGGTAGATGTATGTGCCTTTAGTTGGAATAATAATAATAATAAAAGCAAAAGGCTTGACTCAGAGTAAATATTAAATTCCCAAACTAGCTCTAGCCTAACATAAACCCACATCTGATGTCTACAACAGCCAACCATCTACCGTTTATAACTGTAAACCGAAGTCATATAATAATGAGTATGTTGAAGAAGAACCCCGGCTTACACTGTCAAACAAGCAAACTACTCTAAATGTACAGATTTATCATTACAATCTCATGTTAGTTACAATCAAGTTACACATTGAAATTGTGGTGAAGATATGAATACGGACTAGACAGAACAATCAAAACAACCATTCACAAGTAAAAGGCGTTGTTTATTTAAAATCAGAGCTGGTGATTTGAGTGACGTGAGCGTCAGCGATCCTTGCTTCAGTTTTACACAATTCAGTAGTGATGCAATGTGATTAAATCAATGTGTTTGTAAACGCCCTTCAACATAAAAAGCACAGCAGTTTGCACAAATATTCTTTAGAATATGAATATACTATTTTGGTAACAAAACAAGGTCCTGTTTATCAAAGTATGTTAATGCAATAACATCAGCAATGGACAGTTGCAGTTTTTATGATTTTTTGGAAAGATTATGAACATTAATAATATGACTATTCATTGGCAGCTTAAGTTAGCGCAGATGCTGCTTTTGCAAATAAACTAAATATATATATTTTTTAAATCCACATTTTGCATTGTTACTTTATGTTAGTAATGTACTTAAAGAGATTTTCAACCATCTTTGTATTGTTAAAACTATAGTATCATATGTCATTTTTTGTGGTAACACTTATTTTAAGGTGTCCTTGTTACAAGTTAAATGTACTTACTATTATAATTACAATAGATTATGCATAATTACATGCAAGTAACCCTAAACCAAACCCTAATCATATCCCTAACCATATAGTAAGTGCATATAGTACTTAAATGTATAATTATACTGTGAAAAGGACACCTTAAATTAAAATAACTTGTTTTATATATCACCACAGTGCATTTATCTTGGTAACATTGATTCAAAACACAATTCTTGTAAAGTTGTACCACTATTTTTACAATATGTCTTATTATTACTGTGTAATTGGCGTTAAAGTTACTGTGCAGCTAAAACACTGGTGGTGTGTGACGCTCAAACGTACCTTGTTGGGATCCATTCTCATCTTTTCATTGTTGGCTTTGGAGGCTTTCTCTGCAGCTTTCTTCTGCCGCTGCGGTCCTCTGCCGAAGAAGATGTAGTTGACCAGCGCGTACTCCAGCAGAGCCAGGAAGACGAAGACGAAACAGCCCATCAGGTACATGTCAATGGCTTTGACGTACGGGATCTTTGGAAGCGTCTCCCGCAAATGTGTGTTGATGGTGGTCATGGTCAACACAGTGGTGATGCCTGCGGTCAAGAGGGACTCATTGTGAAGGGTGCAAATCACAAGAAGTGGATTCGGTTGAACAAGCATGATTCTTGGAAATGAGGATTTATAAACACTGACTGTTCAATCCCTTTCGGCAAAACACTTTAATTAGACATTCAACAAACTATAAGTAACGTTGTAGTCAACTAGCAGTCATTAGAGTATTAGTAAACTGTCTGTTTAATATCTTCTAACACTTTACTTTTGATGGGTCCACAACATACAACATACTGACTATGAGAAACTTTGCAAGTATGTGTCAACTTATTCTACTAACACTAAACCTACCCAGTCTACTGAGAGTTAGTAGACATGTAGTTGAAAATTAATGAGAACTAGTTGACATGTAGATCACATGTAGTTACAAAGTTACTTGTAGTTAGTAGAATGTCTAAAATGGACTATTGAAATAAAGTGTAACCTATTCTGCTAATCCTAATCTAAGAGTCTACTAATACTCTAATTAGATCATTAGAGAATGACAATGAATGAGCTGACCTGGAGTTGCAAATGAATGCAATTTAGTTGACATGTAGTTGCAAAGTTACTTATATCCCCCATGTGGTGAAAATCAAGTTTTTCAGAATCAGAATCAGAAAGAGCTTCCAGTTCACAGAGACAACAATGACACGCAGACAAGAAAATAAAATGGGAATAAAAAATACACATAGGTAAATATAAAAAAATTAAATAATGAAAACGAAAAATAATTGAAACATAAATAACTGTATGTCCAGTTGTGCTACAGATGAAAGAATGGAATAGAATAGAAGGAGATGTATGGATGTACTAGGGTGGAGGTTGTAGCAAATAAAATAAGGTTATTGCACATTGTTATTCCATAATGGGGGGGGCATTTAACTGACCTGTTGGTTGCAATTCGCAAACCTCAACCGCTAGATGCCACCTAAATCTACACACTGCACCTTTAACTGAGCGAAAGTGAAGCCGGTCTGATCTGCTGCGGATGAGCGGAGATGGGAAATAATTTGCATATTCATACAGATCCACGTATAGTAAATGAGGTGAGGGTGTAGAGTTACATTCAAGACATTTTAAGACATAAACTTTTAATGGGAAACAAAACCTTCAAATGTGTCATTTTGATTATCTAAGATGTGTTTTAATAAGGGATAACGATTTAATGTCAAAATAAAGTGTAACTCTTTTCTGTAAGCTTTTAGCTTTAAAAGTGATTGCATGGTAAATAGTCTGGGAGAAATGTGTTAAAGTGTTCATACATAACCATCTCTCAAGTTATACAAACATAAAAGGCTTTGAGTTTTTAAGTGAAGTTGCCCATGCATTGATGTATTTTTATCCTAACAAATACACATAAGAGTACACTGTACGTTTGTATACTCTCACCTCAATCTGTGAATATCAAACCAGATCACCCGGAGCGTGTCCTCATTTAGAAAGTAAACATCTGTGCTTTATCACCATTCTTTTCTTTCAGCTGATGATTCAACATCTTACATTTGTATGATTTTTCATGCGTTCAGCTGGCGGAGTGGGAGTTATGCACCTTAATCAGTGAAACACAAAGCCTGCCTCCAGCTAAGCGGTGATTAACAAATAGTTGTCTTTTTATGCTTTGAAATATCCATTCAGTGTCATTCTGACATTAACTGTGGATCCCGTGACACGTATTGCAGAGCTTATGAGGTGCAAAGTTATTATTCTCCATAAATCATTGTGTTTTATCATTATTACTAGCAGTATAGCTAAAGGTGATGCTACTGAAACATTCCACCCTTCTCTGTTCCCCATCATCACCTCTCTTGGCTGCTAAGCACTGTGAGTGTAATTTGCACATGGAACCAATTTAGACATGATTAAACTTGACCAATAGCACAGCAGATCCCGTCCTCCTCCTGCCGCGTGTTATTGGCTATATCAGAGAGTTATGCATCTGATGCTCTCTCGTGTGGTAATACACAGAGGAAAACTGGCCTTGTTGTAGCTCCATGCATGTAAATGCACATTTGTAATCAAATCCCTAACGTGAGCTTTAAACCGTAATATCTGCTCATTCTATACATCCACGCTCACGCTGCCTTCTGTTCAACGCTACAGCGGTTTTGCACTTGTGTGGATGATCGAGGCCAGGCAGCAATCACAAAGAGTGCTCTTTTATTCACACTGAGAAGCCTGCACGCTTGCTGCCTGCATCAGCCTTACATAATCAGTGATGACGGGAAAAAGTGGAAGAGAGAGAGAGAGAGAGAGAGAGAGAGAGAGAGAGAGAGAGAGAGAGAGAGAGAGAGAGAGAGAGAGAGAGAGAGAGAGAGAGAGAGAGAGAGAGAGAGAGAGAGAGAGAGAGAGAGAGAGAGAGAGAGAGAGAGAGAGAGAGAGAGAGAGAGAGAGAGAGAGAGAGAGAGAGAGAGAGAGAGAGAGAGAGAGAGAGAGAGAGAGAGAGTGGTGTAAATAAAGACAATCAAATCAGTAAACATGTCTGTTAATAATGCTTGATTAATGACTTAAAAAGGATCTCACAGGGTATTTGGGGTGAATCTCATAAAACGTTCATATTTAATTACAAAAAAACTTAAGAAAGTATTTATGTATGCTTTAAAACAATAACTTTAAAGAAAAAACTATTATTAATAATACACACAATTATATATATATATATATATAAACTGTAATAAATCCAAACATGGATCTCGATTTTAATGTTTGTGATTGAGGTTCCTGAACAAATGCACTTACAGGTGCATCTCAATAAATTAGGAAGTCGTGGAAAAGTTCATTTATTTCAGTAATTCAGCTCAAATTGTGAAACTCGTGTATTAAATAAATTCAATGCACACAGACTGAAGTAGTTTAAGTCTTTGGTTCTTTTAATTGTGATGATTTTAACTCACATTTAACAAAAACCCACCAATTCACTCTCAACTAATTAGAATACTTCATAAGACCAATACAAAAAAAATTGTTTAGTGAATTGTTGGCCTTCTGGAAAGTATGTTCATTTACTGTATATGTACTCAATACTTGGTAGGGGCTTCTTTTGCTTTAATTACTGCCTCAATTCGCCATGGCATGGAGGTGATCAGTTTGTGGCACTGCTGAGGTGGTGTGAAGCCCAGGTTTCTTTGACAGTGGCCTTCAGCTCATCTGAATTGTTTGGTCTCTTGTTTCTCATTTTCCTCTTGACAATACCTCATAGATTCTCTATGTTCAGGTCTGGTGAGTTTGCTGCCAGTCAAGCACACAACAACCATGGTCATTTAACCAACTTCTGGTGCTTTTGGCAGTGTGGGCAGGTGACAAATCCTGCTGGAGAATGAAATCAGCATCTTTAAAAAGCTGCTCAGCAGAAGGAAGCATGAAGTGCTCTAAAATTTCTTGGTAAACGGGTGCAGTGGACGTTGGTTTTCATAAACACAATGGACCAACACCAGCAGATGACATTGCACCCAAATCATCACAGACTGTGGAAACTTAACACTGGACTTCAAGCAACTTGGGCTATGAGCTTCTCACCCTTCCTCCAGACTCTAGGACCTTGGTTTCCAAATGAAATACAAAACTTGCTCTCATCTGAAAAGAGGACTTTGGACCACTGGGCAACAGTCCAGTTCTTCTTCTCTTAGCCCAGGTAAGACGCCTCTGACGACAACTGTAGCCAAATTCCTCGACACGTCTGTGTGTGGTGCTCTTGATGTCTCGACCCCAGCCTCAGTCCATTCCTCGTGAAGTTCACCCAAACTCTTGAATCAATTTTGCTTGACAATCCTCATAAGGCTGCGGTTCTCTCGGTTGGTTGTGCATCTTTTTCTTCCACACTTTTTCCTTCCACTCAACTTTCTGTTAACATGCTTGGATACAGCACTCTGTGAACAGCTTCTTTGGTAATGAATGTTTGTGTCTTACCCTCCTTGTGAAGGGTGTCAATGATTGTCTTCTGGACAACTGTCAGATCAGCAGTCTTCCCCATGATTGTGAAGTCTAGTGAACCAAACTGAGACCATTTTGAAGGCTCAGGAAACCTTTGCAGGTGTTTTGAGTTGATTAGCTGATTGGCATGTCACCATATTATAATTAGTTGAGAGTGAATTGGTGGGTTTTTGTTAAATGTGAGCCAAAATCATCACAATTAAAAGAACCAAAGACTTAAACTACTTCAGTCTGTGTGCACTGAATTTATTTAATACACGAGTTTCACAATTTGAGTTGAATTACTGAAATAAATGAACTTTTCCACGACATTATAATTTATTGAGATACACGTGTATATGCATTATCCTGCTTTATAAGTCTTTTGTGTAGTTTTATTAGAAAAACATGAATATAATTTGCAATTACTGAAATGAATTATTAACTTTTAGCTTTTTGAGAGAGCTTTTCCGTTTTACCAGTGTTCATAATCAAGAGATTGTAGTAATGTATATGATAATTTAATAAATTAGGAAACTAGATGAGGTAAAATAAACACTTTCTATGAGTTAACATTCTCTTTATTTGTGCTTATATAGGTGAAAGTGCAAAAATCGTAAAAAATAGTTATGGATGCAATTGTACAAATGACAACAATCAAGATCAGAAATCGATGAGCTAATTAATTATCAGTTTAACCATTATGCAGCATGTGACTAAGTCTTAATTGTTTAACACTGGACTACAATTCCCAGACCTCTATTCAACTAAAACTTGACTGAACAAAACAATCAGCATAGGTTGACTTAATATGCTAATGCCAAATAAATAAATAATGGTTGTACAGTATAATGTAATTGTTATTTTTGTTTATGGTTTACTTTGTGTAAAATGTTTTTCCTTATAAATGTTGGTTTCACTTTATTGTGATAGTCCCTTTAACACATTCTGTTGATAATAAATAGTGTTGCATCTACATACACACTACCTCTCATTAGTGTTAGTACAGTATTAGTAGACTGGTAAGGTTAGAGTTAGAATACATTGACATGTACTTGAAAGGTGACGTATAGTCAGTAGATTATCTGTTGGGAGACCATCACTATAAAGAGTCAGCAGATATGAATCAGACAGCATACTAATACTCTACTGAGAGTTTGATGACACGTAAGTGCAAAGGTACTTATCGTCAACAGAAAGTTCAAAAGCGACCAAAGGGATCAAAATAAAATGTAACAGATTTTTTATAATTTTTAGTACATAAAATGTCAGATGTCAGTGAATGCATCTATAATGTCTGATGTATTTGTTGGGATCGGAGAGCGTCGGAGAAGCTCTGCTGAAGATACTGTAGGTGGACAGTGTGAGCTGAGTGGAGTGTGTCTGACAGCTGTGTATGGAGAACAACTCAAGAGACAGACAGTGCCACTCCAATACCAACATGATGGATGGATATATATATATATATCAACTGTTTAGAGCATAATTCAGACTGAAATGGCATCACGAATCATGTTTACTGCAGCCTTTACTCATATGTTAGAAGTAAATGTATACATGCACAATGAAAGTCCCCAGCTGTGAGAGTGTTCTTAGATTAGCACCTACCTAAAGCAACCCGGGCAGCCGAGGCGTCATAGTTGATCCAGAAGGATACCCAGGACAGGATGGTGATTAGGATGGAAGGCATGTACGTCTGCAGAATGAAGTAGCCAATGTTTCTCTTAAGCTTGAAGCTCAGGGAGAGGCGAGGATATGAACCTGGATGAATTAGTCAGATTTATCAAATGTTTTTGGTACAGTTTAATAGCTTTTTATATTTTGCTGAAGAACCAGAATGCATCCCACTCACGACTGCCTCCATTAATCAAACCGAAGCATCTAATTGTGTACTAGACTCTCTACTGTATAATATTAACATTTGTGCATCAAAGCTTTTAATATCATATGATGAAAGTGATGCTTGAACATATGCAGATTATTACATATACAGTTTATTAAGATAATTTATATTTATGTATCTCTATATCGCCTTTAATAGGACCATGCAGTGAAGGAAAGACAGGAATGACAAAGGAGAAGAACAGAGGAGCAAGAATTATGTTGATAAAGTCTTAAAACTGAAACAAATAATAATAATTAACATCACACTAGGGATGGGAATCGTCAGGCACTTCACGATCCGATTCTGAAACGATTCTTGATCTGCATTTTACCCCAAATCAATGATTCTGCTGTGCAAATACATCTTTACAACTTTTTAACCAAAATTGCTGTTTCTATGCTTTTTGTTTATAGTTGGAATCTCTGTGTGTCAATACTGTCATATTAAACATAGGGGTGTGACTCTTCACTGGTTCCACGATTCAATTCAATCAACATTATCAATAACTCAATATCATTCTCAGTTTTCAATATTACTGCACATGGCTACATTTTCATATACATTTTATATCATTTTTGTGCAAAATGTACTTTTTTATTATATAAGCAGGCTACTTTAAAAAAAATACTTGTTTAAAATAAGTGTTCTTTAAGTATCCGAAAGTTTACAGACAACAGTTATGTTTTTTTCTTTTTTCCTCAGCATTATTGCCGTTTGATTATTACTGATGCGATCATAGACAGCGGCAGCTTTAACAGGCTGTATTCACACGTATGCACAGATCTATTTCTATAAATCAGATGTTTTGTCCTGCTCTGAAAACATATCTGACTGTGAGTACATCAGTTTCGTATAAAAGTATTTTAAAATGCACGTGCATTTAACCGCAGCCGCGATCGAGCTTCAGGACAAACAAACACAAAGTGCACGTGAAAGTCTGTCAGTGCGCGAGGTTCGTGCATCTAATACTGCATTCCAAACGGTAGAAATGAAAACATATCTAAAGTTAAAAGCACACTGTCAAGCAATGCGCACGTGTCTCACAGCGCAAATACTGTGCAATGTAGCCCACCGCGTCTATAACGCGCACACATGATGGAAAAAACACGCTCAGAATGATTCAGAATCATTGAAGAGAGAATCGCGATGCATCGGAGAATCTTTTATCTCCCACCCTTGCATCACACTGCAAATGCAATGTAAGATTTTTTGACTATGCTTTGGCTCATAATATGGCCTAAAATACACCACAAATGCATTACATCATTATAATTATACTTGTCTATTTGTTTAGTTAGTCGTTGTACTATATGTTTTGTATAAATGGGTAGGTTTAGTTATAGGAAATATAATAATGCAATGCAACTACAATTATTGTCACTGTAATTTGTTCTGCCATTTTCAGAGCTGTTTAAGATTCTAGAATGACAGTACATCATAATGCAGAACTGGTTTTCTATCTTCATCAGCACCTAGACTGAATGGCATAGTCTTCTTGTTAAAACTCGCCAGCTTGGTAGAGTGGGTAAAGTTTAACATTAGCACGATGTCTTCATCCTCTTAGATATTCTGAACCAGACATTACTTCAAAAGACAGCTAACCTCCTGACTTGCATTACACAATCCTGAATATGAAAATACAGTCAATGAATAAATCAAGTAGTCACACAACACTTTGTTAAATAACTTATAAGAACCCCCTGTTTCTTGTTTTTAGTGTGTGTGTGTGTTTCATTCTCAGGTCAGGGTTGCGTGGTACAGCTGCTGGAGGCTTTAGATAACACCAGACATGCCAAAACGAGAGGGTTCATAAACCTGGACATTAGTATCTGCCCACTAGAGTCCGGTGCCCGGTGCTCGGGTAGTTAGGATATTTACAGTATATGTGCCTGAACGGGAGAATTGTTTGTCTTCAGAGTGCCCTAGTAAGTGGAAAAGTTGAAGATTTTATGCATTTGGGAACACCTATTTTAAGATGCAAGTTGGTCTTTTCAGCAAGGTAAAGATTAAACTATACCTTGTTATCCCTTAATCATATATATGACCTTGAACCACAAAACCAGTCATACGAGTCAATATTTTGAAATTGAGATTTATGTATCATATAACAACTCAATAAATAATATTTCCATTGATGTATGGTTTGTTATGATAGGACAATATTTGAAAATCTGGAATCTGAGGGTGCAAAAAAATCTAAATATTGAGAAAATCATCTTTAAAGTTGTTCTAATGAAGTTCTGAGCAATGCATATTACTAATCAAAAATTAAGTTTTGATATATTTACAGTAGGAAATGTACTAAATATCTTCATGGAACATGATCTTTACTTAATATCCTAATGATTTTTGGCATAAAAGAAAAATAAATAATTTTGACCCATAAAATGTAGCTTTGCTACAAATAGCGACTTAAGACTGGTTTTGTGCTCCAGGGTCACATATTCATTTCGGTTCTCAGCTTATCCTAAAGCGTTGTGTAGTTTGGTTTCATTACCTGTAGAAAACACCACGTTTTTAGAGATGAGCTTGTAGTCCACTATGGAGAACTGAGGAAGCTCTATTCGTTCCACCCCGGTCACTGCATGGTCACCTCCTCGCCAGTAAAACTCAATATCATCTGTGGTGTAGCCGTCTGAGGGACAAACAGACAGATATTAAAACATGTCGTGTAATTGAGGTCTAACTTGTCTGAAGTCTTGGCGTGAACATTTTAATGGATTGCAAAAATAGAGCAATAAAATAATAATGTCCCTTAATTCAAATTATAGGCAACCAAAATGCTTATTACTGCCACTGCGAGTCTGCATATATGTATATGAATCACATTTTAAAGCATGCATAAATGCTCTCAAACTCTAATAATTGCTATCATATTAATACAATCAAAGGTCATGCATTGGCCGTATCCTGACATGTTATTGCATAATTTATATATAAATAAAACAAGCTTATTGCCTCAGCTTATAACAATCTGCATAATCTTGCAATTCGCAGCCCATTACACAAATGAACACACAGTTGCACAGCTGACTTGAGTTGATTAGTTAGTGACCCAAAAACACAAGATGTTTATCTCGCAGACGTGATGTTGTCTGGACAGATGCAAATGCAAACTAGTTCTTGAATTATAATTAATGAATTATCTTATTCTTTCATGGTTGGAAACATTTTTGTCAGGTTATAAACAGTCAGGTAAAGCGAACTACAAAAAAACCTACAGCAGCTAACAGCTTCATTATAAACCTCACATATTCATAATTTAAAATGTTAAATTTTTCAATGCGTGCTAAGATGTGAAGATTTCCAACTAAAGAAAAGTGCAATCAAGTTCAGCTGTGAACATTTACTACATCTGAGATGAGCTCTGAAATGGATTTGCACTGATATTATATAATAACAACAGAGGAACATGTTTTCATAATTTTTTGTGGACTTGAGGTCAAGCTGAACCTGTGTTATTAGATAAGCACATGCAAGCCTCGGGTCAAACTCATTGTCAAGTCAAATCAAACAGCGGTTCGTTTCTGACCTCAGCTGCAGAAAAATGCCTTCATAAATATTCAAGCGCAACATGAGATATTTAGTTTGCTTCAGTGCTCTCTGTGCCCCAAACTGACAGAAACACGAACAGCAGCCCATCAATGATTGAGAAACATCGTATTGTATCGTGGAAAACAGTGCTCTGTATCAGACCAGAAACCTCTCTTGGCCTTGCATAATCCTCTCGTGGACGATCCTCCAGTTATCAGACTGACGGTCTACACGCAAGAGAATACGAGATCAGAGAGAAAGATCCACAAGAGAGGAGTAAACGGAAGCATAGCGTTCCCATATTAAACACCCGAGCTGCAAAAGATTACGCAAGAGCAAGTCGTATCATCAAAAGAAACAAAGGCGAGTGTATTTAACCCAGCACACAAGACTTGAAAAGAGAGTTAACCACTGACTCTACGTATGCGTAACATACAAACACACAACACACCAGTGGTGTTCGCCAGGTGTTGTTGTTCTCCAAGGGCTTGTGAATGCATGACTAAATGTATATTGTGTGGCTATATTTATAATTAATGCATTTACTCAATTATAACAATTCAGTAACACTTTAGTTCAGGCACCAATTCTCACTCTTAACTAGTTTGTTCATTAGCATGCATATTACTAGCATATTGGCTGGTTGTTAGTACTTATGAAACACATGTTAGTGCCTTATTCTGCATGATCATATTTTATATCCTTCAATCCTTTAGTCCAAAATGTTGTGATTGTATTTTGCCCTCGGGTCTTTCAAGCCCATATGGCTTGAGAAAAACCAAACAAAACAAAAAAAACGTTTAAAGTAACCATAAATAAAGAAATACATTGATTCAAGAAACTGGTTTGTGATTGACGATCCATTAATTGTGTCCATTCATTAATTACCGTAATTACCAGAAGCTCCAGCTTGAGCTTTCATCGCACCACTCGTTTGTGTTCAACGATCATTACATCACATAAACATGACATCATATTGTTTTACAGGGACTAATGGCATTTGTGTGGTTGGTTGGGCCATTCAAAGCCACTTAACTCCATTGTTTCTATGTCATTGAGCCTGACTTAGCAAATTAGCTTTGCTAACATTCCTGTCAGGGCTCTTCCATCAGTGCATTTGAACCGCTCCGCTAGCCTTGGACCACAGGAGCTCCAGCATGAGGAGAAGGAAGAGTAATGTGTTCAGATAACTCTATAGTCATCTCTTACAAAACCCAGTCAATTTGGTTTTGTGTATTAGATAGTTTCTTAAACGAAACAGCCTCTTAAATGGCTGATTTGGACGGTTGTAAGTTCCTGTCTAGCTTTGTTATTTTTAATAGGATCATTTTTGTATCCTTCAATTCTTTAGTCCAATATGTTGTGATTTTATTTTTCCTCAGGTCTTTCAAGCCCATATGACTTGATCCTATAAATCCTGTATTGATCCTCAGCTATAAATCACACACCTTTCGGTTCGGTTCAGTTATTACGGCTTGGCACATCAGAGCATTTACATTTATTACATGCTTAGGCGACAGGAACAGAACGAGTTTAAAGAGAAAAAAGACTTTTATTGCAATGTTTTATATTACTTAAACACAAAGTCACATTTCACTTGCACACATTCCTAGTGTACTTTATACTATAGAGACAGGAGTAGGGATGCACTAATCTTACTTTTCATAGCTGATTTAAATTGCTTTTTTATTGAGTTTTTAAGCAAGCGAGAAGAAATAATGAAAATATAAGTAGCCTACATGAACAAGATGTTTATTAGCTCTATTACAGAGTATATACACTTAGAGGCAACCATGGCATGTTAATTGTAGATTAAATCTGTTCAAGAACTCGTTTATTCCTTCTACAATTAAAAAACATTGTTATTATTTTTTATTTATTACTACTATATGTTTTATGTGATGTGGTTGTGTTTCTAAGCACATGACATATTTTCCTCAGGGACAATAAAGTATACCTTAACCTTAACGATCCAATCAAAGATGCTACACACATGTAGCATGAGCAGTTTTTCATTTCAATTTTTTATGAAAAAACCTGAATGGGCTGTCTATATGTTTGTGAAATTATGCTAAATAAAAGATAAATGCCCTAAAGTAAAACAGCAGACAGGGTTCATGAGATGCAAATTGACTCTCTGCCAGCAGGTGGCGCTTATGGAACAGCAGCGATACAGCTTTTCATTGAATACTGCTGTAAATAAAGCAGTGCCACGCTTATAAACATTACTTTAATATGCATCTAAAATACCATCTAAACTTTCCCGAAGACAGTCAGTTCCACTCATCAGTATATTCACATACACCCCCCACTCCTAATTCAATATTGAGGATTTTCTTGCAGTATTTCGCACATCGTGAAAGATTACACTGCCGTTTGTGCAATTCTGGAACAGAGATTGGCTGAAAATAAAATAAAATACACAAATGGTGTCTCAAATATCACTGTGATACAGCATGTACGACATGTATTCAGATGTTTCTGTTAAAAATATATATTTATACGTATATATAGTATACAAAAACGTATCTGTACTAAACCAATGTGTCTTAATTAATTCAGTTTTCAAATCTACATGACGTAAATATTTAAATGAAATAGTAGAAGAGCTTTGGAACAGAGTATAATGCCTGACAATGCTGCCTAGTAAAAAAGTTTTTAAAAAGTGTCTCTGACTCTTACTTTTTTCATGACTTGTAATTTCAGAAAACAGTCAATACATTTATTATGCTTGCATGAGGACAAATGTTCTTAAAATTGCCTCCCATGAAAGCATTATGCAAATGAATAAGGATTAAAAAATAAATAACCTGCAGTTAGGATGCACTTCAATGGTGTCTGAACTGCACGACAGCTCTTAATAAGGGCTGGTCTGTCTAAAAACGAAAGAAGATAAGAGGAGAAGAGATGAAGCGTTCACCCGAGTGTCGAGGTGGGACCGGAGGGGCTAAAGGCCCTCCTGTTAAATATCTTCTGATTCTTCTTCATATGCATGTTATGGAAACGCCTGCTGGCACATTCAACAAAAAAGAAAACAGGTCTATATGGGGAACGTCTGCAGCAGTGCATGTGTGCTCTACAGAAATGCTTGATCCAGATGCTTCAAAGCTTCTTTAATCCTATTTCTAGTGTGCAATTAAAAGTGTCCCTTAATTCGCACATGGTATATCATCTCCTTAACTTTGCACAAACACAGAATCTGAAACAAGACACCTATACTAGCAAACCTCTGTGTACGGCAGAGGAGATATGCGTTTGAAGAATTGCTTCTGACGGCTGCCGGCTCTGTGTGCTGTGCTTCGGCAGTGCAGAACATTTGAGTAATATGCAGAGGCCTGGTAAAACGAGATTAGGCCATCAGAAGTCAAATAAAAGTCAAACACTATGTTAAGTCACCTCTATTTACTTATTCCCCATGCATTTGTAAAGTATACTTTAAGATCAACCTCGACTCTCTGCAGATGATTTCTTCGTATAACTCAAACAATTTAATGTGCAATTAATTTTATGTAATAAGCATGGCTTAAAATGCATAAGATAAAATCCGCTCAACCAGTCATTAAAAAGTGAAAAAAGTACACAGATTTTTACAATTTCAGACATATATGAAAATATTTAATTTAAGGCTTGATTACAAACATTGATTATTTTCAAGCTTCTAAGGTAACACTTTAGATTAGGAAACACATTCACTATTAACTCTGAGTTTTCTCTCAATAAACTCATAATTTGCTGCTTATTAATAGTAGATCTAAAATATGGTCATGCAGAATAAGACATTTCAAATTTGCTTTATAAGGAGCAATTAACAGCCAGTATGCTAATAATATACATGCTAATAAACAGCTAGTTAACAGTGAGAATTGGTCTTTAAAATCAAGTGTTACCACTTCTACAATACTAAATGAATAGTTTTGAAATTTAAAGAGAAATTTGAGTTTTTTTTCTTCATCAGATTTGTAGAAGTGTGTCACTGCATCAGTGTCTCATCAATGGATGCTCTGCAGTGAATGGGTGCCGTCACAATGAGAGTCTGATAAAAACATCACAATAATGCACACCACTCCAGTCCATCAGTTAATGTCTTGTGAGGCCAAAAGCTGCATGTTTGGAAGAAACAAATCCATCTTTAAACAGTTCATAATACATAATAACGCTTCCTCCAATGCTAAATTATTTGAACAGGTCAGTACTCAACCATGCACATGTTATCTCCTGAGCTCTGTGTAGATGCTTGATATATTTATATCAAACTTGACAACACGAAGGCTTGTAATGAGATGAGTTTGCCGGGACGCTCTTCACCAACATTGTCTCCAATTACTTAAGCTGACATCTGCAGACAAGCACAAATGAACAGAGAGGAGCTGAACCTGTCTGTATTTGGTCTGAGTAACGATCAGCGCCTGGCAGAATCACACTCCACACACTTCATATCGATCCCTCATCTACAGTATAACGGCCATGCATCTTATATTACATTTCAAGTTCATTTCAGTTTAGCCTGCAATGCATAATGGTATTCATACTGCCTTATCATACAAGTTTATTAAGAAATATTAGGAAATATTGTTTTGTAAATGTAGTGGATTCTCTTACCGAGTACTCATTTCTAAGCAATAAAGATAACACATGTTTGCCATTAACCTGAAGCAGTCCACTGCTAGCCTTTCAATTACACGTGTGTTTTATTCACTGATGAAATTTCATAAATGTTAAGTGTTCATTTAAAAATAAGTTGTATTTTTCCTGTTAGAAGGTATAAAGAAACAAGCTTTTCAGCCTTGTTCTTTGTTTTCTGATGAACAGTCATAAACTAGCTTGAATGTTTTATTGATTTGTTTTACTGGAAGAATCCCACATACTTCACATTGAGTGGTTCATTCAGAAACAAGACAAGACATGTTTTTGGTATCACGCGTAGAAACACGTGTCTGCAGTAGATTACACATTGGAGTTTAATTAAAAGAAAGTTATTAGTTGATTTACTAAAATGTATATGTTTTGTCTAATGCTGTATGTTACATTAATATTTAGAAGATCACTGTTGTATCTTTATTATGAATCTATTTATATGTAATTCTAATAGTGAAGACTATACCGATGTTGAATCAAGGAATTGTATTTGTGTACTACATAGTTGTCTGTTTATCTCAGGACTGAATTCCCTTGTGTAATGATCACAGTCAGCTTACAGTTTTTCTCAGTCGCTTTGGTGCATTTCTCACATCACTATTAACATTTGCACAACATTTAGTTCAACCTCCACAACATTTAGTCATTTGTGCACATCATAGCAGCAGTTTCTCATTCCTTCCAACAAATTACAAATGCTTTTGGACATGCATCAATTGCTTTCATACAACGCTCTGCTGTTTTATAACATTATCATTTGCTTATGTCATGTCAGTCAAAATTAACTAAACTTGTGAATGCTGAATAGTCATTCCATATAAAACTAATAGTCCTCATTTCATTGCTTGAGTCATTACATACAAAAATGTTGAACTAGTTGTCAAAATCTGTCAAGCTAATTTTATAAAAATGTGTAAATCTTTTTTTTTTTACATGCGAGGGGTCTAACTGGAGACCATCTGAATAAGCATGTTGTTGTTTGTGATGTGGGTTTTCACCACTCAGATGTTGTCAGACAGTGGTTTGCAGCACATGATAGGATGCTGGTGGAATATCTCCCTCCCTACTCACCATTCCTAAATCCAATAGAGGAATGTTTCTCTTCCTGGAGGTGGAAGGTATATGACCGGCATCCACATACCCAAATGGCCCTGCTAGTGGCCATGGATGCAGCATGTGATGACATCACAGCAGAGTCGCCACTCGAGGAGATACTGTCCTCGCTGCATTGCAAGAGATGATATTCGCTGTGATGTAGATGAAACTATGTGGCCAGACAGAGAGGAACGTCTGGATGTGCATGAATGATTTACAGTTGTGCACAGCTCTACCCAAAGGGAGTTTATGTTTGTTGTAAATAAGGGTGTATTTATTATTTTGCACAATGCTGTGAACAAATTAGAATTGCAAAGAGCATATGCAGTAAAAATGTGAAACATACATATTCAGTGTCTTGTACTCAGATACCTCACTAAATACAGTAATGTCTAACTTTACTGTAGTTTTCAAATGACTGTGCAAATATTATATAGTGCTGTCTTGAGCATTTTCAGGAAGTGTCACCAAAATCGGACTTTTTTTGCATTGGAAAACATTTACAGAGTAAACTGTCATAATGAAAACATGACAAAGCCATTTGAATATCTTGTTCATAAACAGTGGTGTCAGGACTTTTCATCTTGATGACACTGACACTTTCATTGACATGAGTACTTGCTTTTGAGGAATGAGCTATCCATTTTGAGCAAGTGACACGCTTTTGCAGGTTATAACTAGGTTTTGCAGTTTGTACTAATTGTTTTGAGAAATGCATTAACTGTTGTGCAAATGTAAATAGTGATGTGAGAAATGCACCAAAGCGACTGAGAAAAACTGTAAACTGCATTTGCTTTATAACACTGGGTTGATTAAAACGGGAAAACAACAATACGTTTCAAGGTGTACATTTAGTTCAGTGAGATTTGTTGTCTCCTGCACTCAAATAGGAAAAGTAACACAAAACAAAACTAAAATCAAATCTATGCATAAATCAAAATCAATCAGAAATTGTCTTTTCATCAAATCATGACCTAAAGCATTGATTGTAATTGAGTGGTAAGGTATAGAAAGATTATCGCTCCTAATATGAGGTGTTAGTTGTCATCTAGTTGTGTGTCACTGGAGGTCTCCGCACTGACTTCACACACCAATGCTGCAATAGTTTCTGCATCTCTCTACTCTGAGCTCGTGAAGAGATGAATGCATTTGTGTAGCTGCATCTTTGTTATTTTACCTTTAGTAGAGTCACATTTAGTCTGGTTATACGTCATGGCAGATATTCGTTTTGCAGCTCTCCTTAGGGCCAAGTCACAGTTCATTTCTCAACGCATGACATTTTCTCAAGACATAGACAGAGCAGCTATAACAGCAACCCAGTGAAAGTGGGGGGAGTTGCTGGGCTGTGATGAAGTAAGAGCTGCACTGAAACACAGAAAGCGTAATCTCGACCATCTATTTATTGTGACCTACGATATGTTTTGCACTGTTTCTACCAGCACCTCGTACGTCCAATTAGGGTTGAAGGAAAAATGAGTATGCAGCAATTTTTGGGTTTCTGTTTACACTAATTACGATGCAGTTCAGGGCTTTTTGAGGTGATTTCCCTGCTTCTGATTCCCATGTAAACTGAAATGAGCAAAGCGTTGTTAATATATTGAGTAAGGGTATAATTTTCAATTTAAATCATTTTAAAGGCAGGGAAAAGTTCCCAGATGCTGCAGATTCAGAGTCTGCTGTTCTATAGTTGAGTAAAGTGGGACACATTTTATAATTAATTGCTTAGCTAAAGACAACCAATCATACATTTTCCCAATGCCTGCCTTATTAAATATTCATGAGATATTCATGTTAGCAGTCTCAGGTGCTGTTTGTATTTTCTTTTCTTCAGAAAATGACAGTGTGATTGCAATGCACCTACATACTATACTCCTGTTTCTTTTTGTGTGTGTGTGGTTTCATCAGAGATGTACAAGCAGTTATTAAAATTGGTTGCATGCGTATTGCATGCTGTACTTGTCCTTGTCCAATGTCAATACTCTCATCAAAATCAATGAAGTCAACATTGTCTTTTTGAATAATCTTTTCTTGAATAGTAAACATTGACTTGCATCTCTTCTCCAGTGATGTGTGCACCAGAGGTAGGCCTTTCCTCCAGCAATCTGTCACTCACAAGATCACAGCGATTAGCCAACGACAACGATCCAATGAGCCAATCAATTCCCTACGGACAAAATCAAGTCCTGCCCTACATCTTGTTTGAGAAGCTGTTTCACATGAACGTACATCACAATAGGGAATCACAATTTCAGGATTTACATACAGTATGTGCGGCGTCAAATCTCAAAACAAGACAGCATCGGTAACAAATAAGTCCCTTGATTGTCTTTAATACAATACGTTCTATTTATAGAAAATGTAAAAGCCCTTTAACACCAAAAAGTGTAATTTTCTTGTAAATTAAAAAGTAATACATTACTTTACTAGTTACTTGAAAAAAGCAATTTTATTATATAACTTACGCTACTTGTAATGCGTTACCCCCCCAACACTGATAGCATTCATTTAACACAATAACATTCCCAAACTAGATTTGGACAGATGATTGGAAGATGGAGGTTATTTGATATACTCTTCTAAAAAGTGTGCCTTCATAAACTATAAAGGTGTATAACTAGTAAACTAACAGTATAACTAAACTTAACTTGTATTATAGTTGCAATACTAAAGAAACACTGAAATGATACTGCACTCTAAACAATGCTGGGTTATATACAACCCATCGCTGGGTAAAATATGAAGAAACCCAGTGACTGGGTTGTTTTTACCCAGCGGTTGGGTTACTGCCCAGGAGGTTGGTTTAAACATTTAACCCAACTGTTGAAAACAACCCAGCATGTGGTCTGTCCATTATTTACCCAGCACTGAGTTGTATTTAACCCATCATTTTTTAGAGTGTGTATTCAAAGTTCAGTACTGTTACTCTTAAAGTACACTTAAATGTAAACTTTTATAGACTAAAAGTGGCCTAATTTAGTCCCAAGGAGTATTGAAATAGTACACATTCAGTACAAGTATACTACTAGTACATTATATATTACAACATAAAGTATACTGCATTTATATGACATGAAATCTACATTTAAACGTATGTTATGTTTAATTAATAACTTGAACCTGAAGGGTCAGGCTTTAGTTCACGGTCAAAAAACTATTAACTATAACTTTTACCTCAATAAACTCATAATTTACTGCTTAATAATAGTTAGTAAGGTAGTTGTATATGGGGATCTAAATTATGAGCATGCAGAATAAGACATTAATATGTGCTTTATAAGTACTAATAAATAACCAATATAGTAATAGTGAGAATCGATGCCTAAACTAAAGTGTTACCACTTGAAGTGTACTTCTTTTTAACATAGTTTTTATTTGAAGCTGCAAATACAACTGTGTTTTACAAGAAAACACTTTAGTTTTCTACTTTAAAAATCACATTTAATTTAGTTTGTTACTTGATATTTCTTTGTAATTGTAAAATGTAATAGCAGAATTTACCATAAAATCACCTTAACTTGAAAAAGATTTGCACGGTGCCAAAAAAAGAGGTGCATCAAGATTCATATTGTATTAGATCGTGACTCTGAAATTAAATAGCTTTGGTTTCCACGTTTTAGGACAAGCTAGTTACATTAGCTGTGGCTATAACTCTAGCACAATGCCTTTCCAACACAGTTGAACAGGAGCGGTGGATCTGCCTCCCATCAAATCAGTGTCATCCACGTCTGAGCCCAATGACAGCCTCGTGACACAACACCACACCACTGACAGCCATACCTGATCTTAACCTCCTCACAGCTGTCAGAGATTTAACACTGGATTGTACTTCCTTATTTTGAGTTTCTCCATGTCTACAACACATAGTGAGCCACGATGAACCTGCACTGCCATCAATCCACAGGCAACATAGTCTGACTATCAGCATGAAATCTGGTCCACACTGTAGTTTAATCTGCCCAACAACTGCCTGCTTACACAAGTACAGACTTCACCAAAATATAAAGCTGTCAGTCACAGTTTGTCACAGTTTATATGCTGTTAAGCAGCGGTTATTTGGAACAAGATCACAGTACAGCAAACATTACAATTATAATTCATATTCTTGCTAATTTAATAAGTACATTCATAAAACTAAGAAAATGAATTGTAATAGAGTGTTATGCTTGTGTATATGCAGCACACCCGCTAAGTGCTAAAACTCTCTGTGTTTAAATGTGGTACATTTAATCATAACTTGCATTATATTTCAGATTGATCATCCACTTCTTGATTTTTTTTTCATTAAGTAGGCATACAAAACTGGTCAGCCTTTTAGGAAGCAAAGCAAGTTGACATTATTCAATGCACAGATAAAACATTTAGTCATTAGATTGTTAATGAATATAAGGTGGAAGTGTTTTTAAGTGTTTTTTTTTTTTTTTTTTTGCAGTTGCACTTCTGTGCATATTTCATACATTTCTGTTTTTATTGTATGTGAGTGTATGTCTGTATTTTATTGTTATTTGGTGAGGTATTATTTAATATGATTTAAATACAAATTTTTATATTTTTCAAATATTTTTTATTTATGTTTTTTCTTGCAATTTGACCTTTTAGTGTACTATATGCATTAATTCCATCTCAGTATTGCTAAGTAGAGAAATAAACTTACTTTTTAAGTATCTATAAAAAATTAAAAATGAATGTCCACCTTATATTCATTGAACAATCTAAAAAACGAAATCTGACAGTAAATGTTAAACAAAAGGTTACCTATTTTACCTCAGGAAAGTCATTCTGTATCCGTATGGCTCATTAGTTAGACAGTCTCTCTTTATATAGAGAGCCCTTTCCACTACAAAATAGACCAAAGGACTTTACAGCAACACAACAAAAAAGAATAGTCAAAATCAACAATAACAGAAAAACAATTAAAGCAATTTACATCTTCCAAAGGTCAACAATTAAAAGCCATAGAAAACAAGTCATTTTTCAGATGAGATTTAAAAACATTAACTGAGTGTGCAGATCTGATGTCAGGTGGAAGGGTCTTCTACAGTCTTAGGCCAGCAACCGAAAATGCTCGATCCCCTTAAGTGTTCGAGTGAGTTTTTGGTACTGAGAGCAGTAAGCAATTGAATGATCTTTGAGGACTACCAGAGTTCATATGAATCAGGGCCGTAATATATTCTGGGGCCATATGATGGACAGCTCTAAAAGCGTACAGCAACACTTTATACTGAATCCGATATTTAACCAGAAGCCAATGCCGCTTTTCTAAGACTGGAGTAATAAGCTCCCTTTTCTTTGTGCTAGTAAGGAGCCCCGCAGCTGCATTTTTTACCAATTGCAATGTTAAAATAAGAGATTGGCTTACTCACAAATTAAGTGCATTACAATAGTCCAAACAGGAAGAGATAAAAGCATGAATCACTATCTCAAGGTCAGCAACAGACAAAAAGGATTACATTTTTGCAATAGTCCTCAACTTAAAGAAGCAACTTTTCACCACACAATTAATCTGATAATTGAATATTAGAGTTGAGTCAAAAATTACATTTGTTGTCCATGTACCATTCATATACCTGTTCATGTTCCCTCCTCTGTCCCCCTCCACCACCTCCCACCGCTTCTATAACAGCTGATGACTTTGTCACTTATTTCACAGACAAAACTAAAACAATCAGTAGTCAGCTCTCATCTCCACACAAA
Organism: Gymnocypris eckloni scoliostomus; assembly: GCA_027564155.1. Classification (NCBI taxonomy): domain Eukaryota; kingdom Metazoa; phylum Chordata; class Actinopteri; order Cypriniformes; family Cyprinidae; genus Gymnocypris; species Gymnocypris eckloni. The sequence goes on from CM050433.1 coordinate 25,795,734, forward strand.
CACACACAACCTCCAACCAACCACATCAATTGTTAAAACTCCCATCCACTCCTTCTGTCCCCTCACTGAGGCGGAAGTATCCAAACTTCTCCTCTCCAGCCATCCTACAACATGTCCTCTAGACCCTATCCCCTCACACCTTCTCCAAGCAATCTCTCCCACACTCCTACAGCACTCACACACATTATCAACACATCTCTCCTCACAGGCATCTTCCCCACTGCATTCAAGCAGGCTCGGGTAACCCCACTGCTCAAAAAACCTACATTAAACACTTCTCTTTTAAAAAAACTACAGACCTGTCTCTCTCCTTACATTCATAGCCAAAACACTCGAACGAGGTGTCTTCAACCAGATCTCATTGTTTCTTTCACAGAACAACAAACTGGACACTAAACAGTCAGGTTTCAGGAGTGGCCATTCAACTGAGACTGTGCTACTCTCAGTCACTGAAGCCCTGCGAATTGCAAAAGCCGATTCCAAATCATCAGTCCTCATTCTGCTGGATCTGTCTGCCGCTTTTGACACTGTCAATCATCAGATCCTCCTGTCCACCCTCTCATCACTGGACATCACTGGGATTCCACTTCGCTGGTTTGAATCCTATCTCACTGGTCGGTCTTTCAGGGTGGCCTGTGAAGCGGAGCTATCCAAAGCACATACACTGGTCACAGGGGTTCTTCAGGGATCCGTTCTTGGACCCCTCCTCTTATCCACATACACTACATCACTGGGTCCCATCATATAGGCACATGGCTTTTCCTAAACTAATCTACATCCCCTCCAGAAGTCTGAGATCTGCTAGTGAGCTCTCCAGAACATACTCGTTCACCATTCCCACCCCTATCCGGGATGCTGGAAAACTCATCTCTTTTGACACTACTTGACTTCATCCTAAACTTTCCCTTTGTTTATTCCTTCCCTTGCTAGCTTGTATTTATTTGAACAATGCCTGAGACTTGTGTTACGAGCACTTCCTTGGTCTGATTGCCTCTTCAAGATGAATCGCTTTATGTAAGAAAAATTACCCAACCCTCACTGCAAAGGATCGTGCCTTCAAATAAGAAGAAAACCATTTTTAAAACAGTCCCTCTCAGACCCACAACATGCTCTAAACGTTTAAAAAGGATATCATGATCTATTTGATCAAAAGCTGAACTAAGGTCGAGCATAATTAAAGCTCCTCAACTACCTGAGTCTGCAATGAGTAACAAATCATTAGAAACTCAATAAAGCTGATTCAGTGCTGTGTCTTGCCCTAAAACCAGACTGAAAAGCATCCAGCACATCATTATTAGCCAAAAAGGAGCTCAGATGAGATAAAACCTCTTTCTCCAACATTTTTTTAAATACGAGGCAGCTTTGAAATTGGCTGGTAATTCGTGAAATCCAAAGATGTCCAGAGCAGACTTCTTAAGAAGGGGCTGAATGACCGCTTGCTTAAGACAAGAAGACAAAATACCAAGAGAAAGGCTACAGTTCACAATAGATGTAATACTTGGTCCAATAAAATCAACTGTCACACCATCAAACCTGAAGGCAAAACATCCCAACTGGCAGCTGGATTGAGCAATGATATGACTAATATCGGTAGATGAAACCAGATCAAATCATCAAAAGTGTTGACAGTAACAGCCGTCTGCTACCTAGTCAAGTCACGAACCCTGGACATAATATTTGTAGTTTTTTCAGAGAAGACACTTAAAAACTTCTCACAACACTCTGTAGATGGAGGTATCGTGACTGCATTTGGATTAAGAAACCTGATAAAAGTTTGAAACAAATGTTTGGGTGAATTTGAGTGCTGCGATTTAATGTTAGAAAAATAGGCTGCTAGCATCCTTAACATCTTTCTGATACCCGAGAAGTGAGAGTTGTAAAATCTGGTGAGAGACCAGAATTAAACATTTTCTTCCAAGCCCGTTCAGCCTTCCTACCCTGCTGTCTAATAACATGAGTATGTTCATTAAACCAAGGCTGATGATTTACCTTACTATGCTTAATCTTGTAAGGGGCAACAGAGTCCAAGACTTCAGAACATACAGAATTAAAAACAGTAAGTGTTTAATCTGGATCAGCCTCGATAGATGCAGACTCCAACAATGATTCATCAGAAAATGTACTAAAGAATCTCACCAAAAGCCTGTGGTGTTGATGGAGTAATTATACAGGAACAACCATAAGAGGACTGACTCACCCTCATTTCATTCAGCGCATTAACACTGAAAATAACAGGCATATCAACATAACAAATTGATAACCCTAAGGAAAAACAATGTCCAAATTATGCCCTTTCTCATGCGTAGGGAGCATAAAATTAAATGAGCCCATCAGGTCTAAAAACCCCTCGACCAACAGCTTCCCATGACAACAGATATGAATATTAAAATCCACAACAATTAAGATAGAATCAGACAATAATGCAATAGAGAATAAAAAATCTGAAAATTCCTGGATAAAAGCCTGGCTATGTGTACTTTGGAGGTCGATAAATGACCACACCCTGAAAAACTCCAGTTTTAACAATTGAACTTCAAAACTCGAGTAGTTCACGGTCGATAAACGGTGGCATTTAATATGCTGTTTACACCCCATGACCCAGTGATCTGGGGGTATGAATTAAATTATAGTCAGTTGGACAAAGTTCATCACATGGACTCCACTCATCCTCATTTATCCAAGTCTCTGTGATAAACAAAATCCTAGACATTATGAGAAATAAAATCATTTAAAATGAGAGTCTCGTTTGTAATCGAGTGTGCATTAACCAGCGACATCTTTAAAGTCTGTGAGACCATAGAAATGACAACTGTGGCTTGACCAGACTTTACCGTCGTAGGATAGAGTGAGTTACTCAAATCAGCACCTCTGAAACATGACAAAGACTTTGCCTCCAGGTAAAAGCGCAACACTGACGAATATCCCTCCGGGTAAACTGGCAGCAAACATGAATGGCGCCAACGCCAAAACTCCACAGATAGATGGATGGATGGATGGATGGATGGATGGATGGATGGATGGATGGATGGATGGATGGATGGATGGATGGATGGATGGATGGATGGATGGATGGATAGATAGATAGACTTAAATACATAAGGAAAAATTTTTATATAAAATAAATATAAACTTTAGGAGTGCATCTCACTAAACATTTATCAATATTGTTAAATGTGCATTTTATATTCTTAATGTATTATATTCTTTATTAACCTGTTATTGAGGTCCTAATTATTTAATGTAAGTTTAAATGAATCTCCTAACATGATGTGTCCAAATTGTTTGAAATCTTTAGAGGTTGTTTTCCAAATCAAGTTGCAATGACAGCAACCTTTTAAATTATTATATCTTGACAATGGTTGGGAATATATATATATATATATATATATATATATATATATATATATATATATATATATAATAGAAAGCAGAGACTTTTTATTAAGTGCAAATAAACCCCAAAATGTATTGATATGTCAAAACACTCAAAATGATGGCGCAGGAGACATTATTCATGCCACTATAACCTGGAACACTGTTCAGATTCAGAAGCGCTCATTGTGGTACATGTTTGCAGACACGTCGGTAAAAACCTGCACACTCTGAAAGTTGCGTAGCACCAACTAGTATGATTCAGCTAGCTCAGTCCGGCTTGTGGGTGTTATGCATGAATAGACTGCAGGAGTCCCTTCAGAGGATGACCTGACCATCTGACCCCACTAACCATTTTTGCAAAGAGACTTGCAGTGCATTCAGTATGCATTCATCAATATGTGCTCGCTGGGAAATGAACCTGTGACCTCGGCTTGGCTATAGGTAATGGTGGAGTACAGCTGGCGCTCTCAGCACACTCTGTGTTCTCATAATCCTCTGTGGAGTTTACTTGAAAGAAAGTGAAACTTGTGAGAAACACGGACAGAGCTTGGAAAAAGAAAACGGCAAAACCAATTAGATAAAAGTTCACTGGATTCTCTGGGGATATGAGGTTATGGACACATTATGCTCGCTGACAGGATGTCAATACGGCTGTCAATACATAGTGCCATTTCACAATTAAAAGAAAGAAAGAAAGAAAAATGTTTCTTAGCTGAGAAACCACCGACTTGGACATTATATCACGAGCCCGATATGAAGCAAGGAAAGATTTGTGCATTTTCACTTTGTCTTAGCACTAAGCATTAGCTGTTCTCTAGAGTGCAGCAAGCGTGTTGGAGTTCACAAGAGCACAATTAGCAAGTATACACACGTGCCCTCTCCTGATCTCCTCCAGCTCTCAGCTCTCCGTCTCTCTGCTTTAATGGCAGCGGGCAGTGGGCCGTACGTAACAGCAGATGCTGAAGGATTCCTGTTGGATCTCCACTCTCTCCCAGCACATACCACATATACAGTCGCAATTAGATTTGATTAGGCCTTTTCTGCTCATGGCGCTTTGTGGCTCGAATGCTGACTGGCTCTCTTTATCTCCTGGCTTTATGGAGATGAAGGTCATCCTAATTAAGGTAATGGTGGGATATGGCTGGCTCACTCTCTGCACACACACTGTGCTCCCAAAGACCTCTCTTGTGATTCTTGTGTTAAAAAAAACAACCTTAGAATTAAATCAGAGTTGGTCGTGATTCAAAATTAAAATTATGACTGCAGTTGAGTTTGAAATATCTCTCAAGGTCAACTTGAACCGTAAAACTGAATAAAAGCCAAGACTAAGAATTGAACTCACAAAGACTAACATATGTAAAATTATGAATAGTCTTGACAAAAGAGATTCGTTTTCAAAGATGATTTAGATGCAGATAAAGAGAAGGATAACCTAACAGATCGAGGTTGTGAATTCCACAGCATACGGCTAACACAGAAAAGGCTCTGTCACCGATAGATTTTAAGCGGGACATTGGAACGGTTACTAGTTTGAGGATGATCTAAGAGATCTTCAAGGTGACCATGGACAAATAAAGTCATTTAAACTGTAAAATGTAAAATTTAGAAATGTATATTGGAGCCAGACCATGCAAGGCTTTAAATACAAAATTCAAAACCTTGTAATCAATTCTGGATTTAACTGGTAGCCAATGTAAAATGTGATACAATAGTGGTGATATGCTCACTCTTTTTCTTCCCCATTAAGAAGCAAGCTGCAGCATTTTGAACCAGTTGCAAGTGAAAAACACTGGTGAAACGTGAAAGGGTTGACACAAGCATATAAAGCATTGCGGTAATCAAGTCTCATTGAAATGAAGGCATGAATGACCTTTGGTCTCTAGATCACCAAAAGATGGAAAAAGTTTTTAGTTTCTGCAAACCTCTAAACTGGAAAAATTGCTCTGACAACAGAGTTTATTTGATTGTCTAATTTCAACACTGAATCAAAAACATCACCCAGGTTCTTTATATGATTGCGGATATTTGCTTGCAGAGGTCCTTAACAGAGGACATGCCTCTATATGTGTATCTTTATATCCAGACTTTATAGCCAGACTGAAAAACGTATGTACATACTTCAAACTCTGAATGTCCTTTACAACACATGCAAAAGCCAAAACCTGACCCCACATGTAATGTCAATTAAATTCATCCTGTCCACACAATAAATGTAAAAACAAAACTTGTTTTATACCAATCTACACCTCATAGCCCATAATGATAAAGCAAAATACAGATTTGAGATTATTTTGCAAATGTATTAAAAAGAAGAGGAAGAAAAGAAAAAAAGAACCCCCTGAAACATCACATTGCTATGACACTTGAATTTTGTGAGAAATTAGGATGCATCCCATTTCTCTGGATCATCTTTGAGATGTTTCTACACTTTGACCAGAGTCCATCTGCTGCAAATTCAGATGATTAGACATAAAAGGCACACACCTGTCTATACAAGGTCTAAAAGTAGAAAATGCAGATCAGAGCAAAAACCAAGCCTAAGGAGCTGCCCTGCAGAGCTCAGAGACAGAGGCACAGATCTGGGGAAGGGCACAAAAACCTACCGCATTAAAGTTTTTCAAGAGCAGACTGGCCTTCATATCTTTTAAATGCATGAGGTTTGGAACAACCAATACATCTTAAAAGAGCTGCGTGGCCTCTCGATGACCAGGAACTCAGGTGGAGGTGCAGAGGTCATATGTGGAGATGAGATAAACTTACAGAAGGACAGCCATCCCTGCATCACTCCACCGGCCTGGGCTTTATGACAGAGCGGCCAGACGGAAGTGAAGACACACGAAAGGCCACTTGGGATTGGCAAAAAGCTCCAAACGGACTTTCAAACTGTGAGAAACAAGATTCTCTGCTCTAAATATTCACATTTCCAAAGCGTCATGCCTGGAAGCCAGACTACCACCTGCACAACCCCAGCGCTGAAGCAGGCCGTGGTCACGGTAGAAGAAACGCTGAACACAGCGAAATACAGAAAACAAGGTCCAGAGCACTCTGGATCTCAAACTAAACACACAGTCAAGGTAATGCAAGTGGCTTAGTGTCGACTCTTTGAATGTTCTTGAGTGGCCCAGATAGAGCCCAAACTTGAACCCAATCAAACATGTTTGCAGAGATCTGAAAAATGTGTCAAAAAAACTGACTGAGCCCCCCCCCAAACCTACACTGTAAATATTTTGTGTGATTTTGATAGTAAAAAAACTGAAATTACTACAGTAAAACCTGTTAAATGGTTAGCGGTGTACTCCTACTATATATGGGGAAAAACTGTAGGACATTTCATGTAATTTTAAGGTAAAATGCAATTTTTGTAAATGAAAATAATGCATTATTTACAGTAAACTAAAAATTAAATTGACATTCCCAGAATTGTCTGCATCACATTTTAAATGTAATGTTTTTCTTTGAAAGAACTATACTTCATCATGTGACTTTCTCATCACCACCTGATTGTGATGGTTATCAGTGTATTACAAAGGTACAAACAGATTTCAGAACTTCAGCAGGTTGGTATAATAACATTATATCAGGCAATGAAATACACTTTTTTAACTGTAAATTTCAGTTAAAACCGTAAATCCTAAAATGTTGCTACCATATACCATACAATACATCTGACAGTTTTTACCATAAACTTTACAGATTTTATTTAAACATTTTAACACTGTATATATTTGCAAAGTTCTCACAAACCCGGGATTTGTGCTTGTTATTTTGGGCTATGGAGTGCAGAATACTTTGAATCATTGTAGCATAAGGATGGAATATAACAACATCTGAAATAAACACTATATATATATAAAATGCATTCAAAGAAAGAAAGCAAAAAGTCTGGTGGGACACTCACAGCTCTCGATCTCCAGCGTGCAGTTCTGCTCATCAAGCGGGTATCTGCGTAAGTCCATCATGCAGGCGGCGGTGGTCGTAATCCTGCGCACACAGAGCGTGCAACTGTTAGTCACTAGAAGACACTATTTCTCTAGCATTCTGGTCATTGGAGTAATTCATTTCCTATATACAATATATGCAATGTATTTTCAAGGCAAAGTGTATACAAGGATTTGTATAACCGCTTTCCTGAACACTTCTGCACCACAAACAGGCCTTGCCCTAATCTCACACAAATGTATATGAATAATACATAAATACAATATATGGAAACACTTTAGCATAGGGATCAATTCTCACTATGAACCAGTTGCTTATTAGCATGTCTATAACTTACACAATAGCTGTTTATTAGTACTTATAAAGCACATAATCCACATATTCTAGCTCACTACCCAAAGCCTAAACTTAACAACTACCTAACGAACTATTAATAATCAGAAAATTAGTAGTTTACTGTCCTATATGATTTGTTAGTAGCGAGAACTGGACCTTAAAATAAAGTGTGACCCAATATATAAACACGTTTCATCAGTGGTGTATATTTGAAGATACACACTTCTATAACTTTTAAAAAATACAGATGTTACTTTTTAAACTTTCCTTCAACAATAATTTTCCAAGTGTCTTCTTTAAAAAGAGATCAAAGTTAGGTCCGTGGTCCAAAGCATTAGATTTGCCACAGCGTAATGGATCAGATTAGAGCTTTTCCATAAATATAATTTAGTACCACAAAACATAAATCCTCTAAAATATACATATAATAAAATAAACACCATGCAAACAACAGCAGAGGATAAACAAGTGCATGTTTCTGCACAAGATAACTTCATTATAACTGCAAGGTAGGTGCATTAGCACAACTAAGAGTTTGAAAGCCTAAAGATAAATACAATACTTCCTTGAAATCAACAATCACATGTACATGTTAACTCTTCACTAACAGCTTTACAGATCCTGTACATCACTGCTGGATCAAATCAACCATATGTCATATATTCCTGAGTAATCATTATGTTATATGAGCGAAACATTGCTGTTGATCTCATGTGTGGGTTCACTGGCTCTTGCTGCTGCTACAAAACAGAGATGGACGTTTCTAGAGTACTAAGATGTGCTTTATTTATAGCTGTGTAAAGTATGAAAGTTAATATAACCACCTCACTACACTTCTATTGAATCTATGACTGTCATCTAAAAAGCTTTTAGTGAATTGAATAGTCCCTGTTTTCCTCTTCAAAACAGAAAGCATGTGAGATGAGCAGTAAAGAGTGTTTGAACTCAAAGGCGTTCGTGATGCTGCAAACAGTCACTGCAGTGGACGGTGCAAGAGACATCCTCGTGCAGGGATTGATAGATGCACGGAAATCTGTCCTAGTTTCAAGTCGTACCAGAATCACCTTGCCTCCATGTCATAGCTAGTGGTTCCTATAGCAAGTGGGAATACCAAAGAAAAGAGGGCAAGCAAAAGGGGTATTAATATCTTCTTTGATGTACAGTATATCACATCGGTAATATTGCAGGTACTCCTAACAGAGACTTAGCTTCAGCGTTTGTATATCGCTTCCTTTAACAACAAGGTTTCATTAAAAACTGATGAATCTGAGAAAAAGAGAGCAGAATGGGCCAGATCATGATACAGGCTTTCTACACAAACTAATAAACTCACACTCAAGACTTAACCCTAACATCATTTACAGTGGTGGCCAAAATGATTTCACAAACACCTTTCTTCTGAGTTACAAAGGCTCCTGGTGTCTGCTTATTAATATTGAAAAGCTATTCGTTTTTTTAATAAAGCCAGTGCTGGCTTTGGTTGGGGAGATAATTAACATTGCATTCATTTTGGAAGGGAAACAACTGGCCTTGTCTAGGGCTGCACTCGTTCACCTTTCAAAGTTATAACCTGTCAAAGTCGCTCAAGCAGAATAAGGGCCCTGGGTGTGTGTTCGACGACTGGCAAGCCTCTGCGAGAACAAAGAGGGAAAAGAATGATATGAATTCCTCCGGGAGAGCTTTTCAGTTTGCTAAATGTGCTAGCAGAGCTGGCAGCTGTTGTTAAGGTAGCAAATGGTGTTAGTGAGAGAGTTTCAAGGTAAGAGACTACTTGGACAACTTGACATTTAAGTGAAGATTTTCTCCATCAGTAGAGTAAGTGCTTCGCCTAAAATAAAGTGACTCAAAACATACAGAGCTGACTCGGTGGTGTTTACCTGAATGATGATTTCAGCCCAAATGAAGACGCTTGTAAAAGCAGCAATTCTGTTTGTAACTGGTGAAAGGATGCGGTGATTACAGTAATATTAGGAGACACTTATAGTCTTCTGTGGTTCTGCTGGTTGGATTTCTTGGCCATATGACTGGGATGGCTGATCTTTTGAATGGCTTTGATTTCAAAGCATTTATGCATGGTGCATTACCACATAATGTGATGAATTAGTGCTGAAAAGGTGTAGATACAGTTATTTTTGAGCCTGACCTTATCGAATATGCATTTGTAGGAGTTTCCCTTCAGATGCTAAATTTATGGGAGGAGAGTAATCAAATTACTGGAGACACCACAGAGAACAGAGAGCATGTCGCATGTTTTTTCCCACTAATATCCTAATTTTATTTTGAATGCCAGAAGAACATATTATCCGAACATCGTTTGCCAAGCCATGTTATTTGTATTTGCTTCAGGAAATAAAAGACAACTTTGAACCCTCGTTTAGGAGTCACGCAATACCAGGTCTATCAAAACTTCTAGCAACAATATTTGTCCTGTGGTTCTCTTCAACGTACTGTGGCTTCTTTATTTCTTTATTTGTGACTACACTAATTTGTACGCGACTACGAGTGATTCAAAAGCAGCGATCGTCATCATTTTCATTATTCTAAATATGTGTTAAGGCTTGTGGTTATTTTTACCACATTATTTCAAATGCAGCCATAATATAATTTTACTAGCCTTTAAACTGGGCCATATTATTGTCATTGTGAGTTTAAGTGGAATTATATTCCAAATAAACATTTGCCACACAGTTAAATGATGAAGCTTATTGAGACTAATCTGTTTAGCTATGTAAGAATTGGTCATTTATTGAAGCAGCATATTTTTGCTGAATAGTCCAGATACGCTCTCCTGAAAATCTGAAAACGATTCTTTAACACTATAGCGAATAGAAAATTGGGAACAGCTGTTTGGAAACGTAAATACTGTTTTACCTCCTTCATTCTCTGTGACAAGCTGGTGTAAGAAATCATCCGCAGATACGGTGGAAGAAAGTAGTTACACAAGAGAGCTTTTTGGGTATTTAAAAAGTATTCTGTGGAAAGTACAAATGCAATATGACACGAGCAGGAGATGAATATGGCTCTGTGAGCTGTGCTGATATAGAGACATATCACACTCCTGCTCGTGTCATATTGCTCATATATGGAGGGAAAGTTCAGAAGAGTTCAAGATTGAGTGGAAGTATAAGCACAAAAGATCAGAGATAAAGAAAATATATTTGCCACATTTAAAATACAGAGATAACAAGATGACAGTGTCCTTAATACAATAAAGTTAAATAAAGTGAGAGGAAAAAAAAAATATATATATATATATATATAGTATATATATATATATATATATATATATACACACACTGACCAAAATTATTATAAATGCAGCACTTTTGTTTTTGCCCCCATTTTTCATGAGCTGAACTCAAAGATCGAAGACTTTTTCTATGTTCACAAAAGGTCTATTTCTCTCAAATATTGTTCACAAATCTGTCTAAATCTGTGTTAGTGAACGAGATAATCCATCTACCTCACAGGTGTGTCTTAGGCTGGCCACAATAAAAGACCACTATAACATGTGCTTAACCTGCATTAAACCTGCTTAAACCGGTAAATATATATATACAGTACATATTGAACAGACAGTCTATTAAAACTATAATGACTGCTAGTAATATGTAATTGCAAAGTTATTAATATATCTAAAGTAGACTATCAAAAAAGTGGTAGCTACAAAATCACTAAATCAGTGAATTCAGAAGACTGCAGAACATAAATGACCTGTAATATGACATAAACACTGTGAATGACAAAGCTTGCAGCAGAAGATGGTTTTCAAACCAACACATCTATTCTATATTCCAGAGGAAACATCATTTCAGCTCATATACAATGTTGTTTGATAATCATGGCACACTTGAAACTCTTACAGCAGTATGATTGCGTAAGTGTACTAAGACCAGGGCAAGTTTTCATATGTTTTTAATATCTGTAACAGGTAAACATAAACAACACTGGCATTTATGATGGCCAACACCTTCTGTTTACTATCATGCTGTGTGGTGAATCGTTTGTGTTTCACTAGAATATGCTGTGTAATGAAATGAGCATTAGATTCAGAAAGTGTTTAGAAAAACGTTACACAGAAATAAAAGACTTGAACGTGGACACGTTCTATGCTACTGGATTAATGCAGTGTTTAATGAGACTTTAACTGTCACTGCATCATTCTGATAAAAACATTGCCCTTTTGTTTTTATGAAAACCCGCGTAGACAACAAACCATCTGTTTTACTGCAGGGCCACAACAATGCCAATCAAAGTCAAGCACTCTTTAATTAACAGTGCAGATTATATACAGTATAACGACTGTCTAGTAAACACGGCAGTATGTAAATGATTATGACGTCTTGCTGGTGTGCCCAAGCTTACTTCAGAAGCGTATTGTCATAAGCATTATTATTATTATTAATATTAGTATACATTTTGAGCCGAAACTTTCAGTACTGTTAAAGCAGATTTATGAGACACTTGATAACTGATCATATAATTTAATGATGCATTTCTTTACTTCAGAAAGATAGTTCAACTAATGTAGGGCTAATTATACTGTAATTAGTTATACATAAAGAGCATATCTCAATCTAATTAGGAGATGCTCTCATGCATATTCATATAATCAAGCATGAGTGCATGTAATGCTGGAGATCGTACAGTATATGTAAAGAGTGTCAGTGAAGTCAAAGGCTCTCGCTTGCTTTATGAAGGGACAGTGTTGCTCAACACATCTAACCAGTGATTAAACATCTGCTTAAACTCACATCTGCCTCTCTAATCAAAACTTCAATAGTGCCAGTGCCAGTACAATGTGATGATTCTTGAAACCAGTCTCAGTTCTTCAAACACGATATGATATTGAACAGATTGTTTTATACTAAAAGTGTAACAAATTAAAATGATGACACACAGCCTTCAATTATTTCTCAATTAAATAAACACTGTTGTTCACCAAAAATAGATAATGAGGTCTATATTTGTACCACAAGTCTTAATGTGCAGATCTGACACATACTTTTCTTTATGAATCAATGTATTAACTGCATTATGGTGAAGTGTGTTTGTATATGAACATTCAAAAACAGACACCTGTCAGTTAGAAACATGTGCGTCCCAAACACTGATCTACAGTATGTCAATCTTTTACATTTTTGCATTGATTATTATTATTATTATTATTGTTCTAGTACTTTGATATCCCTAGCTCAAATAAACGGGTTGACTTTGATGAGTTTATGTTGTCTGTAGTGGAACATATCTAAAACAATTAGTATTATTATTATGTAAAAGATACACATTTGCACATTAGTGCCTTAAATGTACATATTATTACACAAGAGATACATATTAGAACTTTTAAAATAGTAGCTATGGTAACAAAAACAGTAACAATTGTTTTACTGATTTTTTTGCATGTTATCATTTAAAATGACATAGTTTTATAACATAAAATATACTTAAAAAAAAAGAAACTTTCCCTACCCAAGTTTCAACCTCAACAGCAGCGAATGCAAATCTGGCAAGAGTTTTATGTATTTGTTTTTATATTTATATGTAAACAGTAAGTATCAAAAACTTTACCTGCTTTATAATGTAAGTGCATCATAACTGAGGACATCTAACATAAAATGTGATGAAATAAAAACTAATTACAGGCACATATACCCCTACATACAGCAGAGTTTCCCAACCCTGTTCCTGGAGACACACCAACACTTCATCAAATCAAACACACCTGATTCAGCTCGAGACCTGACGTTAGTCAGATAAGAGACACACTGATATAGAGGTATACTTAAGAGTTTAACCTAACAATCTTAAGTAAATGTTATCATCACACTGTTCTGTTAAACGGTCTTTCTGCTAAGCGTAAGACTCAAGGTGATGAGCTTCTGACTCTCAGTGTCACGCGGGAAATGGCCAGGTGTTGTTTTCGTGTTTTCTGCTGATGGAACAGGGGCAGTGTTCGATGCTTTGACTGTGATGTGAAGCTCAGGTGTGCATTGGGATTCACGTCTGTGCGTGTAGCTTCAGGCATTGAATCAGAGCATCTCTCAGACATCTGCCTCTCTGCCCTGCATTACACTGTTATTTAGTCAATAATGCATGATCATTTACTGTATGAATCTTACCAAGTATTACCATCAGATGAAAAAGAGAATAATCTTTGTTTTATATTCATGAAATATGCTCATGCAGTTTGTAGAATTATAATAATAAAAACCCATTACTGTAAAGAGAAAAAAATCCATGCAGCATATTATTTAAGTCATAAAATATTTAGGCCTACTCGTGTCTAATGGTACTTTGTGTACTCCCCTTAATTGACGTTAATAACAAAAACTGTATTACTGTATCTAATGAGAATCGCTCATTAAGAAATAAATGAACATTACAAATTCACTCAAAAGTAAAATGTCATGAAATATGATGGTTTAAAAAATGCTTGAAGTTGATTGTCATATGACTGTATTAATGTCACGTGTTTTATTTCCTGTTTCTCCTTATTTGGTCGTGTTTCCTGTTCCCTGATTAAATCGTTCTGTTCATCTGTGTTTATTAATGATCTCATTAGTTCTCTTTGTTTGGTTCAGGTTTATAAGTCTTCAGTTCTCCCTCAGTATGATTTGATTTGTGTTTCTGATGTTGTTTTCTCCTGGATTTATGATTAAAACGCTGTTGATTCTGCTCCTTCCTCGTGCGCTTCACTTAATAACAGCTACACGTTACAATTAATTAGAACATGTGTCAATGTTTAGTTTAACGAAGAGCACAAACATTACAAAACTGCATCTAGTTAATTCTTTAGATTGTATGCTTAAAACAGAATGAATAAACGAATGAATTAATAAATACATAATGTAAGTCAAATCTACATAAACCTATTTTAATTATAATTATGTTATAGTTTCTATATAGTAAATGTGCCTTGTGTAATTAATACAATTATTATTTTGCACACAATTTCTGTAAATATACTGTACCTAAAATAACAATACTAACATTGATTAATGGAAATTAACAGAGCATGTTGCACAATGCACAGAAAGAGCATCTTGTCATTTAATTCATACACACAGAATATATTTGCATGAAGTTAGTTAGTAAGCTAGTTAATGTACTATTACTGCACATTCTGTGCCGGTTCACCTCCACCTCCCACATCTGTCAGTGTCTCTGGGATGCGGATGAAGTGTAGGAAGATATTAATAAAAGGCTCCAGGTTATGTGCACTGGTCAGTGCTGCCCACACAGTACATATGTTCTTCTGAATGCAGTAACATCAACTCCAGACTCAAGACATTCATCTCATACAGTGATGATAATGCAGAAGTTACTTCACCTTCAGTATGCATGATTGAGTATAAACACAACAGTGTGTAGTACATGTGTTCCTGTGGCTCAGTGGTAGAGCATTGTGTAAGCAGCACAAAAGGTTGTGGGTTCAATTCCCAGGGAACACATATACTGATAAATATTGTATAGCCTGAGTTGCTTTCAATAAAAGCGTCTGCTAAATGCATTAATGTAAAGATAATATTCATGCTGTTATTGAATGATGATAATGAGAATGCATTCATCAGCCTCTGGTTAAAATCCAATTCAGCTTTATTTGTCTCCACTTCAACATGTAAATCAATTAATAAATAAAATGTATATGTCTTTATACTTAGCTGTATTATTGCTGATTTATTTAGTCTCTCGTGTAAATGTCCACTTTGGTATTCCTTGTTCTTTTAAGCAGAGAGCTTTAGAGTAAGACGAATGAGTCTGGCCTGCACGAGTATCCATCACCTTGAGACGCAGTCAAATGTTACTGAGGGACGTTTTACCAACACTGTCTAGCACATACTAAACGAGTCCGAGGTACAGCATTACACACTGCAGGAGAAACTGGCAATTCAATGGGAATGAATGAATCAAGAGAGAATACTCAAGGACTCTGTGCATTATCCTATCTTAATCGAAAGCATTAGTGAGATTCAAGACCTGCACAATTCATCAATTCAGGACACAATTCAATAACAACAACAAGTCTAATAGAGGTGTATAGAATCTATGCTTGACAGATTATGAAAGCTAGCAATTTGCATTAAAATGCATTGTAAAATATATGATTTGTAGCTGTATATACAATGCTAAAGACTAAAACATTTATTGAATCATTTAAAAATACCAGAGACATTGACAGTCTGTTGTCTTGTGAATACTGGATCATCTTTCATCCCCAAAAGCATTTCTCACTGTTTCTGTTCAGGTGTGTGAATAGAGACGTCTCACTATTCCTCCATAAAAATCCCAACAGGATATTATATCCCCTGTCACTCATAACTGCACCTTTAACAATAAATCATAAAAGAGTGTTCCCTCACAGCGCACGTCACGTCTGATTGTGTTTGTACAACACCTGTTGATTTGAAACACATAACGCTGTTATATTCTGTGTTAATGACATAGTAAGAGAAAATGTGACTGGTCTTAGAGCGAATGACAGGTTACACAAAACCTGACAGGAAATTATTCAAATATGTAAATCTGAGAATAACAAAGAGAATAACGAGCTGAACTCCTTTGATTGGACTGCACAGTTTAGTGACAGATGAGATTGCTTTGGACAGTAGCTCTCTAATAAATGAGGAGCTAAATGGCCCCGGCAATAATACGCCAGATTTTAATAACCAATGAATCATGCTCTTAAACAATCGGCTAATTGCTCCTTGCTCCAGAGAAAGAAGATGAGAGGTTATGTAATGCCAACTACCAGTGCACAGCCAACAAACCTTGTGCTAAAAGATCCTGAAGTCCAGCTGAGAGAGAGAGAGAGAGAGAGAGAGAGAGAGAGAGAGAGAGAGAGAGAGAGAGAGAGAGAGAGAGAGAGAGAGAGAGAGAGAGAGAGAGAGAGAGAGAGAGAGAGAGAGAGAGAGAGAGAGAGAGAGAGAGAGAGAGAGAGAGAGAGAGAGAGCAAAACTATCAAGTGCAATAGAAAGTCAAACTATCAAACTATTATTGGACAAATTTATAATGAACACATATCCACAAAATAAAGTAGGTCTAAATCTGGCACTAAAGGACATTACAGATATATTCCACCAATCAGCATCCATGTGCAATTTGAAAAAATCATCAAAAAGAAAACCAAAAAATACCAATGAAAAGTGGTTTGATGATGAGTGTAAAAGAATAAGAACGACAGTACGTAATCTATCAAATAAAAAACACAGAGATCCTGACAACCAAGACCTCCGCCTTCAATATCACGAAGCTCTTAAAGTGTACAAACAAACTCTAAAAGCAAAAAAAGAAGAGCATACGGAACAATTATTTCAAACAATGGAGGAATCAATAAATACCAATAACTTTTGGAACAATTGGAACACTCTCTACAGACCACAAAGGGAAGAATTGGCCATTCAAAATGAGAACATATGGAGGACACACTTTGAAAATCTGTACAAAACAATTGAAACAAACCCTGCTCAAAATGAAATAAAAACCAAATTAGAAATCCTGAAAGAAAAAATTAAAGACAATCAGAATCCCCTGGATTTCCAAATCACAGTAAATGAGCTAACAGACAGACTACATGCACTGAAACCCAACAAGGCATGTGGCATAGATGGAATATTAAATGAAATGATCAAATACACAAATGACAAATTCAGAACTGCAATAACCAAATTATTCAATATTGTTTTGAGTGTGGGATATTTTCCAGACACCTGGAATCAAGGCCTAATTACACCCATCTTTAAACAAGGAGACAAGTTTGAGCCAAACAATTACAGAGGCATATGTGTCAATAGCAACCTGGGGAAAATATTCTGTTCGGTTATTAACATACGGTTACAAAACTTTCTTAAAACCCACAAAATCTTGGAGAAAAGTCAAATTGGATTTCTGCCCAAACACAGAACATCTGACCACATTTATACCCTCCACACTATCATTGATAAACATGTACACCAAAACAAAACCAAAATCTTTGCTTGCTTTATTGACTTTGAAAAGCGTTTGATTCAATCTGGCATGAAGGACTCTTTCTAAAACTACTGGAAAGTGGGATTGGAGGAAAACTTTCGATTTAATCAGCACCATGTATAAGAACAATACATGTGCTGTAAAATAGGGAACAAACGGACAGAATTTTTCTCTCAACGACGAGGAGTTAGACAAGGTTGCCCATTGAGCCCCACTCTGTTTAACATTTATATTAATGAATTAGCCAAAGAATTAAACAATTCGACTGCCCCCGGCCCAACCCTAGCTGAATCAGAAATCAAATGTCTCCTCTTTGCAGATGATTTAGTCATTCTGTCAAAAACAAAAGAGGGACTACAACAGCTCCTCGACATCATAGAGACATTCAGTCAAACATGGGCTCTTAAAATGAATCTAACAAAAACAAAAATAATGATTTTTCAAAAGAGACCCAGGTGTAAGGAAAATAAGCACACTTTCAGAGCAGGACAGCAGGTCCTTCAACACACCCATGAATACACCTATCTGGGACTAAAAATCAGCTCAACGGGAAGCTTCAACCTGGCTGTGAATGCACTGAAAGCAAAGGCCCTGAGAGTCTTCTACATGATCAAAAATACAATTCGGTACCAAATTCCAATTCGAACCTGGCTAAAAATCCTAAAGCAATAATTGAACCAATTGCCCTATATGGCAGCGAGATATGGGGACCTCTAAAACCCAAGATTTCTCCAAATGGGAAAAAAGAAGAAATGGAAATTATGCACACCCAAATTTGTAAAAACATCTTAAAAGTTAACAGAGCGACCCCAAACAACTCGTGCAGAGCTGAATTAGGACAATACCCACTATTAATTAATATTCAAAAGAGAGCTATTAAATTCCACCAGCACCTGAAATGCAGTGATCCGAGCTCTTACCAGGCTGAAGCCCTGCAGTGGCAGGAGCAGAACGTGCAGAAGAGCGCACTTTTACAGCTGGTACTCAAACTACACCCAAACCAGCACAGCACCATTCGGCCCAACCAAATCACACAGCTACAAAAACAACACTACATTGACTATTGGAAAGATGCCACTAAAATACAAAAGAAGATGGAGCTGTATTTACAGCTGAAAAGAGAATACAAACCAGCAGAATACCTGAGCTGTGTGAAAGATCACAAATTAAGAAAGACACTAACAAAGTACAGACTGGTGATCACTGTCTGGCTATAGAGAAGGACGGCACAGACAAAGATGGCAGCCACGAGAACAGAGACTGTGTTTACTGTGCTCACAGAAAGAGCTGGAAACAGAGGAACATTTCCTACTGCACTGTGATTACTATCACCACATCAGAGCTGCATATTTACCCAAATTCAAGCTAATTCAACCAAATTTTATGGCATTGCCAAATACAGACAAATTAAGTCACATTTTGGGGAAAATTCAATACGATCGCAACAGCGGCAAGATATGTATCAGCCTGTCACAAACTAAGACTGTCAGCCAGTGGACAAACCTGAAGCACTATCATTTATTTCATGTTCTACAAAGTGTATGTATGTATATATATATATATATATATATATATGTATATATATATATATGTTTTATTCATTTATTATTATTATTTTATTTTTTTAGTAATGTCTTAAATATTTTCTTGGTTGTAAAAAAAAAAAAAAAAAAAAAAAAAAAATGCATGTACTTATTTACTTCATAGATCTATTCTTGTTTTATGTATTATATAATCATTTGTTTCTTATTCATGTAATGGACAATGCTTTGGCAATACTGTGCAAGTCATGCCAATAAAGCTCATTTGAATTTGAATTTGAATTTTGAGGCGAGAGAGAGAGAGAGAGAGAGAGAGAGAGAGAGAGAGAGGAGAGGCGAGAGAGAGAGAGAGAGAGAGAGAGAGAGAGAGAGAGAGAGAGAGAGAGAGAGAGAGAGAGAGAGAGAGAGAGAGAGAGAGAGAGAGAGAGGGGGTATGAAGTGATCCAACTTCTTTTCCTCGGCAGCTTTATTAAGCTGGTTCTTTACTTGAGTAGATAATAGTTTGGAGGAAGGCTATCTCTATCTATCCATCATCTATCTATCTATCTATCTATCTATCCATCCATCCATCCATCCATCCATCCATCCATCCATCCATCCATCCATCCATCCATCCATCCATCCATCCATCCATCCATCCATCCATCCATCCATCTATCTATCTATATAAATACAATTTGGGACAGCTGACTATTACACCAGGAACAACAGAGACTTTGAAATATTGAGGGTTGATGAAATATAGATGTTTATTTATTTATGTTTTTTCTTTAAAAAAGTGTATCCCTAAAGAAAAGCTGAAACATGTATTACCTAAAAAGTAGAACGTAAACAACAACAAACTATAACAAATTAAATATTACTTTTTTCAGCATTTGTCCCCTAGATCTAAAGCCTTATTTGGATTATCTGCTTATTTAAATTAGTGTTTTAATTATGCTATAACACATTGGTAACTGTAGGGATTCTCGGAGAAATCGAAACATATTAGAATAGGATTTTTTGTGACGGCGATACTGTATTTTCCACAACCCTTCCCTTAATGTATTTTTACCGCTATATCATAAGTAAAGCTAACTTTCCCTTCACTATGATCGGTTCACATGAGCATCTATGCCAACGTTTAAGTACTACTGGCTCCCATCTGACTCAAAAAGAGAATTAAATCAATAACAAGCTTCTCATCATGAACTGTGCTGAAACGTCACTGTAGTAGCATGTCAGATACAATCCTCATCTTAATTAATTTGTTCTTTTAATTAAATACATCATGTCATTGTATCACATATATAAGTCTTTTCCATTTCAATCAGTTTGGTGTTGTGTACATCTAGGGAACATGGCTGTTCTCAACTCTAAAGTAAATGAAATAATAATAATAATATACACTATATTGCCAAAAGTATTGGCACCCCTTCTAATGAACAGGTTTGAGTACTTTAGTAATATCCATGAGTACAAATCTTAATGTTTAAGCATATAATGATATTGTAGGGAATCTAATTGTATAGCAACAGTTTGGACTCTTTTCTATTCTAACATGACAGTGTCTCTGTGTATAAGACAAGAATCAAGAGAAATGATGATTCAGTCAGTGTGGAAGAACTTGACTGGTCTGCAGTAGCTGAACACCTCTGGTGTGACTTTAAATGAGCCACAAACTCATCACCAAACACTAATGACTTGTACATATGGGTTCAGTCATTTCATACACTTCAAAACTGATGCAACAGAGGTGGAAATACTATTTTTAAGTACATTAATTTCTTTGTTGCACAGTTTGGAAGTGCCTTTTTCTCTTCTAAAGAAGGGGTGCCAGTACTTTTGTCCATATAATGAATGTACAAGTCATTAGTGTTTGGTGATGAGTTTGTGGCTCATTTAAAGTCACACCAGAGGTGTTCAGCTGGGATTAGACCAGTCAAGTTCTTCCACACTGACTGAATCATCATTTCTCTTTTCTCTCTCTCTCTATATATATAGACTTGTTTATGTAAATTATTATTCGGTGATAGACTTTTGAATTGTTACCTGAGCCCGTAAAGCACAGTGCCATCTGGATGGAGACGGATCATTCTGTTCTTCACTGTTACACCGTGCACAAAAGACTTCTTGTCGTTTAGGAAGTATGTGTCCGGCACCCAGAGCTGATCGGCTACCCGGTTATCCAGCGTCAGGTTCAGAGCAATCTCAGAATAGGACAGACGTTTGTCTCGCCAGGCTTGCTGGAAATACATAGTCAATGTGTAGTCCTGAAAAATAAACCATACGAAGAAAGATTAATAGGTTATGAATATAACAATGTCAAAGAAAGAGGAAAGACAGAAAGAAGGAAGGAGGCATTTTTGAGTATATATTATTGTAATCTTCTGGGGTTTGATATCACATGACTGGCTTTAAAATTTGATGATGTGTTTCTTTAAAAGCACAACAGCTCTCAACAGGTCAAACATGAGTGTTAAGGTGCTGAGATCTATCTGAAAACCCAGGAGATGAGTACAGGTATAATAGCAGGAGAGCACACTGAACAAAACAGCATTTACATGAACCATTCAATCACTCTCTAAAGAAGAGTTCACCCCAAAAATGCCCTCGTGTCATTAAAAACCTGCATGCTGCTAATGTTGAACTGTCAAATAACTCATTAACCTTCAAAACAACAATGACATGTTTTGCATAAGTATTTCAAAACAAATCATAAAAAGCATAAATCTACACAAGCACACGAGAAAGATCCAGGCAGGTGACAGTACATGGGAGACCAGGGAGTCTTACAACACGTTTTATATTAATGTTTATAACTCAGTGTTGTGGGGCTATTTATTTCAAACTTTGTTACAATGTGCCCACATGATTCAGCTGCAAATTAAAGTCGTGCTGAAATATACAGCTAAAATGTGAAATGTCTTGCCAACAGAGAATAAGTTGTAACAGTAGGTGAGGTGAAATGTAACATTATTAGAAAACCTATGCATCAGTTACATATTATATTATAATATTATAAGGGACCAACCCCCATCAAGCTCACTCATTTCCCACTTTCATATTAAAAATTATTTCAAAGGTAAAAACTGGAAAAAGCTAAAAAAAAAAGCTAAAAGCTAAAATTAGTATTTTAAACCAATCATGAAGGATATAATTTGACATTGTTATAACTCATATAACTCATACTATAATGGTGTTATAACTCACATAAACCCTGGTTTATATGGGTTAATGTTCACCACAAATTAATTTGTAATTTAATTTATTTACAGTTTTTAATGCAATATATATACATAACAAATACAATATATAGAGCACATGCTCCAGCATCTCTGTAAAACCCTGTTGATAATAAACTGCATTCCCTTTCATATTCCTTCACAATACTTCCACTTTCCAAACCATGCCTCCATCACTCATCAGGAGCGTTAGGATTGGATTTATATATTATACAAATGTTAGGATTGGATTTATATATTCAGCACTTCCCGGAGTGTTCAAGCTGGGAAAACGTCTTTGAAAGGGAATATATACTAAGGGAGATCATTTGTAAATGTCTTCATTGCACGTATTAGTTCCAGGACAGACATTATTAAAGAAGTGAGCAGCTACTCAAATGAAAAATATAAAAAACAGCAAGCTCAATGCTATCCTTACTATCCCTAAAGTTTAGACACTGAGTCTCCCAGACCTCATCCAAACATTTAGAGCGGTCCTCTGTGATGGAGTTTGGGATTTCAATGTTTCTTCTAGACAGGTAAGATGAACTCAAGTGTTTGCACACATTAACTCTCTATCAAGCCTCAGATAAAATAAAACAATATTTTGTAAGGATATGAATAATTGTAAGGGTGACATGAGTAAGTGGTATTTGTAAAGGTTGTTTGAATATATGCTCTATTTTGTGACATAAATAACGCATAAACTACATACTTCACATTTAAAATAAATGTAATAATTAAAAAAAAAAAAAAATAAGTAAAATATATATATAATTAGAATAATGAGATTGCATGTGATTTAAAGGAATACGAAAGAAGAACAACAAAAATAAAACTAAAAATGTACTGTAAATAATCTGAACTATTTGCAATAATTATTTTATTACAAAAATAAGCACGCTCATTTTTAATCTTATGCCTAAAATGTAGAAAATCGCTTTGTTAAGTTTTCCTGTCTTGTCATATTTGATTCTGATTATGATAAATCACATAAAAAACACCCTTTTTGTATTTGCATTTCTGCCATAAAACAATTGTGGGACAAAAATGTTTGTTTCTTATATTTTACCTCACACTTCACCATTAAAATGAATTGTCACGCTGAAAGTCAAGCTCTGCTTCGGTGAACAGTAAAGACAACCGTATGTGTGTTTATGTTCCAGGAACCCTATTGATTATCCTTGAAATTATTTTAATTAGTTCCATGACCTAATCAAAACCATTGTTTTACCATAAAGTAGACATGTACTGTTTAGTAAACATTGTATGTATATATATTTCAGTTTGGGATTCATAAACCAAAGTTATAAAGTCAGTTAGTATAAATAATTCAGTTTAGAGCCTCCGTTAAATGAGAGGAATTCACTGCAAACACGTCCTTGTCATAATTACAGTAGATAGCTGTACATGTACATGTGTTAATGCTGTAAAGCAATTCACCCATTTTAGGAAATTGTGAACCCACTCACTAAACTTAGACAGAAATAAGGTTAGCTCAAGTAGTCTCAAAAGTTGCTTAACTCTTTATCATTAAAAGAGATTGTGAAAAACCTGTCTGCGGCACAGCGTGTTAAATGTCAGTCCAATGCACCTCAGAGGTGATGATGCAATTGTTCAGTTTACATGCTGAGAAACCCAATCTCAGTGTTGCTCTCTTGCTGTAAACATCATTATGAAAGGCCATGCAACACCAGGCAGGCTTTCGTGGCTTTCTCTTACCATCCTTAAAAGAAGTTCTGGAAAGTTTAGAAATATATTGAGTCTCTGAGATTTAGTGAGTTCGATTTGTGTGATCAGCAAGGCTGCTTAAGGTGCTAAGCTTCTCCTCATAACTCTTTTATCAGGGCAGATATTGGGATCCTGGAGAGATCCGTCTCCTATCAGGACACCTGTAATGCATTTACTCTAGATAGGAGTTTGAGTGTGGCTCGTAGCCTGCATGTGAACGCTCTATACATCCGGTGCACCATCAGAATCACTACAGCAAGGCAGCAAACTACATAAAAATAGCCGTCACCATTGCTATCCAACATTTTCTCAGTGGAGGTGGCTGTCAACGCTTAGAGATAATGAGCATCATGGTGTACAGTAAGCCTGTGTGGGTGGTGAGGGTTGATGCTTCTGACACCACAATGCATATGAAAGTCTGCGTATGTTTGTTAAAGGAACTGTTCAAAAACTGCCCTATAATTAATAAAACAAACAAACAGAGCTGGGGAGAAGCTGATTGCATAGAATCTCAATTCTGGACAACAAAAATCAAACCCTGGAAGATTTTGGGTGTGTACTGTTATTGTTGTTTTCATGATTATTAATGCTTGTTCACTGTTTATTATTTAGTTATTTTAGTAACGTTACTTCAACATACTACATGGAAATTAAATAACATATATATACATATATATATGGGTGTTTGGCTTAGTGTCATGTTAGAATAATTTTTATACTCATACATTTTGTTGTTTTAATATTTTGAATAGTTTTTAGCTTTTAACAGATGTTTAGTTTTGAAATGTTGTTGTATGCATTTGTCATTTTATTTAATTTATCTAATTAATGTGTATATATAGTATTTATAGAGTTTTAACTTATAGTTTTAGTTACGTTTTCTTATTTGTAAGTCGCTTTGGATAAAAGCGTCTGCTAAATGACTAAAAAGTAAAAGTAAAGATTACGCTACTAACTACAGTTTTCATCATGTAATCAGTAATCAGTAATGGACTCAAATTTCTACCCAGCTCTGATTTCTTTTTATGATACATGATTTTTGTGGTTTAAAGAAAAATGACAATTCTTTTTGAATAATTCAATTTCTATTTAAATTAATTTATAAAGCACAACTAAACACAACTATCGCTGACCATGTGCTGTACAAAGTAAATAACCATTAACAGAATTAAGACAGAGACAAGGTCACAAATAAAACTGCAAGACACAAGGCACAAATGCAAATCATGAATAATAAGCCAGATCAAATACAATGATTTTAACCTTGATTTAAAATGGATAGTGTAGGGGTGGTTCTGATTTTTGTAGCTAGACCGTTCCAAAGTCTCGGCGCGGCTACGGCAACTGCTCGATCACATCTAGACTTAAGTCTGGTTCTAGGAACCACCTCAAGCCTTACATTGGCAGACCTAAGAGCTATGGCAGCTTGCTGGTCTATCAACAGATCAGAGAGGTATGAGGGCGCTGAACCATTTAAAGACTTAAAAACCAAGGACAGCACTTTAAAGTGAATCACAGGTAACCAATGTAAAGACTGAAGGACAGGGTTATATGCTCACCCCTTAGAGCTCCCGTCAGTACTCTGACAGCAGGATTTTAACCATCTGAAGGCGGTTTAATGAAGATTGACTGATCCCCAAATAAAGAGAGTTATAATAATCAATCCTCGCGGTGATAAAAGCATGGATTACTCTTTCTAGATTAGTAAAAGAAAGAAAGGACTTCATTTTTACCAGGGTTCGCAGCTGATAGAAGCTTGACTTCACAATTTGGTTGACTTGTCTATCAAGCTTTAAGGCACTATATTTTACTATACAGCTTTACATAAGGTGCTAGCACACCAAGATTTAGATTTGGTATACAGTGTGTATCGGAAGGCGTAAACACCACAATCTCTGTTTTACCCTCATTCAGACTTTAGGGACATCCATGCTGTAACATCCAAGAGCCAGGCATCCACCGGGTCTAATCCATTCTTATGTTTCAAAGGAAGATATATCTGTGTGTCATCTGCATAATAATGATATCTTATATCATACTTCTCAAAGATAGATCCGAGGGGAAGCATATACTGAGAAAATAACATGGGAGCTAAGGTAGAGCCTTGAGGGACCCCAGAGGTCAAAAGTACATAAGAAGAGTGAAATGTGCCAATATTACCTGAGAAACTCCTGTTCGTAAGATAAGACTGGAACTAATTACTTGCAACAGAGGCTTACAGTTACATCAGTGCTAGTGTAGGATTATGTGTAGATTTAATGCTAGGTTTCGGGTCAACAGTGTAATTACATGTGTAAGTACAATGTAACAACATATACTCAATAAGTACACTGTTATTAAATGCTTATTTTCTGTAACTACACCCCTGATATACAGGAGGTCTGAATTTGTATTTTTAGGTGAACCATTCATTTAATTTGGCTACTGTTTTGAACATTACAGAGATGTATAAGCAACCATCCCCTGGAAAGAGATTTGTAAGAATGTCTTCATTAGAATCAGCTAACGGGACATCATCAGTTATTCAAGCTCATCAGAGAGCCGGCTTCATCTTCAGATTTCATCTGGCTCTACAGTAATGAGTGACCACCTCGTAAGAGGCAATTCAACAGAGAGGGTCACCACGTCTGAGTGCAACAATTACCAGACACAATTAGAGCTGTCTGAAGTTCGGTCTCATTAAGTTGTTGAGTTTAAATTCACGAGATGCATTGCCACGGGTGATATTTCAGTAACTTGTCCTGACATTACCTGAAACCAATGAGTGTCAACTTCCATTTCATGTGCAGAAGTTTTGACATTTCTCTTATGTAAATGCTTTTGTCACAAAAAAATTAATAAATTAAATAATACAATTCTAAAACCTCCAAAGTTTTAAGCAATATTAAATTCCAATAGAGATATTTCCTTGATCCATTTTGATCCATAGAGACCCACTGTAAGTTAAAATGGACCAGCTAGAAGTTCACATTAGTCTAAGTTGGTCTTTTCAGAAGAAAAATGCAATTATTTTACACCGCACCAATGATTTCCAATGAGGTGCCAAAAATATAAACAGTATGCAATCAACAAGATTGCTCTTCTTAATGTTAGCATGAGACAGTTTCGATGTGATTTTTGTGGACACTGAACCATGTGCAGCTCAAGAGACCAAAACAGAGATTCAACTAGGTCTGGTCATGGTGGATGGCTTTATAAAACCTGTGTAACCTAAATTACTGGTCCTGTTCGTTCCAAGGACAGCTTGCCTCGGTTGACTACCTTCTTCCCTATGTTGGCAGTGAATAGTTTTATATATATATAAACTTGTCGGGTGAAGGAAGCAGTGCAGGCGCGAGGGCAAGGCCTGGAGTGTTTTTTCTCCTCTTCTCTCGTCTACATTTGAAGTTGCTTCTCTATTTCATGGCAGTGCTCTGTGATTTGAGGGGCTAGAATGTAAAAGGCACTGGAAGCTCAGAGCGGCTGTGATGTAAATGACTGTTATACACTCTTCTGTCTTACTGTGTCTGTTCTCTGAGGGAGGTGGTTTTGTTGATTTGTGTGCATTGGCCAGGGGAAGAAATGACAGACCCTTGATGACTACTGAGAAAAGTGTGAAGCCTCTAATCATCTCTGCTAAGTAAAAATACATCAATAAAAATGCTTCCTATTTATTACACATCAGCAGCAGCAGAATCTGTTAATGCAAGACTGGGACATATTCAGTCTAAAATCTGCTTTCTTATATATTGTGTAGGCTATATACATCTGTGTAACACAAAATAAACAATCACTTTTCCAATCCTTCTAACAGACAAGTATGTGAATACTGAGTTGCATCATTATTTTATATTATTCATTCGTTGTGCAGTGCTGTTTCAGCTCTGTAAGAACTGATAAACCAACAGTATTTTGCAATTCATGAACGTATTTTTAATGAAAAGTATACTAGACCTACAGAAAATAAATATTTTACTTACAATTACTCATGTTTGTGTTGTCTACCCATCAAAAATTATGTTATTAAGGGCTTTTGATTTAAGAGTAAATTTAGTAGTTAATTTAGTGTGATTAATTATAATGAAATTAATGCAATTAACCATGCCCCAAACATAAAGTACAT
The DNA here is from genome assembly GCA_027564155.1 of Gymnocypris eckloni scoliostomus. NCBI lineage: Eukaryota > Metazoa > Chordata > Actinopteri > Cypriniformes > Cyprinidae > Gymnocypris > Gymnocypris eckloni. The sequence goes on from CM050433.1 coordinate 25,823,930, forward strand.
ACAGAGACCAACCTGTTGAACTGGTTTTAACTCGTCGCAATGTTAAAATAAAACATACAGCATGAAAAACAGTGCAATGCAAATAACCTGCAATAAATATTGTAGACAAAAAGGAGGGATTTCTCAGCAAATATGTATATTTGTGATTAATTGCACCTTAATCAACCTATCATGACGTTATTATTAATTAATAATAATAATACTGAATGTTTCCGTCTCCTCAGATTCAGCTCGGCTGTACTCACACCAGCTGAGATTGACTCTAGATGTTTCTGAAGTCACAGCAGGACAGTGGAAAGAAGTCTCACACAATCAGAGCAGTATCAGCGCTAGGAGTGGGGAGGCGTATACGCTAGACCTGTGTGTATCTCTCTATTCTCACAGATGAAGATGTCGCGGGCCGCCACAGGATACAGACAGTCTTTGAGCAGATTGTACACACTATGCTTTGGCTCTATAATGAAATGCCATATGTCTCCCTGTGCATCTCACAACTGCTACGTCTCTAAAACGGGAAGAGACACAAGACCATTGCAGTGTTGATCAGCTGCCTATGCATGTTTCAGACACATCCAATCTTTCAGGGGGTTTTCGTTATTTGATTTTATTTGTTATTATTATTATTTATTGCTACATGCTGCTGTCATGGTTGTCAATTTTGACAATGTGCTATTTTTGCATAAATTATTAGAATATATGTATATATATATATACATACATATAGTTACATATATATTGTTGTTGTTGTTTGAATTATTTGTTCCCTTGTGGTCTGTTGAAAATCTTTAACCAAACTTGGTTGCTTGTAAAGGTCTAGCTATATGATCACCAACACGTGTATTGAGTCTTATGGTCACCTTGTTTTCTTTGTAATTAGCACATGTTTTGTATTCAATTAATCAGTTCCAAAAACATACAACTAACTGAAAATAAACTGAAATAACTGTGCTAACTGAAAGAAAACAAGTGTATAAAGAATTGAATCCAGTAGTTGGTGATACTATAGCATGTTCATACCTGTGTGAATAAAGTCAGTACATTTTAATTCCAACGTCATAACATTAACCAGAATTATTGGGGAAAAGAAAATCAAAACGCCCACAACATGAGGTTTAAGAAAACCTTGTATCAGACTGTACCTGATTTGGCATGATACTAAAGTCTGTAAAGACTGCTGCTTTCAATACTGAACTATTTTAAACAAAAAGCAATTTAATACGAAACATGAGATTTCTCTGAGCAGTGAAAGAAAGAGCAGAAGTATTGAAAATCAAACTATTGTGTTGTGATTTATGACAGCTCACCTCTATGAATGACTAAAGTTAAATGAAGGTAAATGACGTCTCATCTCTTTCTCCAACAGTCTGTGCCCGTGCGAAGCATCCACTAATGTCTTTCTGCATGCACGCTCTGTGCAGGCTATTATTATATGTAGTGGGTGTCAGGCATGAGAGAATATGTGTGCTGATGTATTCATGACCATGTGCTTAGAGCAGCGGGCGTTCTGTGGTTTCTGGATCCTGCTGTTGCCTGGGACAGGCTGTCGTCCACGGGAGCCATTATTATGCTGCCCACCTCTCCCACAGCCTCATCTATTGATGAAAATTAGATAACATAACCTTCTTCATGTCCATGGATCGATACTGATCCATTTTGATGAAAACAAAAATAAAACATGAGAAATATAATGGATTTGATTTGTGTGTTGTTTTTGATGAAAGAACATTTGTTTAGGGCTCATTGCCTCAGTGGCACTGGAACATGTTTGAGGTTGGCTAATGTGTGTGAATGCTTGTGTACACACACACACACACACACACACACACACCCTTGGACAAGGACACCCCTGAGGAGGCAATATCCCTTCTCTATAGGAGAGACCTGCACCTGCATGAGATGCTGATGATGATGCATCGACAAACTCTGATGGCTGAGTGATAAAAATGTTACAAATGCACATATATAAAATGAGTAAAATAAAGCATATATGACTAGATGCTATAGATGCTTCGTGGACATAAACTAAACTAAAGCACCTCCTGAGAACATCTGCGGTGCTCACAAGAGAAGAGAACGAGTGAAAACACTTCACATGTGCATGCCAAGAGAAGAGGAGCGCTCGTGTCTGTTACTGAACATCTGAACATACACAACAAACCAGACAGCCATCAATGGATTTCCTTCTGTCTGTTCTTCAAAATATAATCGGATATGTATGCAAATGCATGCAACTGTGTCTAAGCAATGAGATCTCTTGTCTGAGAGGTCGCCTGCCACTGCGTAATACCCACATGTGGCGGTGGTTCATCATGTAGTCTGTGAACAATGTAGTCGTTTTAATGAGTAAAGTAAGGTATATTTATAATCACACAGTAATGTCATGCTGTGCAGTACTTCAGGTGGTCTTGTGTGTTTGTAGTGTTTAATAATCTGGTTGTAACTCTACTAACTGTGATTTATAATGCACAGGCTGCAGACACAGGTGTGTTCGAGTAATAAAGAGCTTCAACGCTGGAGAACTAGAGGATGTATTTGCAGTCAGTCGTTACAGTTATGTTATATTATACTGGGGAAATTCCTGGGAATTTGGTACTGAGAGACCAACAAAGCACCACAGATCAATATACTGTATTACAACAGAAACTGAACTAGCCTGCCAGTTGATTTCACTAAAATCTGCAATTTATTGTAAGAAATTACAGTTTTAGCTTTTAAAACCCTTAATTTTCCCATGTTTTTTCTATTATTTGATTTTTGCTTCAAATTCCCAGAGGTTTGAAACATAACACAGTAGTTTTACTAGTTCTGAAATGCCCTGAAGAATAAAACACTACAGCAGATGGCTGCCGAGGCAGTGTGGCAACACCAGTGTCACTATTCAATAAGATGAAAACACCACATTCTCACTCTCTATGACACTGTAATTCTCACCTGTGTAACTTACACCAGTCAAAGACACAGCACTAGGAGGTGAATGTGTGTGTGACCGGATCAGCGGGGGGGCTTTATTACACACTCGCACACTACTGCTATTAATCTGCTCTAAATAAACAGAGGCAGGGGTGCAATTCCCAATTTATACCAGCGCGCCAAAAAAACTGCATGGTGGCAGGACTCGTTTTCTCATCACAGTAACTGTGTGAAGCAGCTTTATATCACATGAGAGGATTGAGCGGTACAGATTTATGAGGACGTGGAATCATCACAGATTCCTGAAAGCCATCGTATCTGGGGTTAAATTAGCAGACTGTGCATGAGGATTTAAGGCAGTTCACCATTAGTCAGGTGACAATTGGATCAAAACTAATGTTTAATCGCGCCTCCATATCCCATTAAGATGCACTGCTTGCAGTAAGCAAAAGCTGTTCTGGATTGTTTGTGTCATTACCATTTTATCACATTCATTACTAAAAATATCAGCAGTGAAATGAGCCTATCAAGCATCATTCTCTAAACATCTCTCTCCACTGCATCAGATCATCAGTTCAAAATCATGTGGGAAAAAGACATGCTCTGGCAGTTTTTAATTTAATTTAATTTAATTTAATTTAATTTAATAATTTAATTTAATTTAATTTAATTTAATTTTATTTTATTTTATTTTTATTTATTTATTTATTTATTTATTTATTTTTTTTTATTTATTTTTTTTTTTTTTTATTTAATTTAATTTAATTTATTTTTTTTTTGTATTATTATTATTATTATTTTTTTTTTATCTAATATAACTTGAATCCTGGCGAGGAAGAGTAAACCCAGACCATGGATTTTCCTGGGTTGAAAACATGTCTCCAGTTGTAGCTTACATCCCTGGTAATACATATGCAAGAAACTGGCTTTTTATGACTGCAAGTATTTGATAATTACCAGAATGAATTATGTTTGCATAGGATATATGAGTTATCTATGAGATCATCAAAGCATCTGGAGATGTTTATATTACACTCAAAGTGGAAAATGTGAAGTCAGACTAACACTTGATTTATACAAGGCTTAATGAAATATTCTGCCTATATGAGTAGATGAGTGAAGAGTATGCACCTAATTTGTCTTAATCCTTCGCATACATTGTTTTCTTTTATCAGAGTTTGAAAGATTATATTTGACGACAAACAACAACATGTTTTTATGTCAGACAGCATCACAACAGAACATATTCTACACAGAAGGATAACTAATAGCTAGCTCTAAAGAATGTCTCATTCAAACTACTCTCTGGTCGTATACAAGAGTTGTGTGAGGTACAGAGTCAAATTAAAATTGCTAAACATGTTCTGGTGATAAATGAGTTGGCACCAGAAAACATGCATAACAAAATTAAATGATAAAACTTCAAATTATGTAAATTAGCCAACTTGATTAGAAATACAATGGAATAAATCAACTCTACTAATTAAATATTCATACATTAAACAAGGATTCATAAACATTCATACTTTGTAAAGTTGTTCATAGGCAAATGATTTACGCTTTAGATATGTTATATGTGTGTCTACACAAAATTAAGTGAACGTGTGTGTGGCAGAAACAAAATATATGTAAAATTAGTACATATTCAGAGCCAAGCCCAGACTTCTGTAGATGAATGTCACCCTTCAATTAAATAGTCAATATGATATACTTCATAATACATTTTGTACAGTTTTTTTCAACTGCTTACACGCATTTTCAAAACTTTGCCTCTTTAAAAAATAAAAAAAACTTTACACACATCCACGAACTACACACAAAATGCAAAATACCTCGCATCTCTTGCAAAATGAAGCACTGCATTCAAGATATCACAAACACATATCAAAAGCAAACACCTTTGCCATAATATTAATTCCTGTTAGATTTGTGTGTTGCATTGAGAATTGTGTTGAGTTTTATTAAATTGAAAACTGAGTCAAAGGCCAATAATTATTGTAAGGTTTTGCATATTTGGTGTGTGCTTCTGGTGTTTGAGTGTCAGCTTGTGTGATAAGGAAAGATTTTGTGTATAAGCAGTTGAAAAAAAAAAACTAATGGTTTAAAGTTTAAAAAGTAATCTAAAAAGTAGCCGGATCACATTACCTTAAATGAGTAACCTAGATTATGTTACTAACTACAGTTTTCATCATGCAATCTGTAATCAGTAACGGATTGTAATTTGTAAGTAATCCACCCAGCTCTGATGATACAACACATTGTGCCCTTAACACATGCAATCCAGCAGACAGGTGGGATATTAGCATAGCATAACGAGCAGTACACGGCAATATGCTGTCAATCTTGCCCTCGTGACAAACAAACAAGCCTACGAGCTGCTGATGGCTGCACATTGTACTCATCTTTCACTGTCAGCAAAACGCAGGCAGCACACTGCCAAATGACACACCGTTTCCGGAGCTTATTTCCGCACCCCTCCGTCTGGACGGGGAAGCGCTTAGAGCTAATTGACTGACAAGCAGCGGCTGAATCATTTGGTAATAAGGACTCATAAACTCTTGTTAGGGTGTTAGTGTTTTGTCATTAAGTGACTGAGGCATCTGCCTCCAGTTGGTAGCACATGTGCAACAGCTAAGACACTATGATTCAGCATATGCTTATTACCAATGTCCCAAAGGGATGAAACTCGCTTTCCCAGCAAGACCCTCGACTTTGGATCTTCATAGCACCACCTTGCATTTCCAAACGCCAAACTCTCTCCACGTGTGTCTGAATACTAATGTGCTCTCTAATGGAGCCATCTAACATGCCCTGAATACAATCTGCATCCTAGAGCTAGGTAGAAATGATGTGACAGAAAATGATTCTGCTACACCTCCTCGCAGGCTATATCAAAAATTCAACACCGAGAAGAAAAGTATTGTATACATTGTTGCAGACAGTGTTGTTGTGGATGCCAAGCAATATTGTAACTTTGATTTATAAAAGTGTAACAAAATATGTAACCAAACTCACATTTACAAAATGCAATTCACAAAAATCGTGACTCACAAATACACATATGTGTACGGAAATGTTTGTATGTTTTTACTAAGGCTGTCAAATGATTAAAAATAATATAATACCAGTCAATTAATCGCTAATCAATCACATATCAAATTCATCTGAGGAATTGTGTTAAATGAGAAAAGTATCACAGCATTTTTTATGAAATTATACTCTAAATAAGAAACTAAAACTGCTAGTAGGTGTCGGTACATGTCTTAATGAGTAAGTCATTGAGTCATTCATTCATTTGATTTGTTCAAACTACTGATTCATTCAGGAATGAAGTACAGTAAATGCCTCTCTTTATGAAAAGGCCACTGAATCATTAATTCAGCAGATTTTTTCAAAGAAGCTTAGTTCAAAATTCATTCAGAAATTGTGTGTTGCTTGGAGATGCACACCAGTTATGCCGTGGCTGTATAGATTGAGGAAAATTGAGAAAAAACTAACAACATTATGCCAAAAAAACTTAACCAACTATTAAGCTCTTACTTACTAAATTGTTGTATAAAATCAATATCGCATTTGCACTTGAGCTATTCGGGACAAATAACACAATTGTGTAATATTGCACTCGTTGCTTGTGAAAATGCAATAAACTAATTTGTGTCCCAATATCTTGAACTATAGGGCCATATACACAGGTCTGGGGACAGGACAAGTCTGTTAAACGCTTTAAACTTTTATAATGCGTTATTTTTAACAACAAAGTTTTAAATGAACACATTAAATCAACAGAATCAGAATCAGAATGAGCTTTGTATGTTTACTCAGGATTTTTTTTTTTACTTTGAGTTTTACTTTACTTACTGATTATGTATCAACCGATTTGAAATCATCACATAGTTGTTGATTACCTTGAATTTGTGTGGATACATGGAGGGGAGAAAATGATAATAAGGACATTATTTTATTATTAGCCAGTTACACTGCCCTCCAAGAGTTACAAACCTAGAAAAGTGAGGTTTTGGACAATATCAGCATAAATCATTAAAAAATGTGTGCAAATACATTAAAGTAACTTGACATTATCATTGAAGACCAGCAATAATATTTTTTATTTTGATGACATAATAATGGGAATATAAACATGTCAAAGTCAGACATGTCCCTTTGCCAGCTGTGATGTCTGGTTACTGGTTTAAACTTGGCCAAGATTTTTGGGTCAGCACACATTAATAGCGTCAACAATTGATTGGCAATTAAGTTTAGAATATAATAAACCAATTAGAATACAATTTAGATAGTTTACATATAGCTCTTGCCAATCAAATGACTTGTTTGACCCATTTTATAGAACGTTTCAGTGTGTCCAGTGTTTATGTAATAAAATATGTGTTCGTAGTTTGTGCTGTCCCTTATCAGTGCAAAATTATCACAAATTAAAAAGGATTCATGCCAATATTGTCTAGGGCGTTTCCAAACTTTTGGAGGGCAGTGTAAATGTGAATTTTAACAGGCCTATTGCTCAACTCTAACCCAGAGCTGGAATACGCTTACTTCCACATACAGCAAGCAAACTGAAGAAGCAAAATACTTGGATGGTCTGTTTCTGCGGAGAGTCTGAAGTGTGTTTCCAATGGGCACTGTACTGTCCCGTGAGGCCAAGAGAGAGCAGTCATCATGAAAATGACTAGTACTGTATGCCCAGACTGTATGTACTAGAGAACTGACACAGTACATTATACAAACATGAAGATGAAGACAAACCAAACAATGTCACTTGCAGTGGTCATGGCGTATTGCAAGAATATGCCATGACTTACGTAGACATTGTAGAAGATTTACAATGGTCTTGTTATGTTCTCTGATAAATAAAAGCTATACGGTTTCCCAGAGTTAACATAAAATGAATTGTAGGGAAGTGCAAGAAGTCATAATTGTAGTCTATCAAGACACAGAATAGCCTTTGGCCAGTAATCATTTATATACAAGGGAGTACAATTTCAATTAATTTCAGATTGTTTAATGATGTTGTATTTCTTAGGTTCTTAGTAAAAGCTTAATCAGGGACAAGAGCTGCAAATTCGCTATCAGATATAAGCATATACAGAGACAGAGAGAACATATGCTGATTAATATTGTGCAATTCTGTATTTCCCCATTGAATAATAAATAAATTGCTAGTGTAATTCATGTTTACAATATACTCGTCCACTGGGGAGTGTAAAGAGAAACCCACAGCCAGGTGCTTTCGAAGGATAAATCACATTAGCCAATCTATTCGGATGCACATTTTCTTTTCCTGCTAAAAGATTAGAACTAAACTGGTATCTGTGGCAATTTAAGACATGATGGCTGATTTCTAGTCGGTTTAAAATTATCAGCTGGTTTAAAAAGGTTATTAGCTGGTATTTTGGACAAGCAACAAACCAGCCACACGCTGGTCATGCCAACTCAATGTAGTCAACCAGCTAGAAATCTTCTACTGTACCATGTTAGAAAACACAGTTACCATCTTAAACTGGATTTTAAGTGTGACAACTCTTACAATGCAATTATTTAATCTGATAAGAAAAGAAAGACAGCACAATATTTAAATAATTGTAGGCAAATAATAAGCTTGCTTGACAACCGTCAAAAATAAATTACAGTGTATTGATGATTCTTGACGCATTATAAACAACACAATATGATGCTTCCCTTGTATCCTGATTCTTTAATATATAATGAAAAGCATTCTCTTTTCTTTGTCACGTTGATTTGTTGTTCTACTCTGTAAAATGAATTCAACGTTTTTGAAAGTGTGAGAGCCATTTCAATGATTCCTGCAAATAGTGTGGAGTAAAAAAAATCATTCATTTTAAATATTTAATTAAAAACCCTGGACATGGTTTGAAAGGCGGGTTAATTTCACAGCTGAAAATCCATGAGTGCTTTCAGATAGACATGTCCCTTTGCCAGCTTGGTTTAAACTTGGCCAAGAATGACAATTGATTGCCAATTAAGTTTAGAATATAAAGAATTAGAATCAATTTAGATAGTTTACAAATAGCTCTTGCCAATCAAATGACTTGTTTGGCCCATTTTATAGAAAGTTTCAGTGTGTCCAGTGTTTATGTAATACAATATATGTTCGTAGTTTGTGCTGTCCCTTATCAGTGCAACATTATCACAAATTAAAAATGTATGCCAATATTGTCTAGGGTGTTTCCAAACTTTTGGAGGGCAGTGTAAATGTGAATTTTAACAGGCCTATTGCTCAACTCTAACCCAGAGCTGGAATATGCTTCATACAGCAGCAAAAATTGAAGAAGCAAAATACTTGGATGGTCTGTTTCATGGAGAGTCTGAAGTGTGAATTTACTGTCAGACAAAGAGAGCAGTCATCATGAAATGACTAGTACTGTATGCCCAGACTGTATGTACTAGAGAACTGACACAGTACATTATACAAACATGAAGATGAAGACAAACCAAAACAATGGTCATTACACTGTGCATGTCATAGAAATCAAGAATACGCCATGACTTGAGACATTGTAGAACAATGGTCTTGTTATGTTCTCTGATAAATAAAAGCTATACGGTTTCCCAGAGTTAACATAAAATGAATTGTAGGAAAGGGCAAGTGCAAGAAGTCATAATTGTAGTCTATCAAGACACAGAAAGCCTTTGGCTGTAAGCATTTATATACAAGGGAGTACAATTTAGAATTAATTTCAGATTGTTTAATGATGTTGTATTTCTTAGGTTCTTAGTAAAAGCTTAATCAGGGACAAGTGCTGCAAATTCAGATATCAGATATAAGCATATACAGAGTAAATAGAGAACATATGCTTGATTAATTGTATGTACATATTCTGCATTGTGTAATATAATACATTTACTAGTGTAATTCATGTTTACAATATACATAGTTGTCCACTGGGAGTGTAAAGAGAAACCCACAGCCAGGTGATAATAAGGACATTAGCCAATCTATTCGGATGCACATTTTCTTTTCCTCCAAAAGATTAGAACTAAACTGGTATCTGTGGCAATTTAAGACATGATGGCTGATTTCTAGTCGGTTCAAAATTATCAGCTGGTTTAAAAAAGGTTATTAGCTGGTATTTTGTACAAGCAACAAACCAGTCACAAGATGGTCATGCCAACTCAATGTAGTCAACCAGCTAGAACTCTTCTACTGTACCATGTTAGAAAACACAGTTACCATCTTAAACTGGATTTTAAGTGTGACAACTCTTACAATGCAAATATTTAATCTGATAAGAAATTAAAGACATAGCACAATATTTAAATGATTGTAGGCAAATAATAAGCTTGCTTGACAGCCATCAAAATAAATTACAGTGTATTGATGATTCTTGACGATTATAAACAATACACAATATGATGCTTCCCTTGTATCCTGATTATCACAATATATAATGAAAAGCATTCTCTTTTCTTTGTCACGTTGATTTGTTGTTCTACTCTGTAAAATGAAGTCAACGTTTTTGAAAGTGTGAGAGCCATTTCAATGATTCCTCCAAATAGTGTGGAGTAAAAAAAAATCATTCATTTTAAATATTTAATTAAAAACCCTGGACATGGTTTGAAAGGCGGGTTAATTTCACAGCTGAAAATCCATGAGTGCTTTCAGATGCTGCTGATGAAAGAGCTCTTGAGACCGGGACTGGAGGAATGATGATGAGCGAGAGGAAGACAGAAGCAGAGGAAGTGATGAGAGAAACAGCGGGGTGTAGTAAACAGGCAGAGGAAGACAGGAAAGCAATAGATAGAGAGTGAAGGACAAGAAATACTGGAAAAGAAATCAGTGATGGGCCAGAGGACAGAAATCTCCGAGACAACTTCCACACAGCAGCAAAATGCGGTTGTCAGTTCACTTTGCAGAGCTTAATATGATTGTGTTAATGCATTTTAATTTAACTATCTACAACCAATATGACAATATGTCAGACCAAATAGTGTACCTTTTGTTAGTTTTAGAGATAATCAGATACCGGTGCTAGTATCGGTATCGGGTCTGATACTGAGACTGGTATCGGGTCTGATAATGAGGCTGGTATCGGGTCTGATACTGAGACTGGTATCGGGTCTGATAATGAGACTGGTATCGGTATCGGGTCTGATACTGAGACTGGTATCGGGTCTGATAATGAGACTGGTATCGGGTCTGATAATGAGACTGGTATCGGGTCTGATACTGAGACTGGTATCGGGTCTGATAATGATTGCTAGTCGTATCGGGTCTGAGACCGGGTCTGATACTGAGACTGGTATCGGGTCTGATAATGAGACTGGTACAGCATCGGGTCTGATACTGAGACTGGTTAGCTCCTAATGGATGCATCTGGTCTGCTAAAGATTATCGGGTCTGAACTAAGACTGGTATCGGGTTTAACTGATAATGATGGCTATCGGTATTGGTCTGATACTGAGACTGGTATCGGTATCGGGTCTGATACTGAGACTGGTATCGGGTCTGATAATGAGACTGGTATCGGTATCGGGTCTGATACTGAGACTGGTATCGTATCAGGTCTGATACTGAGACTGGTATCGGGTCTGATAATGAGACTGGTATCGGTATCGGGTCTGATACTGAGACTGGTATCGGTATCAGGTCTGATACTGAGACTGGTATCGGGTCTGATAATGAGACTGGTATCGGTATTGTGTCTGATACTGAGACTGGTATCGTACTTGTTAAAATGCCTCAATACCAAACACCGATGCCACACAGCATGTGATAAGTGCCTTATTCAGACAAAGAAACACAGACTAACAGAACAACAGACAGCAGAATGGAGTTATTAGAGATTAAGTATGTCTAAGAAGTATATGTATGCAATTACTATAACGTTAAACATTTAGTATTACCACCTGTATAGCTGATAAGCAAAGCACGCTGAGTGTAAATTGTAAATATAAAACAACATGTATAGAGGCATTCACTATAAACAACATATACTTAAATATTTACATTAACCCGACTTTATGGCTTTGAAAGGCGGTTAAAGTATCAGCTGAAAATCCATGGGCTGTACTGTACTTGTCCTTCTCAAATATCTGCCCACGTTGTGCATGTTTTGCTTGGCTCATGAGTGTTTATGGATTATGTGAGTCACTTTGGAATATAAATCACAGCATGTTTCAGATGAAAAAAAATGCTAATCATATTTCTCAAAGATTTATAACGAGTGGTTATTACAGCAAAACGTGTGATTACAGTACTGTGCCGCTGCAGAGCAGCTCTAATGATATTAAATTAAAGATGACGTACCATAGAGCAAAACAATTAACACTAAAACTTGTAAAATAGATTTCAATGGACATAATTAAGTGTGAAAATAACTGAAGGATATACAGTATATATTTTATAAATAATGTTAACCAACAAACATTATATATATTATTGATGTATATAAATGAAAAATACAATGAAAATGCTCTGTATTGGAAAGTACCAAAAATAAAAGTATCGTATCGGACAAGTACTGGAAAAAGTGGTATTATGCATCCCTAGTTAGTTTGTGTTGTGTGGAAAACTAGACGCCCATCTGAGACTATTCTACATGTTGCCTTCTCCTTGTGACAGATCACGTTTTTATAAGACACCAGCGAAAAGCAAAGAGGCAACATTTCAGCAGATCTGTCTGTATTAAATCATCCCTTCTGTCTTCCAGCAGAGGAGTATATTTAATTCTGGACAACGTCCCATACGTCTCCAGTGTGCTGTGTCTGCAAACACAGGTCTCCATTCCCCTGACTTCTGTTCTCTGAAAACGGCTGTCTAAATTCAAACATTTGACTAAAACACAGAGAAGAAGACAAATCAAGGGGAGAGGGAAAACATATACTTCATGTTAGTCGAATATGTGTAATACAGAAGTGTGCTACACACAGTATTTCACATATCTGAATATGTCATGTTAGTACGTTCAGCTGAATGTTAATGTGCATTAATAGATCACCTGAAAATACTGTCATTATTTACTCCCTCGTGTTGTCACACTAAACCTGTGACATTTATTTCTTCAAGATGTTTTGACGTTTGTCTGGGTTCTTCCATACAGTGGAGAAGTTAAGGTAGATGGATGATGTGAATGTATTTCCTCGTTCAGCACGATAATGCACTTGCCACACTGCAAAGAAATGGTTCAGGAATGTTTGAGGAACATGACGAGAGTTCAAGGTATGGCTTTGTCCTCTAAATTTCCCAGATCTCAATCTGGGATGTGCTGGACCAACATATCTGACCCACGGAGGCCCGACCTCGCAGCTTGCATGAATGAAAAGATCTGCTGCTAATGTCTTAATGCCAGAGACGACACGTTCAGAGGTCTTGTGGAGTCCAAGGACTCACACTGAGTCCAAAATGTGTGAATAATGTGCAGTGTCGAGTCTAATGCAAAGTAATTCATTACTGTAACTGAATTCATTTCCCTTGAAAAAGTGAAGGGATTACTCTTAATTGTTCTGTAATTTAATTACAATTGATTACACATTAATTACAAATGTAAATGCATTATATACTGTCCAGACTATGTAGCAATACTACATAAAACAATGTTTTTTAATGCAATGTTCTCTCTTTAAATACTTTGGTCAGTTCTAGAATACTTTATGCAATTTTATATTATCGATCTGAAATAATTAGAAGATCAGTTTATGTCTATCCTTGCATTGCTCAACTGGTCGAGGTTAATATGGGTTTATATAGAATGATATAGATAGTAATGCAATACTTTTTACAGAGAGAGTGTAATCTAATTACAGTGTTAAAGATGTCATTAGTAGCTAGTAGTTTTTATAGTAGTTTACCCAACATTGATAATGTGTATTATTACATATACAGTACTTGTAAATATAACGTCATGTGTTTTTATTCGATGCATGGAAACGTGTTTCTCACAGATGATCTGTTCACACTATGCTGTTTTTGTGGAGTGATTATTCCTTCCACTGTACCAACAACAGTCTTTTGCCATTTTACAGAATAAAACGCTGAACGTTTTTCATATGTAGCTTTTGGGAAGAGACATCATTCGCCAGCTTCACAAGTTCTGTCATTATCAAAATGTAAAGATTGTAAGCATTCATGCAATCATCAGATGTCTTTCTAGGAATTTATTAAATTAATCTGCAGATGAAGTTTCCCAAAACCAGAGTTCACACCAAACAGCATCGCAAAGTTGAGTGGCTGAAACTACAGTGTTATTAGAAGCATCATTTATTGTTAGAATAACATGTGGACTTAAACATATATCTATATCTTTCATTCCTTGTGTAGAATGTCTACATCTTTAAGAGTCAACAGAATGAAAGCACTGTTTGTGAAGAGTGTGCATGTACAGTAAGTATTCTACCTCTAGGGTACCACAGAGTTTGATGCACAGGGATGGAGTCAAACATCTAGAAATAAAGCAGATTTGATGGAGAGTAAACTTTAGATGATGTTCAGTGTTTACAGCAGCATCACAGAGACATTACTTGGAGAAACTGCATATAAAGGTGAATATATATATATATGAACGAGCATGTAAAGGCTGTTGTTCTACACCTGACATCGTTAACAGCAGTTGTGTATTGCTGAACCAACATCATTATATGCGACAAAATTACTACATTTCAATAAACAATCATCACTAGCTGGCTACCTGCTTTTTCAATATAGAAGCATGATTTTAGTTTGATTAGAATAGACAAAGAATGTAGGTCCACTAATGTATCCGTCTTACACAAAAGAGAAAAGCGCACTTCTAATTAAGGGCCATGCATGCGACAACAATGCTTCCCCAACAAATCATGCCGCTCTGAGTGGATGGCGACTGAAGATGTGACAGAATTTTGAATCTCTCTGACACTTGTTTCTATCAACCTTGTTTCCAAGCAACCATAAACCACATGAGCACAAGAAGTGTGATCCGGTCCCAGTCATAAACTCATGTACCAGCTGACATGGCTCTGCCAGAACTGTGAAGTAATGCAATGACTGCTCATATGTTACGAGTAATCAAATAAAACTTGCACACCTTATGTAACTGCTCAGATCTTCTGACTAATTAAATTACCACACGCTTGTCATATAATGTGATGCATTTAAAGGGAACTCCTAGAAATAGATGCCAAACAGATACCAAATATGTATACATATATAACCATTGTGAGCCAATGTGATCATTATAGTCTTGAAACGTTCCCGAGTGAATCTTTGCCATGAAGATGAAATACATATATTCTTTCCAAATGTGTTGCTTTTTCTGGTAGCTTTCTCTAATCCATCAAACAATGGCATTGTTAAATTGTGCGTGCACGATAAGACTTAAAAAGCAATTAAGAGCCCTTGCACGTGATCGATACTTTCATCTGGCCTTGTATACAATAGAGAAAAACTAAAAGCGATTGATCAAGTCCTTAGGGGAAAACTATATGATGCTGTTGTAATATTGTACTGCATGAATCATGAATGAAGGAATGCTCGCTTGTAAAGGATGAATTATTTATATTTGATTTATTTATTTATTTTTAAATGCCATAATACACACACTATAACCCATTTTGCATATTGCTAATCTGTTGTAAATATAATGCAAAATTAGAATTAGATTATTCTGATGTTTTGTATGCCAGATTATGCCAATGGCACCTTAATTGTGTTTATGGTAATAATAATAATGAGACATCCTACCACTCAATCAGGGGTTGAATGATAATTATATTCTGCTATTACATTATTATTATTATTAAAGAAATAAAAGAAAGAAAAAATATATTTTTCTCTAGGAGTCATGCACACAATACATGTCCTTTCCTCAAAATATAAGATACATAAAAGACAAAGGATGAAGAAACACAGGGCTATCAAGATGTTTGAAGGGTTTTTAAGTAACACTTGTTTGAACTGTTTTGACACAGCGGTTAATCTTGAGCAATGATGAAACACAGATCAAAGATGTCTGTCAAGCACAGGTTTACGTAGAAGCGCAGGTTATTATGGTTTTACAGGGTTGTTTACTATGAGGTGGAAATGAAACTTGCTTCAGTGCTTCATCCAAATATTTGGGTGAAAAAAACATGAAATATTGTTTTTATTTCTAAAGTGACACAATGAAGTCTCTAAGAGAAGGCTCTCGTTTTTCTCATATCTGCCAATCAGCCTGAACGGGTGAAAAATGACTAATTACATAATAATCAACAGACTCACTCTGACAGCATGACTTAATCACATCCAAACTGAAATGAACCTAAAATGACTTGATAAGGTGTTTAGAGTCAGACCTTCAAAACTGTATATGATGCAATCGATGGAAAAATGACTGAGCTACACCCGTTTCAAGTCGATTTTGAGAAACAAAATCAAAGGTTTTATTAAGGGTACAAAGAAAAATCACCTAGCATTATTGCTTCTTTCCCTCCAGTTATTTTCTTAATAATACAAATTACCATATTAATAATCGCAGTTATTGTTATTACAAATAAGGAACAGATGCAAAAAACAATACAACAAATATAAGAAAAATAATGCATTACTTTTCATTTTACATTTAAACAAACGCATTCAATTAATAAAAACAAATAATCAAATGTAACAAAAACCCTTTAGTGTATCCATTTCAAATACATGAATTATTACAACTATAAAAGCAGTTCAATCAAGAGCAGTGAGACAGACGGTCTATATTATATTAAGACCTACTGTACGGCATGGATCTAATATAATGTTACACATCCAAAGGTTTTCCCCAACAGTTCCCCAAACGTTCCCTTCAGACAGAACAGATTGTGTTTGTGTGAACACTTAAATACTGTGATTCGGTGTTATTTATGGAGACGACGCACTGATGGAGCGCTTCGGATGAGAGTAAATGTACACTTTACAGAAAACATGCACATAAAGATAATTGTAGATGTGTAAATACTCTCTGGAGCATTCGATTCGGATCACTAGATGAGGGCTTAACGAACTAATTTTTGTGAAAACCTCAAATTAGACTAAAATTGTTTCACTTATTGCTCAAAATTAGCCCGTGCACATTCCGGCTCATTTTACCAGCACAGGTCACAAATGGTGAAAAATGGTGACTATTAATAATAATGCAGAACAATGGTTATTAGTAAACAAATAAAAGCTATAATAAATTAGAGTAACACTTTAGTTTAGCAATCAATTCTCACTATTAGCTAGTTGCTTATTAGCATGCATATAACTAGCATATTGACTGGTAATTAGTACTGTACTTATAAAGCACATATGAATGTATTATTATTGTGCATGACCATATTTTACATCCTTTAATCCAAACCATACCAAAAGTGAACAGCTACCTTACTAACTATTGGTAAGCAGTTTACGGATGCAAAAGTTCTAGTTAATAATTAGTTAATAGTGAGAATTTATACTAGTAGCCACTATACCAAACAATACAGTGTCTGAATGGTGAACTATTTTATTTATTCTATTAGTGCACTTTTTTGTACTTTTATAGCACTTTTGCATGTAGAACATTACTCTTCATATTTAGTATAAAATGTAGTATTTCATATGTAAGTATGCAAGTAATCATTAGTGTACAGAATACCCTAAGTATGCCAAGATGACTGTTAGCACTGTTAACCTCATTACGAGTAATAAAACATATGTTTTGATTAATCTCAGCAACTGTAGTAGGTTATTGTCATATTTACATCACAAGTATTTTACAACTTCAAAGACCTCGATATAATAACCAGCTTACAGTTTCATAAACGTGGCCGGACATGAGTCCATGGTTTATTAATCCAGTGACGCTAACCGTTCAGTGGAAATGCATTACCTTTCCCATATCCAGTGTTGGGAAGGTTACTTTGGAAATGTAATAGGTTACAGATTATAAATTACCCTACTTAAAATGTAATAACAATTACTGTATTAAAGTAACGTAACTGATTATATTTGATTACTTTTCTAAATTTCTAATGTTTTCAACTGTTAATCATTTTCAAACATGTTAACCAGGCAGGTTTATTCTTACAGTAGTGCTCAACACTGATTACTGACTTTCATCACTTTAATTAAGATTATAATATTTAAATTTTAAAGCAGACATTGGATGAAAAATATCTTCATTTGCATATAAACTTGTTTTAGCAGTTTGTGGACACAACCACCCTACAATGATAGAAATTCACTCCTTTTTTAATCTCCCCAAAAACCTAAACAGTCTCAATTATCAAGCCATTATGATTTTGGAGCGAATAACCAGCGCTCTCTTCCACCTTCAGTACCACGACTGAGGTGAGACCCTTGAGCAAGAACCGAACCCATGACTGCTCTGTGTGTGTGTGTGTGTGTGTGTGTGTGTGTGTGTGTTCAATGTGTGTGTCTGTGTGTGTTCACTACTGTGTGTGTGTGTGTGTGTGTTCACTACTGTGTGTGTGTGTGTGTGTGTGTGTGTGTGTGTGTGTGTGTGTGTGTGTGTGCACCATGTGTGTGTGCGTGTGTGTGTGTGTGTGTGTGTGTGGTTTATGAGGACTGTGTATAATGTGTGTGTGTATGACAGGTATTACAAGGAGAAGGTGATTTATGAGGATATTTTCAGTGTCCCCATAATGTGTGTGTTATAAATCATACAGAGTGTGTGTGTGTGTGTGTGTGTGTGTGTGTGTGTGTGTGTGTGTTTAGTGTGTGTGTGTGTAGTGTGTGTGGGCAATGGTTTATGAGGACACATACAGATTGTATATATAAAACCATTACACCTATGGAGATTACAAGGAGAAAACCATTTATGAGGACATTTCATGTGTGTGTGTGTGTGTGTGTGTGTGTGTGTGTGTGTGTGTGTGTGTGTGTGTGTGTGTGTGTAAAATCAGATGTAACTCCTTTTATAATCCTTAACATTTTATTTAATAGTTATTTAATTAAACTGTAATTTAATTACACATTTTATCTCAGTAACTGTAACTGATTACAATTACTTTTATTATGTAATTAAATTACGTAATTTAGTTACATGTAACTAGTCACTCCCCAACACTGCCCATATCTTTCCATGAGCTGTCATTGCCTCTTAAATGAAACAAACCAGCAGCTGTGTCGTTAGCTGTAATAATGAAAGGGCTTCAGCGCTGGAAATGTTTTAAGCTTTATTGCAGTTATAACTAATGATCAAAGCTGCTGAAATAAAACACTGATATCAAAGCACAAATGCAGCTGTTAAAAAATACAAAGCCCAGCATTTATAGACCTTGTACTCATTAATATAATGGATATAGTCAAATCAAAATGATTTAATAGACAACCTGGGAAGATGTTCAGTGTATAATGACTTAAACTGGGGTCTGTTCCTCACACAAAGCTATGGCGACGTTTTATATAACGAACTGTGTGAA
Organism: Gymnocypris eckloni scoliostomus; assembly: GCA_027564155.1. Lineage (NCBI taxonomy): Eukaryota > Metazoa > Chordata > Actinopteri > Cypriniformes > Cyprinidae > Gymnocypris > Gymnocypris eckloni. The sequence goes on from CM050433.1 coordinate 25,843,208, forward strand.
AATTAGTCTTTCTTAATGGACACTCTAGCCCTGTAAATCATACTTTGTGTGAAAAGAAATAAAAGATGTCAAGTTGTACTGCCTCTGCTGATCATCTCAACTGGGCACTGCAGAGATTTGCACGTATAAATGCAGTTTAGATGCACATATTTCCAATGAATTGGATGTTAAATCAACAGCATGAGGTTCTGAAGTCGAGTACGCCGATGTAGCTGCACTTTTGGTCAGTATTATGAATCTGTTGCTGCCTTTTCCCTCTAGCAACTGGTGCTTATGCAGATGGATAGTTGCAAACCAAACTCACTCTTAAAAGTAAGATATATGCTTTTTTTTTCAACCAACAGAAAGACCATAATGCATATAAGATTGCCCAGATCAAAGTATAGGCACAGTAATCAAGTATCCAGGAGTCTTGTGAGCAGAGAGGCATTAGACACCGAGCTGTAGAGCTGCTACAAAAGTACTCCAGTTTCTCAGGTTTCTCTTTCTTCTCTGGGAATCGAATTTCCTCGCTCACCACTGTTCTTCAGATTTTCTTCTTCAGCCTTTCTCTCTCTGTGTAACGCCTACTCACCAGCAGCCCAGCACCGCTCGTATTATTCATATTAAAAATACATTAGGATAGAGACGGGAGTCATTATGTGACCAAGCTATTGTATAACCCAGGGATGATGCAAAAAACCTACGTCTAGTTCACATGTCCACAAAGTCTAGTTGGCTCTCTTAAGCCTATTATTTAAGAAATGACCATTTAGCTGATTGGAACAGAGGTGTTTATCTATTAAACTGATGCTGAACTTACACCAACCTGACAGCACAGAGCAATACATTCATCAATAACCGTCTATAACCGTCAAGACACGTCTGATAGGCCAAGCCTGGTACCTGAAACCTACAAGCAATGCCAGCAAACCTCTTTAGGTATTTCAAAAGTGTTCACTCAAATAATATAACACACAGTTTCATCAGGTATCACGTTTCTAAGTAGATGTTAGATGACACCTGAGATGGATCATAGATTTGCTTGAGTATGCATTCAATCTACCATCAAGAGCATCACATGCTATAAGTGCTGTCTGCCATCTGTAGTGAGCATAACTTTGTTTTGTACGGTACTTGTCTTGTTTTATGTATTCTCCACTGAGTTTATGTAATCGTGTGTGTTTGTTCTCTTTGTTTTAGCCAACTGACACATTTACAGAGACGTCCATAGACAAAAACACTCTTAAATTTGAAACCCACAAAATGTGCATGAAAGCCTAACACAATTACACATGCATGGAAACTGTTCTCTTACAATACACGGCATTCATTAGAGGACTGCTCATTCAGTATATATACTGGTGCAACTAACATATCACTCTGATATGATCAATAAGGTCAGCACTAGTGAAACATGAGTTATAGATTTATTTCAGCACTATCTAATATACTTTTAGCCAGATTGAGATGAAAAAACACATAAAGCACATCTAAATGTGAACTTTGGAAACGATACACCTATGGGTTTGTTGGTAGTCATTAGTGTTCTGCCGTTTTTAGATAATTAGTGATGTTATAACCCGAGTGGGCAGCAGCTGAAGCTGTCAAACATAGTAACACTCGCTGAATTGTTATTTCTTGTAGGTTACACTCGTGCTTGCAAGGCAGAAAACATAGTGTTAACATTGTACACAAGTTAATGATTTAGGCTTTTAGACTCTATGTAATGTTTTACAAATAAAAATCATCATTCATTTTCATTTTACATGAGATGATTTAAAGTGTGATTATAGTCTGTGCAGACGATATTAAGTAAAGATGTTTATAATCAGGGTTAGAAGTTCAGATCAAACCCTATCAAGAATGTTTTAAGAATAAATGCCATGCTGCTCTCCAATCTCAAGCCCATGAAACACTACTGGGTTCTGTTTCAGCAAACAAGCGTCACACGTATATTAGAAATCACTGACCATAACTACTGTAAATGCCTAAATGTACGTTATTTAGTGCTTGACCATGAGACGGTCAAAGAGAGAGAACAAGAAGAACTGAGAGGTTAAAGCTAGCTCCATCGGTGCTTGAAATGAGCAGATCGTTTATTTTCAATATGACACCGGACAATGCAGCTCCTATCATCTGTTTTACAGTCAATAGCTACTAATATAAAATAAATGAAATGTATGTTAGAGAGGCAAACATGCTCCTTATCTCAAGTGTATTGAAACAGCACAGTCCAGCTGGGTCAACAGAACACACAAAGACCAGCACACGCTTCGGCTCGAACAGATACGCCACTCATCCTAAAACATTACCCATTTCACGCTCACACATTTTCATGTTTTCAATCAGAGCCGCCAGAGGTCACCGGAATGGTGTGTCACGCGATTTATGGCGCATTATTTCATCAAACTACACATTACTATCAGCATTCCTACACACAATAAATCTGAGGATTATGTGTTTACATGTTTTTATTGTTTATTTTTCTTTTTTTGGGACTTAAAAAGATTGGGATGTATTCCAAAATCCTCCAACGCTCACGCTAAGCTCTCAGCCTCTTTGTTTCCTGAATATTTGATGTGTTTAAAATCAACTTGTTCTGGGAAACTTTACAAACTGATTGAGTCCTCTGTTAACTTCTATCTGTGGTAAACTCTGCTTTGGAATCATGTAGTTGTAGACAAGGAGCACCGGTGAAATAACAGAACAATCTCCAGAGGAACACTCTGTTGTTCAGAGGATGATCTTGTGTTGTTCAGCATTGTTTTGACACATGAGACAAACTCTAACACGCAGCAAGAACTATAAACTGAATGTGGATGGCATAAGAAAAATCTCAAAGGCTTGAGCTCATACTGACTTTGGTCTTGGAAAACAGGCCACTGTATGAGACGTTGCTGAGACGTATTTTGAAGCCACGGTTTACTCACTGCTGAAATAACTGATTTAAAAAGACCTAATGTGTGACTTTGAGTCAAGGTCATGGTAAGAACAAAGACCACAGTGAAGACAGTGTGCACTTGCAAACATCAGTCTGCACCTAAGATCAAAAAGCATCAGGCTTCACTTGAGCCTAGAAGCTACAAGACCGTTCATTAGCACCTGGTTTCACTTTCACCCCTTTGTTTGCATGCATCTGTCCTTCGGTGAATCACGCACACCCGAGGCGCTGCGAGGAGCACGACCTTCCCTACAACTGCACCCAAGAAAATGGCAGGTTGTTAATGTCATGAAGCTTTTACAAGTCTATGTCGGCGAGTCATATCGCCCTGCGGTCACGTCTGACCTTCGCTCCTCTCTCTGGGCAGACCTACTATACCATCTAACACCTAATGTGGGCGATGCGAGGTCTTTTGATGATGGAGACATGTGACCATGTTCGTACGTGGACAGACTCAGAAGCAATATAAAGCTATAAGTTGAAAGCACAGAGGCTTTTGGCTTCGGCGCAGCTCCAGCGGGGTAATTCCGAGCAAGCCTCAATATAAGTTCATATATAATTTAATAATGCAATGGAGCCCCAGTTCTGAGAGCTCTATAGGAACAGGGTAACTTTATTTCAAGAAAATGATTGCTCTGCTAACAAAGATGGAAGGGGTACATTTCAAAACTCTTCAAGCTTCAGAGAGTCGAGTCATTCATACATAATGATTCATAAGAGAATAACCCGAGAGGAAAAGATCAGGGTGCTAGTTCCTCAAACGAAGTATAAATTCATCTAAACATGCTTATGTCCAATTCATTCTTCTCAGGTCCATGTAGCTGTGATATGACCTCTGATTGTTAGAAAACCTTAAATATGTGATTTAAAATCCAATTGGAAAGCTAATACAATTCTTTGAATGGCATTTCAGTCTGAACAGTCAAATACTGTACATTTATTCTATAGCGGTGTCTGAATTCACTCATTCACACTCGCATGCACCATGAAGAGTGCACCAGTGAGTGCATTTGAGACACTGCATTAGCTTGACTGTGTAAATAATACAGTAGCATTCAGCATTTCAGTGTACTAGGATATAAAGAGTTGCCATAATGATATGTGAATAATATAAAATACTCTATTAAAGGTATCACATTGCTAATATCCTCCTGTAATGGAGATACACGGAGAACAGGAGCGAACATTATAACAGTGGTTATTTAATTCGGAAATGAGCCTGAGATTTAATAAACATGTCTTGCTTTAAAAAAACAGATGATGCTATACTACTGGCACCAGGAGAAACTATATTCATGAATTCCATAATTGACTAAAACAAATGCAAACGATTGTTATCTTTCATTCTCGGCAGATGTGTGGAATTGAAGCTTTTACTGTTTATTTGGAGAGGAAAGACTGGCCAACTCCTCTTCTTCCATATTAACGACGAGCTGACGCATTGCTTTAAGTGCCAAACCCAAATATTGGCCATAGCCACGGGGAGCTGCATGACATCGAGGTTCATGGTGATTTGGACACTCGCTCCAGCTATTAATCCAGTGCAAAAGAATGTTTAATCCAGATGAATGCGTGCAAGATCCCAGCCGGGAAAATATGAAAGGGTTCGGAGCAGTGATCTGTGTATTTGTGCTTCCTTGGCCTAACAGTGACTTCATTTGAGCTCGCGGACAAACACAGACGCGCTCACTCAGAAGCGGCACAAATCACAATCATTGTTTTGTCCTGAAGACATCTTGACAGTTGTAATGCATGCATGCACTGTTGCTTAAAACATTAATAATTACTGTGAGATGGGATTCCACAGACTATAAGCCACTTGCATGCATGCACATCTCAAACCTTATATTATCTGTCTGCAGTGAAAAAAATAACATAAATCATGTAACATAGAAAATATCGCTAGGCTATTTACAGAACAATAGAGACAAAAGCAGCCCCAAAATGCAGCTAAAAGTACATATAACTCAAAATATAATGCAGCCAGGTGCTGCTGTATCCAAATACACTACCGGTTCTCGGTTATTGTTATGAATATCACCTCACATGACCAGACCTCAAACACAAAACTTCATGTTGTGCTTCAAAACCATCACTAGGGGATGCTCTTGTATCTAAAGGAAAAAGAAAAAAAATCTACCAGATAACCAAAAGGGTGGAAAGAGCATAACAATCCAAAATGGAGAAATTCCAGTTATGCACTTGTTTTGTGATTTTATAAATCCCAGCAAAAAACACATTCAGTCCACATGCAGAGAAAATATGTTGCCATAGAAACCACATTATCTCCTCCTGACCATTACATGTTCATATGTGATTACTGAGTATAAAAGGACATACATGCTCTGAAAAGTTTTGTTCATATACACTACAGTATGATTACAGCAACATTTAAAATCGTAGAAGCACCACTGATATGAAGTGCACACCCACAGATCTGTTAATTCAACTCATTTGATGAAAGCAGATAGACTATAGCTCTTCAGATGAAACATAAATGACCTGGGAGAGAGAGCTGAGAGAGAGAAAAGGGTTAAAGGAGCTCACATACTTTGTCTCCAGCTTGATGACAGACTTACCATATTGACTTCTGAGACCGTGTCTATGCTGGCTATGTCTATATTCATCCCCACTCCCACCGGAGGACCTAAAACCCAAACCAAACCATACCAGTGACTTTAGCTAATAGATTGTGTTTTGTACACTGAAATGAATGGACATGTCATGCACGAGCCATTAGTTAACTCAACATCAGCCTGATAACACCCAGGATGAGGTAAAAAGGTAAACCAAAGACATCTTAACAAAATATGATCATCCAGAATTAAATTATGTTAAATTCACAATTTCACGATGAACAACGCTGGTACCACTATCACTGATTATTTAGTGCACATCAGAGAAAGCTATCATTGCACAGATGTCCAGATTGAGTAAATGAATTCGTCAACTAATCAAACATCGCGCACGAGAGATGAAGCGATGATTTCAAGATGTTAAGAGAAAGCGAGTGCGCCTGCAAAGCTGAGATCATTGTGATACATTAGCGCGAAACTCTCCAGAATAGCGCACTTAGGATTTTACTACATGAAAGTTAAGAGGTGGTGTTAAAAGGCTGACATGATGGACCTAATTAAAAACGTGCGTTACCTCCAAAATCTGGCCTCAAGCGAATGTCATATCCTTTCAGTAGCCTATCGACAGTTGCTTTTACGATAGACATATTGCTTGGATCATTGACACTGTAAAGAGGGAAAATGCTCTGTTAGATTCAGATGCATGCTTAGAGATCATTGTAGTTGTGTGTGTGGAGTACAGACAGCCATGTGAAGTGAGGAGAGCTTGGGTTCAGACTTACCTTTGCGCGCACACCACGGCCACGATCACGGGAAACGTCCAGACGCGCACGAAGCTCGTTTGTCTTCTTCTAAAGATCGCCATACTTTTATATGTGTTCTGGTTTCCGTGAAGACAGAGAAGATCCAACTTAGAGTGCGCTGTGCAGTAATTCCACTGTGGTGCGCATGCGCACATACTCCAGGCGCGCTGTGGTGCTGATGGTGCTGGAGGAGCACTTCCAGACCACAGACAGGGAGATGTTAAAGGGAAAACTACGAAAACACCAAAGTGATCAGTGAAACAACTGCAGCCTTTGACTGTTTCTGTCCATCATTTGGGGAAGTGTAGAGGATAAATGCTTCAAAGAATCGATATACGAATATAAAACTCTAAATTAGCCAGCAGCACCGAAACACGACAAGGGAAATCCGAGGCAAACCCCTGCATTAAAGTCAATGAGTTGAAAGAAAAAATGAATAGGCTGTATATTCATTTGTATGGGCATAAGAGCTGGTCAAGCTTATGTGCCATATTAGAGAATAAATACATAAACAAACACATTCACAAATGATGACTGCTGTCATGAAGATGATGTGTGTTTATCAACAACAAAAGTTCCCAATAACAACACAAAAGTATAACAGAGGGACATGTTTTCTCCTAACATTTAGCAAAATGATGTCATTTATTTTGCTATAGATTTTCATTATTAGGCCTATATATAATTGTATGATTATATCACTGTTTCATAGGAAGGGAAATAAGTAAACACGCACATTAAGTTGCATATATGAGGATGAAAAAATACCAGAAAAGCCAAGTGATATTAAAAGGTTGCCTTCAGAAGGGATTTCAACTTTTACACTAGTTTTTTCTGTGGTGTTTTTAGTATTTAACCCTATAAAGCCAACTGTATCAACACGATGTACACAATCTGCTACGTGCTTTTTGCTCAATGGTTTTTAGTAAGTAAAAGGCATTTCAGTATATTTCTAAAAAAATCCCCACTTATTGGTTTTGCTCTTTTTGTTTTGAAATATTTACTGAATTTAATAAGTGAATATGAGACTAACTTTAATATTACTAGATTATTTCAAGACGATCACTTGATGGACTGAAGCAACTAGAAAAAAATAATGTTAAAATGTGAATATCAAATGTGTCCCTGGAGCACAAAATCAGTCATACGTCACATATATATGTAGCAATAGCCAACAATGCATTGTATGGGTCAAAATTGTTGATTTTTCTTTTATGCCAAAAAAAAAAGATATTAAGTAAATATCATGTCTTTCGTAAATGTCCTACCATAGAAATGGCTAAGAACTTAATTGGACAACTTTAAAGGAAAAGTTTGCAATAGTTTGATATATATATATATATTTTGCACCATCAGATTCCAGATTTTTGCCAAATATCGTACTATCCTAACAAACCATACATCAATGAAGCTTATTTATTCAGCTCATTTACAGTGCATTCAGGTTATACATTTATTGTCAGTACATGTGTGTTCCTGGGAATTGAACCCACAACCTTTTGCGCTGCTAATGCAATGCTCTACCACTGAGCCACAGGAAACGTATATTTGTTTGTATAAATCTCAATAAAAAATAGACCATTATGACTGGATTTGTGGTTCAGGGTCACATATATTATACACAAGGCTTTTGATGAGTGTTTATCTCTACATCTCTGTCATATTCTATGTTTTGCCCCCACAACAAAAACTACAGAGATTGATAATAAAAATGTACATTTAAATGTCATCTTGCTAAGAAACGTTACTATATATAGAGTGACAAATATATTTAACACTTTTTTACCTCCGGAGTGTATAGGCTGGTGATCATACTATATGAGCCATAAAGGCCTGATTTATCAAATATGATTCTCAAAATATAAAAGCTTCCTTTTCCAAAAAAATGATTTAATTTCTGTCAAATATTTATCTATCTATCTATCTACATCTCATCTGTTTTGCTTCAGGATCAGTGTTTATTTTGCGATAACAGGGAGGACCAGGAGAATACATTAGGAGTATTTCATGGACCAGATGGAGGAGGAGTCAGGAAGGAGACAAAGGACCAGTCGGACCAGATGTGGAGAAGCCAGGAAGGAGACAAAAGGGACCAGGGTGGACCAGATGGAGGGAGGAGCCAGGAAGGAGACAAAAGGGACCAGGGTGGATCAGATGGAGGGAGGAGCCAGGGAGAAGATAGGAGGAGCAAGGGCGGACCAGATGGAGGGAGGAGTCAGGAAGGAGACAAAAGGGACCAGGGTGGATCAGATGGAGGGAGGAGCCAGGGAGAAGACAGGAGGGAGCTGGAGGAGCCAGACGGGACCCATATCCGAGGGCTGTGGTGGAGCCGGAGCGACAGAGGACCAAGGTGGCACCAGAGGGAAGGATAAGCCTGACAGAGCTGGAGGGACAAGGTGTAGCCGGAGGAGTGGAGTCCCGAGGCAGCGGAAGGTCAACGACAGACCATGGCAGAGCCGGAGGGACAAGGAGCCTGGCAGAGCTGGTGGACTGATGGCCATGGTGGAGAGGAGGGAGCTAAGATCCATGGTTCAGAGGCTGGAGACAGAGACAAGGGATCCTCCAGCCACGATGCCGATGGAGACTGGCAGACCCACGGCGATCCCACCGCACAGATGGTGTGCTGAGGGTGAGCAGAGAGGCTGCAAGGAGACAGCGGTGGTGATGGTGAAGACTAATACAGAGGAGGAGGTGTGTGAGGGAGGCTGGGCGAGAGTTCAGAATGTTCAGGGGGTTTAGGAACGATGTGTGCTGCCCACACACACCACAAGGCCACTTCCAGCACCGGGAGCGCCAGCAACAGGGGAACTACCTCCATGGTCATTGTAGGACTGGCATATAGTTCAGGGCAGACAGATAGTTTAAACGAAGGCGGGAGAAGAGGGAGCATGTCTGCATAAATATCCAAATCAGATTCCACTGAGCTCGGCACACCCTCAGCCATGGTGCAGCGGGTTCAGCTCTTGCACCTGGTCTGACACGTACACGTACACGTACACGTACACGTACTCGCCACGTACTATCACTTTTTAGGTCCGGTCTTCTGCCACAGATGCGTTGGAATGAACGCACGAAGATGAACGCAAATAGTCTTTAATAATCCACAAGAGGGTAATTCCACATACAGACGGGCAGGACACACACGTATGGATGAAGTAGAGCGGACGACAAACAGTGAACTCAAATAGGAGGGATAATGAGGGTCGTTAATGACACACACCTGAACCAAATGACACAATCAAACACAGACGGGAAACTAGATCACAGAGCACGTGCGGAAGAACAACAAAAGAGATCATGGGTGTGACAATATGGTAATATACTGCAAAATATAATGTGATAAATTACATAATGCATTTCCATATATTGGAAACTAGTGCTTGTATTTATGTAGCTTTATATTGATACATACAAATATATTTAGATATTTATTGAGTAGATATTGCACATAGATGTTATAAATGTGAATGTATGTACAAACATATATACACACATTCACTGAATGAGTTAAAGCATATTTGTAGTTCCCAGCATGCTTTGCTTCTGACTGTTAAAGGAGAGTAAAATGTTTAAAATCAAGTGTTATTTCGTGTGTTTTTGCTCAATATTAATAAAGGGAATATCTGTTGTGTTATTTTGAAATGTAAAGAGGTTTCTGGTATTGTAAGTTTGTGGGGTTCCCGTTGTGCAGAAGAGTAGAGTCTGTGGTCAGGATGATGATTGGACAAACACCATTAAATAGTATATTACTTTATTTAAAGAGTAATAGAAGTGCAATTTTCAGCACACTGATAGTTTGTTAACTAAGTGATTAGTATGAGAGGGTGTGCTTATGCTATTGTAAACTAGCTATATTTTAAAATATGAAAAATGTATTTCATAAATAATTGTTAAGTGTAATATTATATATATATATAATTTTGTGTGCGTGTGTGTGTGTGTGTGTGTGTGTGTATACTGCATCAGTAAATATGTTTAATATATTTTTACATATGCAGTACCATATCTATATATTATAAAGTGTATTACTGAATATAAAATTACATATATTGTGATATATTAGTAAATATATTGTCACATATTTTTCAATTTATTAAAAGTGTCAATTGCTTATGTATTATTCAATATATTGTAATATAATTAAACGATATATTATTTTGTATAATTTCTAATATACCATTATGTCGTTTAATTTATTGATCATACATATATTAGGAAATATATTTTATTTGTATAAGGGCTGTACTGTCTTAACATTTGTTTGAATAAAGAGAAGATTTCCCAAACACAGTGACACCCCATCATCCACGCAGGAGACCACAATCAGATGAAGAACACAATGTCAGATTCTACATATTGACGCCACCCATATTTCCTCAAGATATTGCTTCCAGTGACGCCGCCTATTAAAACAAAATTGTAATCAAAATTGTCACAAACAGCAACAAGAAACAAAGTTGTAAACACAGTTATACAGCAAACTGTTACAGAGTAATACACAATGGAAGTTCACACACATATAAAAGATACAGGTCAAGGCCGTTTGCGTACTGCATCTGATAGTCCCTGAATCATCAGGTGATAGTGTTAAACACAGCTTCTGTCTGCTTGCTTTACTGCTTCCTCTGTATGCTGCTTGAACCCATCTCCTCCTTTAACGTGTGTTTAACTTAAACAGTGTCATTCTGTTGTCATTGTTACATGCTCTGTTCTGGGGACTTCTTGAGCTGCTCTACTGTTCTTAAAATAGGAGGGTTGCCCCTGAAGCTGCTGCTGTTTCATGAAAAGGACAGGGAACTTGGAACAGAGCCATAACGCCAAATGCAACTTTAGAAAACATGACTTAAAGGGTTGTCTGGTTTTCTTTTTGACTTAAGAGGTCCTGACTGAACTGACTTTAACTGACAAATGACTCTTTGTTATTGTCCTCTTGCATTATTGGCACACTCTTTTCTTGTTTGAAACTGTAAAGTTGCTTTGACACAATCTGTATTGTACAACAAAAAAACACTCCACCTCCACCAAGCCAATCACACTCTCAAGAATTGAGTTATCCACTTCAATTGGATAGGCATGAAACTCATTATACCTGGGGACATGAATATATATACAGTGTGTGCCACAAACCTTACAAAGGGCTGGAATTACAAACCCCTGAAATGCAACCTTGGACTGAAGCATACTTGGATGGGATCAAATATCTTCCTCAACCCCTTAACTAAATGCAGGTGCCTTCATGGGGTTGGCAGGGCATTCTCAATGTTTTATGCCCACTTTCGTGTCTGTGGAATGTCTCATTTTGGACCCTACCAAATAAAGGACATCCAGAGAAAATGTCCTGGATGGAAGAAATAAAGAAGTCTTTCCAGAGGGTGAAGAAAGTGCTGATGCTGTCACCTGCTTCATGCACCTGACTTTACATTGCCCTGCATCCTCCAGAGGTTGGCACAATCTCACACAAATTTAGGAGCCATCTTTTCTCAGTGTTCAGAGGGGGATGAACTCCCAGTTTTCTAGATCAGCTCTTAAGCCATGTACGCTGCAGTGGAAAAGGGGCATTGACTATAACATGGGCAGTCCTGAATATGTTAACTGCTGGGGAGGATATGCATGATCACAGTGGACCATATGTGCCCCACTTATGAATAGTATACACCAAATATGTGAATACACCTGGGTTACACAATGATTAATTGCACTCTAAGACTTCCATTTCTCCATGTATAATCTGTCCGGGTCAGCCCATGGCAATGCAGATGGTCTCTCAAGTATGTTTGGTGGGATTTGGGGGTGACAAGTTGCCTACTATTCAATCATCACTGGCAATCATGGTTGCTTCCCACATTGATCAGAGACAGCTGTTCCCACTCAGCTCATCAGGGGAGAAAGATATAAAACCCACAAGAAGCCTCAGTCAATAAGGACGGATTAAATGGGTTCTTAACTGACTGGCAAGTGTTCTCGTCTTCCTAAGCATTGACTGAGGTGAGAATGAACTTTGCCCTCACACACAAACCCATAAGACGCATCCTCAAAGATGTAGAACACCCCACAGCCTCTTTTACTGCCCCTTTGCTTCTGCCCTGTCCTTCTGGTTATTACAATTAATCAATTATCCTGGGAGAGTTACACATACCTCTATGTGCTAGCCAATGGTACCCGTGCTGTTAGGTACTGGGATGAAATCCTCCGAGCCGCTGTCAGATCTAACGCTGGTGCAGTGGGTTCCTCTTGGTGCGGGACAATGCCCAGCCCCATGTGACGAGTGTGTGGGGAGTTTCTGGATGATGAAGACATTGATGCCATTGACTGGCCCTCATGTTCCCAGACCTGAATCCAATTCTGAATTATACATCGAGACATCCATACCCACCAAATAACACCACAGACTGTTCAGGATCTCACTGGAGACACCATTCTTTATCTCATCATGTGCATGACTAGACATCATCTGGATGCACACAGGCACATGGGAGCCGTACAAACTACTGACTTACACTATGAGCTGATGTGATTAAACTCATGCAAGTTGCATCAGCCCGTTATTTTATTTTATTTATTTTTTTGTGATATTGAATGCAGCCCTGATGTGTAGTTGATTTTGGTTTCCATCCAATATGTGATTTAAGTTTTCCCTTTTTTGTAATAGTACTGTGCCTATTGATTAATGTACTACTGACCCATATTAAAGTAGCATGAGATGAAGATGGACATAATCTACAAAATGCTAAGAATTTTAACTAAATAATATATTTCCTTATTTACTGCTGCCCTCAATCATCTATTTCAGATAACCGTATATATATATATACACAAAGACAAGTTAATCTGAATTTTACAAGAACTATCTGGTTAAAATGTTTGTGTGCTTGATTTATAATGCTTTTTGCCGTTACCTGGTTGATACAGGACTGTTTTTCACGTCCTTGTTTGTCCTGGGAAGATCAACTATACATCAGAAAATCCTCCAGGTCCTCCGCATTCTTTGGTTTTCCAGAATATTGTGCATATCTGGGCCTTTTCCAGCTAGTTACTCTATGATTTTGAGATGTATCTTTTCACACTAGAGAGAATTGAAGGACAACACAACTATTACTCAAGCACAGCTACAGCTACTAATCATTCATTCAAATACAAATGAAGCTCGGATGAGCTTTATTTGTCACATACACAATTATACAGAGTATAATGAGGAGTGAAATGTGTTCTCTGCATTTAAGTGTACACACTTGGAGCAGTGGGCAGCCGACTGTGCAGCGCCCAGGGAGCAGTCGTGGACTTCCTGCCAGAGCCGGGATTTGAACCCACAACCTTGGGTTACCTTGGGTTTCAAGTCCAACGCTATCCACTAGGCCAACGACTACAGTACATTCAGTACATTCTTTAAAGTTGATCCTCGCGGGATTCGAACCCACAACACAACAGGCTTTGAACTCAAAGCAAACGGATTAGCAGAGTGCGCCACTTGGTCAATACGTACTTGGTCAATATGTACTTTTAGTTATTACATTTTTTTATTATTGTAATAAATTCAGCAAAACACATCTAATAATATAAACAAACTAACAAACAAACAAATAAATAAATCCAAATAGTCTCATATTTGATTGAATCAATCTGTGAACATGCCACGGTCCTGCTGCAGGGATGTATGAGAGGACAGCAAGAGCTGCAACTGCAATCTCCATAATCACAAATATTTACACGTTAAAAATTGCTGGAAATAAAAGAAGTGAATGTGAGAGGATTTTTTGAATAAATACTACTTTTATTGAATCGTATAAAAAAACAGAAGTGGCTTATAATAAACCAACACAATCAAGCAAAGATATTTAGGTGAGTATCTTACCTGATAATGATAATGGTCAGTCTTAGCAGTTTCCACAATTTGATTGTCTTTATTAATTATATTACTTAGGGCTGTATTTTAACGATCTAAGCACATGGTATAAAGTGCACAGCACCGGTCCGAATCCACTTTTGCTAGTTTAACGACAGTAAAAACGGTCTGTGCGCCTGATCTAAAAGGGTTGTCCCTATTCTCTTAATGAGTAATGGGTGTTTTTGGGGCATAATGTGCAATAAACCAATCAGAGTCTCATCTCCCATTCCCTTTAAGCAAGTGTTTTTTGCTAGTTTCAGTTTCATTATTTACTGGGGCAGCAGTGGCCTAATTGATAGAGCGCTGGACTTGTAACCCGAGGTTGTGGGTTCGAATCTCGGCTCCGGCAGGAATTGTCCATGACTCCCCGTGCCCAGTGTCCCCAGTGTCGACTGCCCACTGCTCCAGGTGTGTGTGTGTGTGTGTGTGTGTGTGTGTGTGTGTGTGTGTGTGTGTGTGTGTGTGTGTGTGTGTGTGTGTGTGTGTGTGTGTGTGTGTGTGTGTGTGTGTCCACTGCTCATGTGTGTGTGCACTTGGATGGGTTAAATGCAGAGAACACATTTCACTGCTGGTTATACTCTGTACAATTGTGTATGTAAAAAATATTCTTCTTTTCAAGCGCAGAGACAGAACACATCGCCAGAGAAGAAATGTGTCTGCTTGTGCATGTGCGAGCACATGGGTAGCCTAATTCTGATACGACATGTAGGCATTTTTATATTTATGTAGCCTACACATTAATAATATTTTACATTGAAATCATTTATTTTTCTATTTTTATGAATTATATATATATATATATATATATATATATAACTTTTTTATTTTAGATCAACTGTGTTGAAGCTGGAAAACATAAATAGGATATATATATATATATTTTTTTTTATTTTTTTTTATGGTAAGCATAACCATTACTATTGCTTATGTTTAGAGTGACGGGGTTTTCTATACCATCAACTGTAAGTATAATATATATGAGTATGCGTAATATATATACATATAATGTAAGTTCTCGAGAACAACTTCAAACAATGTTATATTTACAAAATAAATCTATTGATTCATTCAGAGACCGATGGTGATTAATCAGAACTAACTGATCTGCACTGCATGGTGAGAATTGTAATGTATGTATTGCAAAGTTATTAAATATTGTATGAGTTCAATATGAGTTCTAGGATGATAATCACAAGAGAGTGAATTGGGTTGAAATATGCCTTTTTTTCAAAATCTAAACATGGTCAGGCCTCGGGACTATTCTTAGCTACATTCTTTCATTTCTTCTGTATTGAACAGCTCTCAAAGCCTGTCATATACCCTTTCATCAAAATAGATATTTATTTTCATCTGTACAGTTCGTATTGATGTTACCGAAATATTTTAAATCACATTATTCTACATTTGATTTATTATGAATGCAGTTGAAAGGAAAATGTGTTTGTGTCCTCAGCCTCTTGAAAAATGTGCTGCAGTTTTCAAAGATTGAAAGAGTGCTTAGATATTTATTATGATTGATTATTGTTGTCTTTTATTTTAAAGGTTTTTTTCAAATTCAAGTCAATCTCAAACATAGGGTAACTGGCCCCAGACTATTTGTGCTAAGCACCAAACCTGCTCCTGAAGTTTATCTCCAACCCTAAACCTTATGTTGTGTTCGGGTCATTTTGACCCAGAGATCATTTTCTTTCTCCCAAAAATCTTACTCGGTGTTATCCAAATGGACTAAGAATTACTGACTTTATTCACACAGGGTATAACTACTTCCACCGCAAAACATTTTTTAATTTACGTTAAAAATATATATATATTTTATTCAAACTTGTTACACTTGTGGTGTTCCTGGTCAAAAATGTCTAATGCACTCTAAAACTCTAATGTTTAGCCAATGAATTTGTTTTGAAAAGCTCATATCATGCAAAAAAATATATAAAATATAAACACAAAAGTACATGTGGTGTTCCCGGTCAAAAATGACCAGCCTACAACCAATAGTCTCTAAATCTCTTTTTTGTGAAATATTATCACCAACAATTGGTATCAATCTTTTGTCAGCTTGTTTTCTTTAAATTAGGACTGGGTTTATATTTAATTGTGATTCTGACTGATTGTAGGCATTATTTATCTTAGCTGTAATGGTCAATAATGACCATCTATTGAAAATGAATGGGGGAGATTGGAAATCTGAGAAATATTTAGTGTTCACAAACATGTTGATCATGTTCATGTTCACATATTTAAAAACTTAAATCACACATTGGATCTCAATGAATTAAATGTTCAATTTACAAAGCTTTACTTATATACAGTCTATGTGTGACAACAGTCAATGAAAACCAAAATCATCAACACACTGAGGACTGGATTCAAAATCACACCAAAAACCAATTAAAAAAACTAAAGTCACAGGCTGATCCAACTTGCATTAAGTTCATCACGCAACATTGAATGCTCCGATGCATAATATCCAAGAGGTTCTCAATTGGATTCAAGTCTGAGGAAAGTGAGGGCCAGTCAATGGCATCAATACCATTGTCAACTAAAAACTGCACACTTTAGGCACCGAGGCCGGGCATTATCATGCACCAGGAGGAACCCAGGACCCACTGTACCACCATAAGGTCTGACAGCAACTCTGAGGATTTAATATCAGGACCCTAAAACAGTAAGGGAACCTTTGGCTAACAGGTGGAGGTCTGTGCAATCCTCCCCAGACCATTACTGACCCACTGCCAAACCAGTCATGCTGGATGATGTTGCATGCAGCATAATGCTCCACACGGCATCTCCAGACTCTTTCACATCTGTCACATGTGCTCAGTGTGAACCTGCTCTCATCTGTGAAGAGAACAGGACACCAACGGCAGACCTAACAATTGTGGTGTTCTCTGGCAAATGCCAATTGAACTGCGTGGTGCTGAGCTGTGAGCACAGGTCCCACCCTAATACAGTCCGATTCTGACAGTTTGGTCAGTCCTAATTGAAAGAGAACAAGCTGACAAAGATGATTGAATCCCATTGCTGGTGATAATATTGCACAACAAGATATGTATGGGCTATTTGTTGTAGGCTGGTAATATTTGACCAGGAATACCACAAGATATTTTTACTAAATAAAAGCTTTTCAAAAAAAATCTTAGTTAAACATTAGAGTATGCTAGTTGGATAGACAGTGCACTTTCTTTTCATATTTTGTTTAATATTGACAAAATTATCCACAAATAATGCTTTTTTAACTCAAAAACTGAGGTGCATAAGCTCAAATTAATGAGGCCTACGAAAAATCAGACCAAAAATAAAAACAAAACCAGTCCTAATTGAAATAAAATAACTGACAAAAAGATTGGTACTAATATTTGGTGATAATATTGCGTAACAAGAGATTTATAAACTGTTTTAGACCGGGAACACCACAACACAAGAGTTAAGCACACACGAAAAGCAAATCAAGGTTTTCAGACCCAAAGGCTGCGTCTGCAATTGACTTGTTGCCTTGCTACCTTATCAGGCAATGACTACGAGGCACAAAACTGATTTCGAACAGGCTTCTGGGGCAACATAACGGTCTAATGATATACAACAAAATAGAGCAAGCTTTGGTGATAACCAAGCAAATATTGAATTACTTTCTCACAAGAAACAACATCAAAAGTGGAAGAAGTTGGTCAGAAACACACATTTACACACAAACTGATCACAAACCACAACTTTCAGACTATTTTTAGCTCAACTGTCACAGAATGGAACGCACATTATTGTGGATCGATCAGATGAAGATATCTCAGGAGGAAGGAAGTAAGGCAAATATTAGATTCAGACATGCAATGACGCCTTCATACACTGGAATGCATCCTCCAAAGGCAACATTTTCAGCTTTTAGACCCAGCCCACAAAGCTTCCAGGCAACTGTATTTTAGCTAGTTGGAGCTAAACTTTGTTGGACATTGTCCCTCCAGGAGCAGTATTGGACACCCCCGTACTGAGGGATGAATCACAAATTAAACTGTGTGGCTTGTTGAGGAGAAGTGTACTATTACTGTCACGTCTCCACTGGGTTCTCCCTCTCCATTCACACTTCTATGACTCAGCACAGCATTTCAATCAGCGACACCCGCACACAATTACACACCTAATTAAGAACGGCATATTGTAGTCAACAACTTATTGTAGGGCAGTGCTTCTCAAACCCTGAACACTGGGAGCATAAGGCTTAAATAAACACACACACACCAATAAGGGTGACAACACATGGGTGAGAAAAATCAAGGAACAATGAATGAATAACAGGAAACAGGAACTGAGCTAGACTACAAACTAAAAGTGCAACAAAGAGCACAAAGACAGATGATAACAATCTTACACTCTTACGCTTCCCAGGTAGCCAAAACGGTTTGCCCCGATAATGGCCCAGATCCGGCAGTTGAAGAAATAACTCAGCCCGGCTGCGGTTGCCAGACTCGCCATGGACATGGGATGAATGACGCCCCAGAATTGGTCCAAATGCACTGGCCCGTGTCCGGCTGCCAAAACTGTCGGCATTAGGCCACAATCACGCACACATGAAATGAAACACTTAGCCAGTACTGGTCCAAATCTGGGTACTGAAACTGAGCAGACACCAACAGCATTGGGCCACAATCACGCCAACCAAAATGGTACACTTAGCCGGCACTGGTCCAACACTGGGTGCTGAAACTGAGCCGACACTGGGTCAAAATCATGCTCACAGCTAGCCGGTACTAGTCTTGTTCACTAAAAAAAAATACATACACTTAGTCATACAGAATTACAAGTTCTAAAACATGTGTATTAAAGACTATTCTAGTTTTTCTATAAAACCTGAGCTCTGAATAATTAGTTTTTCCACAAAATGACATTGTTACCTTAAAATCCCTAAGATGGCATCTACTTCCAACTAAATTAAAATAAATATTTTACAGTGTCCTTGTTAAGGCTACATGTACTTATGCATGTCAACTAAATACAGTATGTGACCTTTACAAAGATTAAGGGTTAAGCCCATACACCATTTATTTCATTCGCATCCCCCCCTACTACCCCGTGAATTACCCCATAATATCCATATATGCTCATTTTCCAACAAGTATAAAATGACACAATGAAAATATGAGTGATATTTGAATTTATTCAAAAATAAAAATACAACTCCAGGAGCTTCCTAAAGTAAGCGTCCCCTTAAAGAGGGCCAGATTGACAGAAAGAGAAACAAAAAGGGAACAGACAATGACACGTATGGTTATTCAGACAATCTCAGACTGATAACATGAATGGTAACTCTGGTAAATGTTAACATTTGGATCATACCTTTGGAAGAGTTTGTTTGCATTCTTGCCCGCTCTTTTCTTCCCCCATCTCTGTCCAAAGTGAGCAACAGCCATCTTTTGATGAACTTTTCAATCTCTCATCTGATGCACTGCCAGTACATGCATTTATTTGCACTGATTGAAAAAAAGAGATCTGTCGAAATACTATAGACCAGTGGTGGTCAGGTTTTTCATTAGATGTCAAAGCTAGCAATCTCTTGAAACTCATGTAGCATAAATAATGTTAAAGTCCCCTTAACCACTTCAAGCTTGTTTCGTTATATTAATTAAATCATTCATTTCCAAATGTAGTTAAAGAAAAAATTGAATGTTGGATAAAAGGAAAAAATACACAAAAAATAACATAAGATTGACAGGTAAAATATATTATGTTTAATAAGTTGAAGTGTTACTTCTACAAACTATTACAGAATACATATATATACACATACAGAACCCCACCCTCCATATAGAGCCATCTTCTTTAGCAACCATCTGTGCTTCAACAGTAGAAAGCCCACTGAGTGATATACAGCTTGATATCACTCCTCATTCTCATATTCACCTCAATGTATTTAGTGCCAAACAAAGTTCCCAGCAACCACCTCACAAATCATGGGATTGTGCAAACGAGCTGGAGCATGGAGCCCTGTAGCCCTTTCACTGCCCAAACAGAAGGCCATGGGACATAGGAGGCACTCAACCAATGCTATATCTGACCATCAACATCCTCTGCCACTTTAGGCTTTGTCTTCATGGCAAAAACAAATGAAGAAGACTCTTAATGGCATCACTGTCAAGTACTGCTCCCCTCCTCCCCTGGAGCCCTGGAAACTCTACAAGAGGCAAAGGTGTTCACCAAACCTGACCTGCAGTGCCAACAACTTCATCAGAACATGGAAGGCTGCCTTCATAACTGATACTGGTCACTATAAGAACAGGGTGATGCTGAATTGATTGGCCAAGCTCCATCCATATCCCAAGGCCATTATGAATGAGACCTTCCAGGATCATCTTCATAGTTTCGTCTTCATTTACTCTGACAATATCCTCGTTTTTGCCTATAATCTCTCTGATCATAATAACAGTGCAGTGGAAACGAATGCATTTCAATAGCCTTGAACACAAAGTGCTGTGAGATGCTGATTTTCTCGAGCATCAAGAAGGTCCTAGCAATCTGGAACAGGCAGATGACAGTACCTTTAAGTGAAGGTTTGCTTGCCTGAGCTTAACCTTGTCAAAAACGTGTCTGTATTGTCTTCTGCCTCTCTTGGCCAAGAACTTGGTCAATACACATTTGTTTCTCTGAGATCAAGACTCAGGACATAGTGTTTACTAAAAATGTGGTCATATCTGTTGATGCTTCACAAGCTGAAGACTCAGAATCTGGTCGTATCTTTTGCTGTGTCGCACTTCACAGGCTGGATTCTCTGAAAACATAGTGCATCTGTTACTGTGTCACTGGATGGACTGGAGACTCAGAAGAAGAGTATCTCTTCAAAGGGTACTTTCAACCCTTTCTGATGAGGAGGAGATTGCAGTTTGGCAGTTCTCCATTACAGTGCTGTGACTGACTGTTGGCATCAGAGGGGGCTCATACAGCCCATCCTTTCTCCCTGTGGTACTCATTTGCATAATCTAAGGCACACAGTTCAAATTTAACCTATGCATTATTCACTTCCCAAACCACTAACTGACTATCGTTGGCAATATTCTGAACACAGAGTTCAAACATGATGAAAAAATATTGAACTATCATGCATGCATTCATTTGTATGTTAACAGCTCCTTTTGTTGTAATAAAATAATAAGTCATTAAGAATGTGTATTTCTCTGAATATGTATGAATGTGTTTACATCAATTGCAAGGTTTCCAAACATAGTTTATATATGGATTTGGACGGATTTTGAATGAATGAATGAATGAATGATGCATTTATATAGCACTTCATTGTGCATTGCTGTACACCCAAAGTGCTTTACAAACATGTGGGGGGTCTCTTCTCAACCACCACCAGTGTGCAGCATAAACAAGTATATGGGGATTATTAGGAGGCCATGATTGACAAGGGCCTGTTAGAATATGCTCTACACTTCACAATTTCCACAAAGTATGTGTCTCATCGACTGTAATTGACTGCTCTCTGGTGAGACAGCATTATCTGACAGCTTGTACATACATGCAGCTTTACCACATCAAACTTCATCATTATGGGATCTCCTATGCATCTGTTAAGCTGATGTGACTTCTCAGGCTGAGATGCTGTGAGGATGCACACTGGTTTTTCACTGGCTGCATGTATTCTCACCATTTATAAAAACTCAACACAGCACTACTGCAGATAATAGTTGATCCTGCTACATGTTTTGTGAAACTCACCACAGCTTTTATTGGCTATTAAGTAGATAAAAGATATAAATATTTGTCATTGTTCCCTAAAAAATATTTAACTAGTTTGAACTGGAACAACAGTGCAAAGTGCTGTGAAAATACTTCCTAAATTAAAATTACAATGTAAATACTATGTTTTATTTAACCTTCATTAATCTAACAAAAAAACAAAAATATATAAATATATATTTTTTTAAATTAATAAAATCCTCAAGAGTCATGTCCATAGTTAACTGGCAGTACAATCAAATAATATTGAGTGAATATGTGCTTAAAAATCAGCTGTCACATAATGTGCTTTAAGCCAGGCTCACGATGTGCGATTTTTTAAAAGTCCTTTGGGATTAGGTATTGCCGCCGTTCATATACTTCATGATTGCCAACATTTAGGTCCCACGTGCAACGCAGTCCGCAGTCACTGGATGTGTGTGGGCTGATAATGTAAAACTCCGGACACGTTTTCTTGAGCGTACCCATTTTAACACGTCTTGACTGTTGTACAGTCTGACATTAATGACAACTGAGATCCCACAGTGTGACATGATCACCATGTTCAAACAGTCTGACAATGAAACTTGTTTATCAACCCATACACAATCCTAAAGGACTTTTTAAAACATCGCACAGTGTGAGCCCGGCTGTAGTCACTGTGCACAAACTCTTCTGACACTACCAGAATTTCGTCGGAGGTGAAATTTGATCGCAACAGCCATTAATCAGCTGTCGGTGAACATGTCAAACCAGCGATAAAAGACTAGAGATTTTAGCCTAGGATTATAGGAATCTTTTAGGATTTTCTAAATTTGTCTCAGATGACTAAATCGTGGCCAAAATCGCACAGTGTGAACCGGGCTTAAATTGGATTCATAAAATTTTAAATCAAAACAAATCTGTGTTAAAGATTAACAGTCTTTTCAGGCATCTATATTAAGTGACACCTCCTCAAAAAAAGATCAACGATGTGAAGTGTGCACTTGAGAGATGACAATGAGAAACGTATATATGTTCATTTTTCAGGAAAGCTTATTTGATAGCAAAGCAATATTTCAACATATGGAATTATGTGCATTATAAAGTAAAGCTCTCTTTCAGGTGATATTTGAACGAGTTTGTTGACCTCACCTTAATCTTTCTGAAATCCTGTCAGTCATACACTTCATTTACATAGTTAACTGCCAAATGCTGCCTGCTGGCCATGTGTTCTCCCTGTGCTGTGATGCTCTCTAATTCTGGATGAGAATTTCATGTGTCCATGCCAATACCATTGATGTCTTCAACCTTGACAATACAGCTAACTATCAGCCAGCTTCAATGCCATATTACCTGCCTCCCAGCCAGAAGAGGACACCTGGTGCCTTTTTCAAGGCCATGTTGACTTTAGCTACGTTCGATCAAAATCAATACCATGAAGTCAGTTATTACATGAATTTGACATACTGTGAGTCATTTTTTTAATTACATTTTTTATTTTATTATTATTCTATTCTATGCATATTCTAAGTCCAAACGTTCCCCACATACACAATTGCACACAAATATGGCTCTCCAAACACTAAATAATTTTATTGTATGCACTTTTCTTTCTAATATGATAGCCAAGTACTAGATCAAATTGAAGTTAAATAAAAAGTAATATGTCCATCCTATAGCTGATTATTCATAAAATGACTGCTTTAATCTTAAATCAGTCATGTCCTTTGCATGCAATGATCAAACAGCACTATATTATGTACAGAAATGGGAGATTAATCATAATAAACATGATGAAACAAAAAAATATAACAGTCAAGATAAAATTGAAACCGTGTATTTCCAGCAATTCCTGTGCAAGTAACTTTATTTAGCTCATAATTGTGGCAACACCAGCAGCGCTAACAATCACCTCGCTCAGATAATATTGCACATTAAAATGAAAGATGACACACATGGCAGGATATCATGTAAGTGTAAATAAGCTGTTTAAATTCTGAGAACACCTGTCTCCTGTAAACTTTTTAATGCATGATTCCTGAGACCGTGTTCTTATAGATTCTGCAGCGGCACGACTGGTCTTCAACAAGCCCAAAAGAGCCCATGTTACACCTCTCTTTGTGTCCTTGCACTGGCTACCAGTTGCAGCTCGCATCCAGTTCAAGACACTGATGCTTGCATATAGAACAACCACAGGCTCAGCACCCGCCTACTTCCACTCACTATTACGAATCTACATCCCCTCCAGAAGCCCCGCCTACTTCCACTCACTATTACGAATCTACATCCCTCCAGAAGCCCCTCCTACTTCCACTCACTATTACGAATTTACATCCCCTCCAGAAGCCCCTCCTACTTCCACTCACTATTACGAATTTACATCCCCTCCAGAAGCCCCGCCTACTTCTTTCTTCTTTCTCTTTCTCTTTCTCTCCTTCCTTTGCTAGCTTGTATTTATTTGAACAATGCCTGAGACTTGGTGTTATTGGCACTTCCTCTGTATGTTTGCCTCTTCAAGATTAATCGCTTTATGTACTCCCCAATTGTAAGTCGCTTTGGATAAAAGCGTCTGCTAAATGACTAAATGTAAAATGTAAATGTAGATTCTAAGAATCATTTTAGAGAGCTCCTAATTTAGCTTACAACTTTCTAACTAGGAGTCTTAGTTTAAGAGTGATTCTGGACCTATCTGAGAGCAGGTCTGAGCGAGGAAAAGACTAACACTTTTATCTTAGTGAGGAGGCGGGGCCTGACCCCGTTGTTAGCTATGACACAGTCTTTTGGAGACTGTGATTGGTTGGTTGTCCAAGAAGGAAATAAAAGAGCGAGTTTAAGAGTAGGGTTTATTATAATAAGGTTTTCTAATAAGATCGGTCAAACATGACATCGGTCACAAACATCCCTGCACGATCTAATGTGTAGCGTCTTTTTAACTCACCATCATGCATTGTGTGCAAAACATTTCTTCATGTTTGGTCCATGTTCTCCGCTGCTAAAGAAACTCTTCAGCCTCTTAAAAGTCCTCGTTCGTACTCCTAACAATTTTGGACCTTAAGACCTCATTTAAGGGTTTACGATGCTTTCTGAATTACTTTTTTCTTTACTAGGATCTTTTCTTTAATTTTAAGAGGAAACACCCACATTTATAAGAATTATCTTGGAATATTGTTACTAGGAGCAACTCTTAGCACATGGATACGGGCCCAGGGCCTTAAGGTCCAAAATTGTTAGGAGTATGAACGAGGACATTTCAGAGGCTTAAGAATTTCTTAAACTCAGTTTCTTGCTCAGTTAATTATATGCTCAAAAGATATGGGTTGCACTGATAACATGACACTGCACACTGGTGGTGGTGTCATGTTATCATGACCCCCCCCATGATCGTAAAGTGCAGATGCAGAAAAAAAGCTTTTCTTTACCATTTGTAAATGTTATTGTTATTGTTGCACTGTTGTTGTCTTTTTTATTATTATTTTTGTCTTTGTTCTCATAAATTTCATGTAGTCTACATGAATATTTGAACAAGTTTTCATGAAGGGAAGGATACTCAAATCTGGCTCGCGAGATCCACTTTCCTGCAGAGTTTGGCTCTAACCCTAATCAAACACACCGGGCATGCTAATCAATATCTTCAGGATCATTAGGAAATCACAGGTGGGTGAGTTTGATCAGGGTTGGAGCTAAACTCTGCAGGAAAGTGGATCTCGGAGCCAGATTTGAGTATCGCTGATGTAGGGCCTCACAAGTCATGCCTGTGTTACTTACTTTGAGACATTCATTTCCATGGAAACTGATGATGGCACTTTAAATCCACATGAAATTTCCATGAAATAGTTGTTATTTGTTATTAAAGCGGCTACAGTGTCAAACCACTATTAATTTTAATGTACTATGCATCATTTGGCACGGCTACCAATACAGATAATATATAACAATCGCCTTACCTAATGCAACAAAATGCTGTTTGGACCAGGCCCGGTTCCAGAAACAAACTGCAAAGGGTGAAATTAGTGAGGGTATTTCCGTCTCGTCCTTTGCTATATTATCAATATTGTGTCAGTAATTGCAGTTTCAAGCATGAATCCCACTTTGAAGCATATGTAGATGCTCAACAGGCTGCTTACATGAAATTTATTTTTTGAATCTGCTCAAAATGGCTACAAATATTGGGTTGTAGAAGAATTCCGTGTCTAGCATTGATATAAATATCTGTCAGCCCTGAACTGTGTGCCTTTCATGAAGTGACCACGGAGATCGTTCCCCTATTGTTGACCTCCCAGTGCTGGGAATGGCCCCCCCAGATCATTCTGAACTCCCACCCAGCCTCCCTCTCCCACCACCTCTGCACCAGTCCTCACCATCGCCTCCGCTGTCTGATCGCTGCGGGTCTGCCCATCTCCATCGGCATCATGGCTGGAGGATCCTTGTCTCCACCTCCGGCCTCTGAGTCCTGGACTCCGCCTCGACCCTTCAGTCATGGTCAGTCATCAACCATACGCCGCCTCGAGACACCAATCCTCCAGCTACACCTCATACCTCTGTTCTTCCGGCTCTGCTATGGTCAGTCATCAACCATACGCCGCCTCGAGACACCAATCCTCCAGCTACACCTCGTACCTCTGTTCTTCCGGCTCTGCTATGGTCACTCATCAACCATACGCCGCCTCGAGACTCCACTCCTCCAGCTCAAGGTTCAAGGTTTCTTTATTTGTCACATGATAAATTATACAGGGTATAATCAAAAGTGAAATGTAGGTCAAATCAGGTCCGCTCAGTGGACAGTGCAAAGAATAAAAAAAAAAAAAAAAATAAATTAAATTATATAAAAGTAACACCACACAAGAGTATATATATATAGGTAAAAAAAGAAATAAGAAGTAAAATGTGCAATAGAATAAAGAAAAGTGCAAAACAGTAAAACAGTAAGATGTGCAAAACAAATTGGATGTGCAAAAACATTATATGGGACTTAATAAATATTAGTATAAACAGGAGGGATGAGAGGGATGTGCAACGGGTTGTACTGGGTATGCACACATAGCGGCAATGAAAGTTTATGAAAGTTTATGGAACTGAGTTTGTGTTAAGGAGCCTGATGGCCTGAGGGAAGAAGCTCTTCCTCAGTCTCTCTGTCTTTGCCATCAAGCTCCTGTAGCGCCTGCCAGATGGCAGTAAACGGAAAAGATGGTTACCGGGGTGGTTTGAGTCTTTGGTGATTTTAGCAGCTCTGCTTCTGCAGCGCTTTGAGGTAGATGCCCTGCAGAGAGGGAGTGTAGATCCTGAGATGCGCTCAGCTAAGCGCACGACTCTCTGCAGAGCTTTGCAGTCCTGGTTTGTGGCATTATTATACCACACTGAGATGCACTGAGTCAGAACACTTTCTATGGCCCCTGAATAGAAAGTTTTCAGGATAGCTGGAGAGACCCTGAATTTCCTCAGCTGTCGCAGATGGTACAGTCTTTGCCTGGCTTTCTTAACCTGAGTTTGAATGTGTGTAGTCCATGTCAGGTCCTCGGAGATGTTTACACCGAGGTACTTGAAGCTGCTCACCCTCTCCACAGGGGTCCCACTGATCATAAGAGGAGTGCAGGGCTGCTGCTGTCTCTTCCTGAAGTCCACGATCAGCTCTTTGGTTTTGCTCACGTTCAGAGAGAGGCAGTTGTCCTGGCACCATGATGTAAGTCTCTCCACCTCATCCAAGTATGCGGTCTCGTCATCGTTGTTAATGAGGCCCAGGACCACAGTATCATCAGCAAATTTAATGATAGATGTGGAGCTGTGAGAGGACACGCAGTCGTGTGTGTAGAGAGAGTATAGCAGGGGACTCAGGACACAGCCCTGTGGGGCTCCTATGTTCAGGGTGATTGAGTTGGAGGTGAACTGGCCGACTTTCACCACTTGTGGTCTGGCGGTGAGGAAATCTTGAATCCAGTCACAAAGTGAAGTGTTAAGGCCGAGGTCTGAGAGTTTGACAGCTAGCTTGGTGGGGACTATAGTGTTGAAAGCTGAGCTATAGTCGATGAATAGCAGCCTGACATAGTTGCCATTTTGCTGTCAATGTGAGTGAGGGAGGAGTGCAGTACCTGGGAGATGGCATCATCAGTAGACCTATTTGGCCGGTAGGCAAACTGAAGAGGGTCCAAAGTAGCAGGGATGGAGGAGCAAATGTGTTTCTTTAAAAGTCTCTCAAAAACCTTCATGACTGTCGATGTAAGGGCAACTGGACGATAGTCATTCAGGCAAGAGGGTTTACTGTTCTTAGGCACAGGGATTATGACAGATTTTTTAAAGGGGGTGGGGACCACAGAGGTAGCGAGGGACTCATTAAATATGGATGTAAACAAACCAGCAAGCTGATCAGCACAGGACCTCAGAACGAGGCCAGTAATCCCATCGGGTCCTGCTGCTTTTCTGACGTTCACTCTCCTTAGTTCCCTCCGAACGTCATCCTCTGAAAGGGTGATAGCATAATCATTGCTGCTCTGTCTGCTGCTTCTTGACGCGCTGCTTGGAAGAATCGTGCCGCCATTGCATTCAAAGCGGCCATAGAAGTTGTTTAGCTCTACGGCTAGCAACGGGTCTGCTCTCACCTCCACAGAGTTGTTGTTTCCAGAGGAACAGATGGTCTTTAGTCCCTGCCACATCGTCGAGAGTCATTGAGCTGGAAATGTGACTCAATTCTCTCACTGTATCGGCGTTTAGCGGCTCTTACTGCACGACGGAGAGCATAACGATGACTTGTACTCACTCATGTTTCCTGACAGAATACCGGCATTGTATGCGGCAGTTCGATGGTTAACTGCATCACGAATTGTTCTGTCCACCACGGCTTCTGATTTGAGAAAGTCTTTATTGTTATTGTTTCGGTTGCCTGTTCGGTTAGTGTGTTTACGAGCTTAATGCTACCTCCGTGAATTCGCTGGCGTCAGATGAACTCGCCCGGAACATGTCCCAGTCGGCGTCATCAAGAGGCGCCTGTAGCGTAGCTTCAGAGTGGGGGACCAGCGCACGTCACTTCCCTCTCCACGGGGTTCTTGAAGGATCCGTTGTTTATAATCCAGTGTGAGGAAGATGGCGCGTGGTCTGATTTTCCAAACGCAGTGAGTGGGCTTTGTAGGCATTTTTGAATTGGGTGTAGCAGTGATCAGTGTATTCAGTCCTCTGGTTGGACAGGATATGTGCTGATGAAAGTTAGGGATGACCTTTTGAGGTTAGCTTTGTTAAAGTCTCCAGCGATGATGCATGCAGCGTCAGGATGTATGTTGATATATCCGCTGAGTTCATCGTGTAGATTAGACAAAGCCAAGCTGCTATCTGCCTTTGGTGGTATATAAACGGCAGTGACGACGATTGATGAGAATTCCCGGGGCAGATAAAATGGGCGGCAGATAATGGAGAGATGTTCCAGATGAGGCGAGCAGGAGCGCGACAGAATGGAGATGTTTCTGGGGTCACACCATTTCTTGTTAATGAAGAACCTCATACCTCTGTTCTTCCGGCTCTGCTATGGTCAGTCATCAACCATACGCCGCCTCGAGACACCAATCCTCCAGCTACACCTCATACCTCTGTTCTTCCGGCTCTGCTATGGTCAGTCATCAACCATACGCCGCCTCGAGACTCCACTCCTCCAGCTACACCTCGTACCTCTGTTCCTCCAGCTCTGTCACTCCGGCTCCACCTTGGCTCTCCGGATCCTCAGTGTCACCCTGGCTCTTCGGCTCTCTGTCTCCGCCTTGGGCTCCACCCTTTTCCACAAAAACAAAAATAATTTATAAGCTGTTTTCCTCATGTGGACTAAAAAATGTCCCCACAACTGTTTTGAAGGGGTTAATTGAGATCTGACATAATAGATGTAGCTTGCGCAGGGGTCCTTTTTAGCCCTATTATCTTGAATTTGGGGAATTTGCTTCTGTGACCTGTCAAAAGAGAATTTACATAATTTGATTAACTTAATAAAAAAAAAAAATTGTTTAAAAACTTTTTTTTTGTGTGTTTAAATGCGATAAACATCCAGTTTAAAAGCATTGTTTCTGCTTGGGCTTAATTTGATTGGACAAGGATGTATCAAACTGATACGTCAATGTTAAGGATGTAATGAAAGGCCAACAAGCTCTCCCTAAATGAACATGGTTAAAATGTATTCTGTATTCACAAATCTATAAACTCAAGTTTTCCATAGTTAAGTTGATTTTCTGGATTTCACATTCAAGGTCAGTCAGCATAACATTTGAATTAATGTTTGGTGTGATGTTCGCACAACTGCCTGAGCGCCGTGTTCATATTGTCCCCCACTGTAAGGGTCAGCTGCTACACAGTTGTTTACAGAGTGCCATACTGACCAAACAGAGAACATTTGCTTGGGTGTACTAGTGTTATTGTGACCAGAAGCGCAGTATCCATATCTGCTGGCACACCTTAACCTCCCGTTCATGCTCCAGTGACCCGCTCGCTTGGTTTTTGCCTCCCAGTTCTCGCTATGCTTCAGTGCTCAACAGGCCTGCCTCTGCTGGTATTTCACATCCCAGCAATCTCATTGTTCAGCGGTCATATCAGAAACCTCCTCTGCCATCATTATATTTTCTAACAGCTCCACGATTATCATGTCTGGGTTTGGTATAGACTGAACCGACCTTTTTTCATGGAGTGGACAGCAACTGGAAGAAGTGACCTGGTGGCAACTTCTCTAAAACCGGTAGAGTTTTAAATCCTGCTGATCCCACATCAGCATGTCATTTTCATTCCCTGACAGTGCATGCTGAAGGGACCATCACATTTGAGATGAATCAACAGATGTATGATGGCTTGATGCATTAAAACCATATGACCGTGGATTAGGATAATGGCCCAGTGTTGTTTCAGTGAGAGTGGTACAGGCTATGCCAAGAAGATTCAAACGGCATCATTTGAATAAGCTCCTGGAAAGAGCCGTCCTGGTGCAGATGTGATCCCATCAATTCTGAGAGAGTGAGCCTATATCAGGATAGAGAGAGCCGTTTTATCACCCTTGCACCACATTACTTTACACACTGCCCATTAAATTGCATTGCATCAGTGATTTTGTGTCAAATAATCATGAAACAAAAATAAACAAGCATAACCCATATTTTATTCAAAACTATTGTG
The DNA here is from genome assembly GCA_027564155.1 of Gymnocypris eckloni scoliostomus. NCBI lineage: Eukaryota > Metazoa > Chordata > Actinopteri > Cypriniformes > Cyprinidae > Gymnocypris > Gymnocypris eckloni. The sequence continues at coordinate 25,874,204 of CM050433.1, forward strand.
CATTTTTTACCAGTGCATCAGCATACATAACATTTAGCCTCAAACACAGATCTTTATGAAAATATTTTGGCTGGTAAGGGACCTGAATTAATTCCCTGTTTGAGAATGCAATACTATCCTTTGTAAAGGCAACAAAACTAATAATGACAATATCTTAATATTATACACTCTCATCCTAACTGTAAACAAGACAGCCGTGACATTTAAACAAACACTATTGAAATCTAACCTAGAAGCTGTTTCTAACGTTTTGATATTACATAAGATTAAAAACTCTAAAATGGATTATTTTTTTATTTAAATAAATGTTGGCTATATGCTTCGTTTGGCAAGCAATATTATTTAAAACAACGCTCAATAATTAATTAGCAAATAATATATAATGCCTAAACATTATATGATCTTAATATTATATACTCTATTATATACTCTATTATATACTCTAGTCCATGACAGTGAACAAGCCAGCCATAAAATAGAAACAAGTGAAAACTGCCTCAAAAGCTGCTGAGATCTAACCTAGATGCCATTTGAATGTTTTGATATTACATAAGATATACTCTAAAATTGACTATTTTGTTTTTTTTAAACGTTGCCTATAAGTTTCATTTAAAACAATGCTCATTAATTGGCAAATATTATATAATGCCCAAAAAGATCAGTAGTTGCACATTTAAAGATCAGTAGTTGCACATTTAATTATGCATATGCATATATATTGATTAAAGTTTCATGAAATTCTCAGTTTTTGAATGTGCATTAACTAATGATCAGAGTTTAAAGGATAAAATATCATATCGACCATAAAGCAAACTCAAACGGCAGAACATTTGCGCTTTCTTTCAAACCTTTGGATAATTCCCTGATAACTCTTTCGTTCTCCTCTAATCTCTCATAATGCTTTATTCGATCATTGTCAAAGTCCTTTGCTTCCATCTACTCCGCCTCTTTGAATGCACTTTAGTTTCCCATCAGAGTGAGTCACAAGAAGCGCAACCCCACTGAGGAACTCCAGCAAGACTTCACGCATAAAAGCTTCAGGATTTACGCACACAGACTCACGACCACACCAGCTCCTTTCGCACACATAAACTATGGGACGTGCAACTAACACTAGTTGACACTTGGATAGAGAGCGCGCGCAGAGCATGGCTTGGATACGCACGTGTTTCGTCCTGTCTTGGTAAGTAGCAAAGTGCTTTTATCGGACTTTGCATGCATGTTTATTTTTCTGCTTTGCTCGGTCGTGTGTGAAAATGGAAATAAAGTTTTGAGTCTGTTTACAGTGTTGGACGGGTGTTTGCAAACCCGCCAACCGAGACGAGGATCTATTTGGATAACATTACGCGCGTTTTGGACAGATTATTAGATGGATATGACAACAGACTCCGACCTGGATTTGGAGGTAGGCTCGTGCTGGAATCACTTTACATATTAAAGTCTATACTTTAGGGAGTTGAATCCAATTTCCAGGTGGAATGAAATAATAAGGACTTTGCGTCTGAGACTTCATCAAGCTCTTCGTCAGAAACTGCCTTATCGCTTTGCAAGTTTATTTAGTTTAAAATAGGCTGTGTTATGAATAAACTAAGGATTTGATCTAATTCTGATTGAACTAATTCAATTGTATTTATTTATTTAAAAACGAAACTGTAGGTCCTGTCACAGAGGTTAAAACAGACATCTTTGTCACCAGCTTTGGTCCTGTTTCTGATGTGGAAATGGTACGTGAGTAAAGCAATTATATATATGATGCATGCAAACATAAATCCACCGTAATTGCATGTTTTCTATGCCCACTGCCTCTAGTCATGTCGGCCCTGGCTTCATTATTCTGACATTTGTGCAGGATGTCATTATAGCAGCTTAGGGATTTTAATCCGGTTGACAATCCCTGACAGTGAGGGTCCCGGCTCGGCTTTCTTTCCTCTGTTACACACTATACTATTTTTCTACAATGTCTAAAGCCACCTCGCGTGCCATGTGATGCACTGTGACAATCCGAAAGACTGTATAGATAAGTCTCTGCCAAGATTAGTAGGGAAAAAAATATAAAAATACCAAGATTAGTAGGGGAAAAAATATACAAAATACCATTCCAGAATGGATAAACCAATATACCAATGGTATACTAGATACATACCCGATGACACTTTGCTAATGTGTTCACTCATAGAACAAGGGTACTGTGGGTTGCTGTTTATATATCTGATTTAGCACATGCTCTGCACATGAAAAATTTATGTGTGTTGATTTCAAACTGAAGTCACAGAAATCATTTGAGTCATTTCTCAGGATTACACAATGGATGTGTTTTTTCGACAAACGTGGATGGATGACCGGCTGAAATTTAAGGGCCCATTTGAGATCCTACGTCTCAACAACCTAATGGTCAACAAGATCTGGACACCGGACACTTTCTTCCGAAATGGCAAACGTTCTATTTCGCACAACATGACCACTCCCAACAAGCTGTTCCGCATCATGCAGAACGGAACTATTCTGTACACCATGAGGTAACCTGCGTGCCAAAACATTTGCTCTCCAAGTCAAAGATGCACCAATACCAGTAGAAAACAAACACTTAATAACACACGTTCTTTCTTAGCAGTCCACAGAAAAAATGCATTGGATTATATTATATACCATGCACTGGTTACCTGTAAATATACAATGCATGCTTAATATTTTTAATGCTGATAATACAAGTTGTGGAATAAATTGTGTTAAAATCAGTGCAATGTTAAAGAGATAGTTCAGCCAAAGATAAAAATCCTGTCATCATTTATTCATGTTGTATCAAACCTGTATTTTTTCTTCTTCTGTGGAACACAAAGATGATATTTTGAAGGATGTTCCAGTTTCTGGTAGCCATTGACTTCCATGGTATTTGTATTCCATACTATGGAAGTTATTGGCTACCAGTTATTGTTTTATTACCAAAATTCTTCAGTTATCGTTATTTGTGTTCAACGGGAGAAAGAACTCATTCAGGTTTGGCCTGACACAAGGTTGAGTAAATTATGACAGAATCCATTTATCTCTTTAATGCAAAAGCAAAACGAAGGATTTTTCCATATAGACATTTGATGCTCACAATGAGAAAATCATCTGTTATTTTACATAAATTAAATGTAGTGCTTTTATTGTTCTCAGGTTAACCATTAATGCTGAGTGTCCCATGCGGCTGATCAATTTTCCAATGGATGGACATTCATGTCCTTTGAAATTTGGCAGCTGTAAGTATGTTTGAAATGGCACATATTCCCATTGCATGGATTTACTGATATGACTGACTTCATTTGGATTTGTGCCTAATTTAGATGCGTACCCAATGAGTGAGATTGTTTACACATGGAAGAAAGGGCCGTTGTTTTCAGTGGAGGTTCCTCAGGAGAGTTCCAGTCTGCTACAGTACGATCTCATTGGACAGACAGTGTCTAGTGAGAGGCTGAAGTCAAGCACAGGTATGAGTTTTGGGATGTATGATTCAGTAACAAAGGTTTTCTGGTTTGAATGCAAACCTCTTAAAACATTGTCGAAATAGACTTTTGTCTTGAATGTGTTTCTACAGAATCTATGGTTTGTAGTTTAGGATTGTCTGTTCCACTAATATCCCATATCCATCTCTCACAGGTGAATACATAGTCATGACGGTGTACTTCCACCTGCAGAGGAAAATGGGTTTCTTCTTGATCCAGACTTACATCCCGTGTATTATGACTGTGATCCTAGCACAGGTCTCCTTCTGGATCGACAAGGAGTCAGTACCGGCCAGAACTGTGTTTGGTAAGCCCCTGTATTTTATTTCATTTTTAATTGTTCGTCTGTGGGGCTCATTGTGCAGGCACCAATATACTAATACTAAAGTGCATGGTATTATATGCATACAAAATCAGACTTGAAATGAGACCTTGTATTTTACACCTAGTGAGCTGCAGCATTTTAAGGCACAATACATCATAGATTCCTGACGTTAAGGTTGTTCTAAAAGGTAGGCAGCAACAATATGTCTTCTAAGATCATTGTGACCTGCTTTTGGCCAAGTGCCAATGCATTCCTCGTGCAAAATGCAATCCTAGCACGCATAGCAACAAGCTCAGTGAAAACAACCCAGGCAGTGAATGAAGTGAGCACACTAACGCTGAACATTAGAATTTGCTGTTGATGTCGAATGTTTCAAATCACTCACTTATGAGGCTTCGTTTCAGTGTAGGACGCTGTCTATTTTAGAGTTCAAATAGAGTTCAAAGCAGAGATGGTGTAGAGTTCAAAGCGGTTCACTAAGTTCTGGAACTGGGCCACAGAAAGCAGAGGGTGTTTGTATTTAAAACACATTCATCTATATTGGTACAGTACAATATAAAGCAAAGAGTTGTGAATTTCGAGACCGATGCTGAAAGTTATTATAAATATACAAGTCTTTCTTAAACAGAATAGAAACCAGATGAATTTGCTAAGCAGCCTTTTATAACTTGACGAGATGATGCTTTTTATGTAGATCTCCAGTGCTTCATTATCTTAATGCACTCTTCTTGGCAGCTGTTGGCAATGGTCCTAAATCACTTAAAGTGCATCGGCCCTTGTTCTGTTGTGGTGAAGGATAAAAGCAAACATACTGAGATCCTCTTCCTTGCCTTCATCTGTTTGCCCTCATTTCCAAACAGAAAGAGGAGAAGAAGAAGAAATGTTTCAGTGGATGCAAATATATATATATTTGTACTGTTATTTTAACTTTGAATGAACCAGACAGTTCAGGCTCTTAACTTTGACTTTGTCCTCATTGCTTTTTCAGCTGATTAATTTATGTGCATGAATGAAGCATCTGTCTTTGTGGTCTCCCGCTTGTGTTTGAATGGGACCATTAGAATGAGCTTATTGGGCAATTAGGAGTGTATCAGTCTATAACCTACAGCTAAAGCTTTTCTCTTTGTGAAAAACACATTAAAGCCCATGCAAGCTGTCATATTCCATTTGTGTAAGATGGTAAAACGTATTTGAATTTTCTGAGGAAATGTGTTTGTTTGGAGCTCTCTACCAGGAACATATGCAAATATTGAGATAATAAAGCTGTTTTGAACTGCAGACACACCCAAAATAATGCCATTATTATTTCCTCACCCTCAAGTCCTTTTTTAACCCAAAATAAGACATTTTGAAGATTGTGTTTGGAACAACACGAAGTTGAGTAAATGATACCAGAATTGTCATTTTTGGATGAACTATCTCTTTAAATGGGTTAATTGGTATACCTTCATGTTTTGCTGATAAAGTCACAACTTTAGTATAAAAATGGCTTCGCTCTTAGTGAAGTGTGAAATACACCACGTCAGAGGAGTTGTTTCTGCAAGCAAACACCGCTCATGTGGAGAAGTGATCAACCTACAGCGTGTTTCTCAGTTCTGAGGTGAAAGTGTTATTCCCGTGAAAAAAAGATGTGAACGAACACTTAATACAGTGTAAGAAAGAAACGGAGTGAGAGTTCTAACAAATGACTTGCTTTAGAGAGTACAGATGAATAGACAGAGGCACTCACTGTCCATATCCATTGTAGTTGCTCTACATCACAATCTTCTTCCACTAAAAGCTGAAATAACCCAGAGCATCGGGTTCAGAGATGTAATCGACTGAGGTTAATTTGGACCAACTTTTTGCCCTTAAAAGCATGCTTTTACCCCTAGGAGTTGTGTTTGTGCCTTTGCTTTATACATGTGCATTAATGCTGTTCTCTTGTAAATAGGATCTGTCTAGATATTAACCTTTGATAGGAAGCTGGAGTTTAATATTCAGTGAGTTTTTTTTTGTTTTGTTTTAATTCGATTGTGGAGATGAAAGCTCAAGTGATATTTATCTGTGAAAGACATCAGTTTGAGGTTGAAAAGAGTGAATTAACTATGTGGATATGTATATGAGTGCCAGTTATGAGATCAGAATTAGTCAATTGACCTATTCAAGAGCATTGCTTTTAGACATAACAATATTTCCATGTCCCATCTGTTAGGAATTATAGTTGCCTGTATTTCCCAAAAGCATTGCATGATTGTAGAGACCATTGGTGCATGTGGTTTCTGCAATCTGCTCAGGCTAATGATGCTTTTGGGAAACACAGCTCTGTGTATTGGACATCTACCGGATTCAATTGAACACCAGAGAAAAGAGCTGTTCAAAAAAAAGATAGTTCAGAATAACATAATATGTCTCAGTAATGATGATCTGGTTCAATTCATTTAACCAATGCAATCCCCACTTTCAGAAAATAAATCAAATAATGATAATAAATAATGTTTCATGGCATTGTGGCTTTTAGATATGCATAGGTGACGTTGCATAAAAGTAGTTTTCAGAACTCTTATGGTAGCTTTAATGAAATATCTATTCTCTAATGTTGTTATTCACTGAAAATATTCCCCTGCTCTCAAATCTCATGTGCAATTTGAATATGTTCATATTCAGTTCTGAGTCACACAAGAAACAATGACGTTTGGCATCATTACTGTTCAACCTGGCATCACATGCGTCCAGCATATCTGAATGTACGTACGTGTGAATGAGATCTGTGGAAGAGGAAATGATTATCAGTGACACTGTAACATACTCTTTCCCTCACAAAAAGCTATTGCATGGCATCAAAATAACTTGAAATATAGAGCATGTGCTGAATCAACTCTTTTATTATTCTTTTATGGTCCTTTTGTCATTTGGAGCTGGACAAACCTTGGCAAAGACCTAGTGTTTGTATGCGTTTATTCAGCTCTGTCTGTAGAGAATTGTATTACTGGATGCTACATACAAACCTGATCCCTGATAGCTCAGCTTCCATGAGGTCCATTTATAAAGGACTCCTGTTATGTCTCTATAGGGCTCAGTCATCTAGAGTCAAGCTTGGTGCTTGTCATAAAATGTTGATGTCTCTATTAAGGCCTGGGTATGTTTCATCGTTACTGTACTCATAGCAGGTACTCCCTCTCTTGAATGTAGTCTCTCCTTGGGTGAGAAAACGTATCTAATATCTATCTGCTCGACTCATTGACCATGAGCTGCCCTATAGATCGCCCACAGCAGGCCAGTCCTGATGCGGAGAGCTCGGCAGATTGGATCAGCAACACCTTTGCTCTTAAAGTAACAGGTTTTGAGAAGGTGAGGCATAGTGGGGTGAACAACACAGACAGACCAGATTTGTTTTACTTATGTGAGATGTGTGTATGAAGTAAAGTGACAGCATATGACTTGGTATTGCATAGAGTTTGAAGGTGCAGCCTAGGTCTCTACCATTTTTCTCAGTTTGTTATAAAAAGATGTCTTCTAATCGGACCCTAATATCATGTATTTGTCAGTGTTTGTACTCTGAACAGTGATCTTGTACTTCAGACTTCACATTTTGGACAGTTTTGATCTTGCCCATCTGATATTGAATTACAGTTCACGTGAAATCGAATGGCTTTACCGGCAGAAATGATTTAAATTAATTAATATTCTTGGGAATGTATGTTTTATCTCATGTGCAATGATTATGTATTATTCAAAGGCCCCAGTGGTACTAAACAGGCACCATCCACCAATTGTTAAGCACATTTTGCGATATTGCAAAATAGTATGCATATAAAATATTTACATGGTGAGAAAAAATGTAAAATATTTGGGGATGCACAATATTGTTAAGAACACATTAAGAAAAAAATGAACTGAATTAAATATATAAAGGCCATTCTTGTCTCATGAAATAAAACCCTTTGCCTTTGGGTTACTTTTCTATAAATATATTTTATTAAATGAAGCAACAGATGCGCTGCTTTTGATGTAAAATATAATATCACAAAGATCATTAAATACTGTTATCTTTTGTGCAAATCGCTTTGAATCTCAAAGGTTTTCCAGTCCTTACTGAACTAATGCCTTTTATTCATCCTGGAGCTATTCCACAGTGTTCATGAGCTTTGAGTAAATGACCTATTCAATAGAGCCAACATGGTCTCTATGATCCATTATAAAATAACCGTACGCTGCCTCCCGCCCCACATCTTCCCATCAGCCCCATTATGTTAGCGCTCAGAAACATGGGTGAAAGGATCTAACTGCATAGTCTTTAAAATAAAAACAACATCAGTACAGGAAAGATGTCTGTTTATTCAATTATTTATATATTCTAAAATATTGTCTCTACATTCTGTTTATTTTCAATAATCTTGAAGTCTAGGTTTGGCGAGGTTTCTAGGTTTGTATAAAACTAAAGTAAGAAGAAAGAAAGATATAGCTTTTGTACTTTCACAATCACTGTTGGATGGTTGAAAACCACTAAATGAATGCATACTTTACTGGTTACATTACTGTTACTGCTATCATGATAACCCTGTCTAAAAACCCTGTGTAGTTTGGTTTTACAAATTACAAATGACAACCCAATAACAAATAACAAGTAACACATCATATGAGAAAAATTGGCTGCACTTCAAGTAAATGTCCTTAAATGTGTGTTGCCTGTCATTAGTCTGATGAAGTGCATTAACAGAGAATACTTGAAATGCTTCTAGACTATTTACGGTTACACTTTAGTTTAGGGACCAACTCTTACCTAGTTGCTTATTAGCATGCATACTACTATCATATTGGCTGTTTATTAGTATTTATATTAATGCCTTTTTCGGCATCATTATATTTTGGATCCTTTATTCCACCCCATACCTAAACTAACAACTACCATACTAAGTATTAATAAGCAGAAAATGATGAGTTTATTGACTCAGAAGTCATAGTTAATAGTTGGTTAATAGTGATAATTGGACTAAAACGTGAGCCAATTTTCAAATTGTACATTTTTCAGATATGAGTTTTTCATCATTCAAAAAGCTTTTAACCATTTGTCAGCTGCAAAAATAATAATGACAGATTTGTCATTTTTGATTGAATGAGTTTTCAGTAATGTTTAGGATTGTGTTGAACTGATGCAAAGTTGAACCTAATCGACTGAGAACAGAAATCTTTAGCAAGGCGTTCTAGGACCAGTAACTGGATTCTGTGTTCATGTGTTCCCCACAGGCATCACCACAGTACTGACCATGACCACGCTGAGCATTAGCGCTCGTCACTCGTTACCCAAGGTCTCCTATGCCACCGCCATGGACTGGTTCATCGCCGTCTGCTTCGCGTTCGTCTTCTCAGCCCTTATCGAGTTTGCTGCTGTCAACTATTTCTCCACCTTGCAGGCCAATAAGGAACTTCGACGGGCCAACATGGCCTGTGCTGCGGCCAGAAGTGATGGAGAAGTTGTCACGGTAATGCTTTGTGTCTTCATTCACTCCAGCCTCTCTTCTCTCTCCCTTTCATGGTTGGTGATAACAGGCACATTAGACGAAAGGAGACAGCCAGTGTCCTCCCTGGCCATTTACTGCTGCAGATTATATAATCAGTTCAATGTAGCAAAACATCCAAGTGAAAGCATGCCAAGCGAGGGGATCTATCCTCTGTGTCGCATGATTGCTGCAGGCGTTAGACGCAATGCCATCGTACTCTTGCCCGGAGTCAGTAAATGAATGTGTGAAGTCACAGTCTGAGCTCCATTGCGTGTAAAGTCGCAGGCGTAATGACAGAGACTGTGGCTCGGGTTCGTTAAGAATTTGGAAGTGCTTCTTCTTACTTAGGTTTGCTCAGCTCGACATCGACTTCATTACGTCTTCTATTGGCTTCTAGGCGGTGTAAAAACAGCTCTACAGTAATTAACTCGTGAGATGATCATCGCAGAGTGTTTTGTACACCGGTGTTATTTGCATTATTGCCAGATATTATCTTTTCCAGCAGGTTTCCTGAATACTCTCCTATTAAAAGGACACATTTGGCCCGTCCCAAACTCACCCCACTGGTCGAGCCAATGTCATCTATGTTGTCCTAGCTGGGATGCTTAAATGTTTTGAGTGGGAATCAACCTACAAATGACATTTAGCATTCATTTGGGGTCAGCCTTTAGTTTGGGTATCAATTCTCGGTAACACTTTAGAATAGGGAACAATTATTAATTATTAACTACGACTTTTCCCTCAATAAACTCCTAATTTGCTGCTCATTAATAGTTAGTGCAGTAGTTTTAAGTACAGGTATTGGGTGGGATTAGGGATGTAAAATAAGATCATGTATTATTGTGTGCTTAATTTGTACTAATAAATGGCTGATATTCATATGCATGCTAATAAGCATATAGTTAAGAGACCCTAAAATAAATAATTCTCACTATTAACTAACTATAAACCTCAATAAACTCCTAATTTGCTGGTTATTAATAGTTAGTTAGGTAGTTGTTATGTTTAGGTGTTGGGTAGTATCAGGGATGTAGGATATGTTCATGTAAAATAAGGCATTATTATGTGCTTTATAAGTACTAATAAACAGCTAATATAATAGTAACATGCATGACAATAAACAACTAGAGAGAATTGGTCCCTAAATTGAAGTGTTACCTGATTTGGATATTTAAAAATCCTAGTTTCTAATTCTTGGACAGGGTTAGGGTAACTCATGGATAACACAATTTACCCAGCTGATTAATAACAGTATATTAAGATGTAGTGGTTTTCTGAAATAGAATGTTTAAATATGGAAATGAGGCATTAAATAATTAAATATGCACTAATTTGCACACATTTCCAGAAGAGATATCTAGATATCGGATAAAGTCATTTAAAAATGTATTGTTTGATTTTGTTGACTTATTAGAGTTAAATATTTTACAGAAATTATTGTGGAATAATTTTTTTAATTATTTAATTATTTAATTTTTTTTTCACTCCATAAGCCTAAAATAATGTCAATAGCCAGAAAAAAAGACAAAAATTGTTTTTTGTAGCAAGCTATTAAATTGGATATATTATTGGATCATTGAGAAAACTGTCTTTAAATATATTGTATTGTATTGTATTGTATTGTATGTATTGTAATTGAAATATAGAGAAATATAGAGATATTTCTGGATTATTGGATCATTGAGAAAAACTGTCTTTAAATATATGCTGTTTAATGTATTGTAATCGACATATAGAGATGTAAATAGATAGTGTAGTAAAAGACTTTCCACTAGTCTGAAGTAAGAGGTTATAGAAGCAAAAACATTGATAAAAATGAAATAGAATAAAATTAAACATGTTTTTGCCATAAACAATATCTGTAGTTTGACTTCCTTAAGAGTGCAAACACTGTGACATCTTTAAAACACAGCAATTCAACATGTCAGCTTCTTGCTCAACCAACGACATGAGAGCCAGAGACGGGATACGAGTGTGTGAACGTACCATTGCCTTGAGTGTTTAGCCTGAGTTAGGTGACACCTGTTGCGGTATCAAAAATAGCTGTGGTCTTATGGCAGCGTCATCAGGTGCTCCCTGGGTGACTTCACATTGCAGCAGGGCGACACAGTGACACTCACAGCTTGGAAACCTGCTCAATGATGGAACCGAGTCAAAGCTGTTGCTCCATGCCAAAACTTTCCCCAGCCGGAGAAGGGCTGAGGCGCTGCGAATACAAGCCATGAATAACCCTGTTCACTCAGACCAAAGACTAATTAGAGTTCATTTTACAGATGTGATTGTTGCCCACCTGCTCGAAATATCATATATAGTGCTTATGGCCTCTTAATAATGTCACATTATTACAAAAAATGTTTTACTACAACATTTTGGTAACACTTTAGTTTAGGGACCAATTCTCACTATTAACTAGTTGCTTATTGTCATGCATATTACTAGCATATTGGCTGTTTACTAGTACATATAAAGCACTGTAATGCCTTATTCTGCATGAGAATATTTTGGATACCTTAATCCACCCCATACCTAAACTAACAACTACCTTACTAACTAATAATACACAACAGATAAAGACTTTATTGAGGCAAAAGTTGTAGTTAATGGTGTGTTAATAGTGAGAATTGTACCTTAAAATAAAGTGAGACCAACCATTTTTTACAGAGACATGAACTGGTTGAAGATGGTGAGTTAGCCTCCAGGGTAGAATGACACAAAACAACACAACACAACATAAAACAACACTACACAACACAACACAACACAACACAACAGCACAGCACAGCACAGCACAGCACAGCACAACACAACACAGCACAACACAACACAACACAACACAACAGCACAGCACAGCACACCACAGCACAACACAACACAACACAACACAACACAACACAACACAACACAACACAACACAACACAACACCACACCACACCACAACACAACACAACACAACAGCACAACACACCACAGCACAGCACAGCACAGCACAGCACAGCACAGCACAACACAACACAACACCACAGCACAGCACAGCACACCACAGCACAGCACAGCACAGCACAGCACAGCACAGCACAACACAACACAACACCACAGCACAGCACACCACAGCACAGCACAGCACAGCACAACACAACACACCACAGCACAGCACAGCACAGCACAGCACAGCACAGCACAGCACAGCACAACACAACACAACACAACACCACAGCACAGCACACCACAGCACAGCACACCACAGCACAACACAACACACCACAGCACAGCACAGCACAGCACAGCACAGCACAGCACAGCACAACACAACACAACACCACAGCACAGCACACCACAGCACAGCACAGCACAGCACAGCACAGCACAGCACAACACAACACAACACAACACAACACAGCACAGCACAGCACAGCACAACACAACACAACACAACACATTAAAATAAAACAAGCTTTAAATCATGGTGTTAGAAGATACATCGGATCCTTGAAACAAATAAATATAGGACCAAAGAATTTCATAGTGCATCAATTTACAATGTACATAAAATTGGAAAATGCATATTTTAAATGGATCTTTTTTATCAAGTTTGCTTTAATGTAGAGGTATACATCTCGCAGCTCTTCAGCACCAGCCAATACGGCGACAACATCACTAAACAACCCTCCCTAAGGTGTTTTTCTATTACAACAAATGTACCTTTGCAACAAAATCAAAAGAAACACTGCGAGGGTGAATATCATTAGTTTCGTGTTGTATTTGTTTGTATCACTGGAGCACAAAGGATCCCTGTAATAACATTGTCTGTGGCCTGTCATCACACCTAGTCTGCGTTCCAGGCTGAAATGTGAAAAGCGTCCGTTGTGTCACCAGTCTGATAACTGTGTGCTTGTCCTCGTGTCACACATGCATCTGTCTGTGTGTAGAATCCTCTGGACCCTGGAGGTGTGCTGAAGAAAAGGCTGAACTCTCTCTCTCAAAGAGATGCTCCTGACAGGTTCTCCAGACCACCACAGCCTGATGTCCATCAGCGAGTCTCCGCCTGTCCCTGCCAGCAACATGCTAATAGAGACTAGTATTATTGACAAGTACTCCCGCATCCTTTTCCCTCTGTCCTTCGGGGCCTTCAACCTGGTGTACTGGATTGTCTATCTCACCAAAGACACTATGGAGGCCAGGTAGGAATCTGCTCTGTTGGTTTGGTAGAGCTTGCTTTTTCATTCTTTTTAAGCATATGAAAAACAGTGCAGGTCAAAAACATAGCTTTAACTTTTTTATTTTTTACACAAATGGTTCAGGCTTCTAAACTGGCTGTGTGCAACTGGATGTATATCAGAAACACGGACTCATTTGGGTGTATTTGGTTTTGTGTGTCTGTTGCTCTAAAGATCATTTCCAGTGTAGGTGAATGCCGTCTCTACCAGCGTTTGCCACTAACTAGAGAAGAGCCTTAAGCATGTACTGCATTAAAATGGCTCAAAAAGAAAAAGGACAGGAGAATACATTGTTATAGTCCAAAAAGAACATTCAGTAAAAACTAAGCTGTAAATAATCTCATCCGCGAGTCTCATTCGAACCACATTCACCAAGGACTGTCCATATTTACACATTGGCAGGGCTTACTGCTTCATAATGGACCCTTTTCTCGGACTGCGATGACATGTCTCTGCAGTTCTATCGTAAATCTACCAACATTTTGTATTTTATTATTACACTATGATAGATTTTTATATCATAGTGGGGGGAGGCACCATCCCAGTTGCTCAAAAAAAACATCATTCATGGTTCTTGTAGCCATGGTTACCGCAAATTAACCATGGTTTTTGTTACTTCAAATAATAATTTACAAAGAAGTATTAAGATGGTAATTTTTGTGATTATAAAAACAGAGCTAAGCCAACAGTAGCCTTTCAAATGACTTAAAATGCATTATATAAAAACAACAAGACAATAATGAGTGGTTAATTAATAATTAACTGTTAAAATACATAATGTAATACAAAAGAGTGCTGTTTCTGAGCAAGATCAGAAATTCAAGAAACGTATTCCTAATAGCTCACCCAAAATTAAAATAAATAATAATAATAAGAAACTCTGTAATGTTTAGCTCAACCATGTTAATCTAAAACTGTATGTTGTTCTTTTTCCTATGAAACATAGGTGAATTTGTAATAATCTTCATCCAGATGCCAGTTCATAGTGAGCACATTGACTATAAAAACATCATACATCTAGTCCATAAGAGTCATGGATATATGTCAAGTCTCCTGAAGCCATATGAAGAGTCATAATGTGAGAAACAGACCAAAATGCTCTGAATTGTAATTCTGTGTTCGGTTACGGGACACACAAGAACCCATGCTGTTTGGAGCTTCTGCTGTGTTCTGTGCAGCATTTGTCAAATATTCACGCCGATATAAATATGATTTCAGAGTTTAGGGAAGATTATCATCCAATAAGGAATTATTGTACACCAAGCTGAGGGTCGGTCGACGTAAACATGGCGCACACAGAATGATCTTCATCTTCTCTGTGCGTTCAATATGTGAACATTTATATTCTACTCTAAGACGAAGACAAACTCATCGACATGATTCATATTCAGAATCGTTAGCAGGAGCTGCTTGGTTTACGGCTTGTATATCCACAGTTGTAGTTTCGATTCCCTTCTTGACTGACGCATACAGACACCTGCCACCTGCTGGTGTAGACAGGTATTTTCTCATGCAGGCACAGAAGTCGTACAGTATGTGCTTGTTGGCCGTCGGCTGTAGTCTTGTGGCGTGTTAATACGTATCTTTAAGGCACAGATGCAGGTGACGTTGTTTGGTGTGTCACAGGCGTAAACCTTCCTCGCTTGTTTTCCTCTGTTTTGATTCTGCAAATGTTTTTTCCACAATTTGTGAGGAACTCTAATGTATGTATGGGTTAAAGCTGATGAGTATTTATTAATTGAATAAAAGCCAGTAAATTTAGATGCCATTAAACACATTTAGGTTCAATTCAATTTATATAGCAATTTATGTTTCAATGCAGCTTCACAAAAGTGTATGCGTGATCATAATGATTAGTATAAGGATTGTTTTAACTAACCTTATTGTATTCAATATTCTACATGAAAAATCAGCAACACTTTAGTTAAGGGACCAATATATCATGAACTGTTGCTTATTAGCATGCATTAATTACCATATCAGCTGTTTATTAATACATATAAAGCACATATTCTGCATGACCATGTTATAAATCCCTAATCCTACCAATACCTAAACTTTACAACTACCGTACTAACTATTAATGAGCAGCAAATTAGGAGTTTATTATGGCAAAAGTTGTAGTAATGCTTTGTTAATAGCAAGAATTGGACCTTGATAAATTGAGACGTTTAAGTGTTGCAGTGCTGAAGTCATTGTTTTCATAATATTCTAGACATAAATATGTTAATAATAAATAGTCTAATTTTGTCATGTCTAGAATGTGAAAGACTTTTGTTCATTTACATTCATCTTTCCGTTCACTAACTGAACGTGGGTCAGATTTTCCTGTCCTCGTGTCACCTTTCTCTTTTCAAATCCAGAGGATAAAAGAAATGAAAGAAGAAGGCCTCGAAGCCTCCATGAAAGCACTGCCACGGGACGAAGGGGAAATATGAGATATCTCCTCTCTCTCAGTGTGTCTGACACAGAAACCGTAGTGGCACTGCCAGCCTGCCGGTGGCGGTTTAATGAATAGTTCATTCAGGAGCAGGCTGCTGTGTATGCACACACTGTATGCGGCAGTTTCACAAAAGCTACCTGCGGGTGATAAGCTCTTCACTTTATTGCCCACTGGAGCGCCTGACGCTTTCCTCATAAATCAAAGGCAATAAATGTCAGCGCAGCCCGAAATCCCCCATTTTCCCATCTTCACGCAGGCCTTTGCCATAACTTTGGTGTAATGATCATTCAATTACTACCCATCTACGATATGTCAGGAAATGTTGGATGTGAGAACCAGAGACAGATTTATCATATCTTTATGTGTTCACACTCACATTGCACAGTCTGAGGTACTGTAGTAGATGTATGTAAACTGTCCAAAAAATCTGTAAAATTTACGGTAAAAACGGCAGCTGTGGTTGCCAGATTTTTACCGTAAAAAATATGGTAGCAACAGGTTTTACCTTAAATTTAGCAGATGCTTTTATCCAAAGCGACTTACTGTGCATTCAGGCTATACATGTTCCTTTATCAGTACATGTGTTCCCTGGGAATCGAACCCACAACCTTTTGCGCTGCTACCGCAATGCTCTACCACTGAGCCACAGGAACACAAATTTACAGTTAAATCGCGTTATTTCATTAACTGATATAAAGGTAATATAACAACCTATTGAAGTACTAAAATCTGTTTTGTAGCTTTGTAATTCACTGATAATCACCAAAAGCAGGTTGTGCTGAAACAGTCACATGATGAACCAAAGCCTATTAAAAGCCTTTTAAATATTAACATGTATAGATGGTGCAGAATGTCATTTACACACACTAAACACCATCATGGTAACACACATGAAACTTAATTAATGCAATAAACATTAATTTAACAACATTAGATGTAACATGCAACCCTAATGTACAAAACTGCTAAGACAAATAAGGGTGCTTTCACACTTGCACTTTTGGTGCACACCGGGGTTCGATTGACGTCAGAGTTCGGTTCGTTTGGATGATGTGAACGCTGTCTTCTGAACTCGGGTGCGCACCGTGAACCGAGTACACTTAAAAAGCGTGGTCTGGGGTACGATTCGTGTGAACTCCAGTACGATTCACTGCTGATGTGAACGCAGTCATACCAAATCGCTGAAGTAAACCGTTATTATGATGTATTATTATATCTGACGAGAGTGACTACAAGGAGAAAGCTGTATGTCTCATCTCTGTTTGCCTTTAGCGTTCTTTATAGACGGTTTCAATGGCAACAACATAAACAAACGTTACCGCGCATGCACGTTTTCATGGCCCTAACTTAACTTCCGGTAAACATCCAAATAGAATCAATAACAGCAGCTAAGTCCCTCTGGAGTAAGATTGTTTTTTTATAACAAGCAAAATATGTTTTCTTCATAAATCAGACGGACTGAGATGCAGCGATAACTACTTGGACGGACTTATTAAAAATGCAAATTCACTCTCTGCCAGCAGGAGATGCTTAAAAGCAGGAGAAATAACGTTAACGTTAGAGGTTTGCACCGGTAACGGCTGTAAACTGAGCTTACAAACACTGCTTTATCAGTCATATAACATGCAAGATGAAAATAATCATTTTCTAAAGACGGTGTTCCTTCAGAAATACAGTGATATAAAAACACCTGCGCCTCGTTTTAAGTGTTAAACGTGCATTACGTGCTCATGTTTATTCAACAAAGCCTTTCGGAAAAGTGTTGATATTGTGGTGGTCGTCACAAATAAATGTATGTATGTGAAACACATCCCATAACACAACAACCTGAGCTTAACTTCATTACTCATCACTTTAACTGTGTTTGTAGCCGGAGCCACTAACAGCCCGATATACAAACACAGACCGGAAGTTACCTTCGGTCCAGAAGCGTGCGCTCGATCAAACCATCTGTAGCATTTACAGTATATTCATAAGACAGATGTATGTACTGAAGCTTTGAAAACACAACCAATGGTTCAAAAACATAAATATATGAAAATGAAGAGAGCAACTATGCATTTTGCAGCCTTCTCCTGTGCCGTCATTACTAAGCAGTGTGGGAAACAGTACTAAAGCTTTAGTTTAGTTAGGTACTAACTTTAGTTTACTAACTACAATTGTAATTAGTAACATAATCCAGTACATTACACATTTAGATATTGTAATCAGACTACTTTTTGATTACTGTTGACCTAACTCGTTTATCACATTGATTTGAATAGGATAAGCTTGTACCATATTGACAGAAAGAAAATGTGTCCCATTTGCTGTAATTGACAACGTTTTTAATTTTGTGCTTTAATGTATTTTTATTTTTCAAAGTACTTATTGTAATATGATTATGTAATCACATCTAATCATTTACTACCCAGCACTAGTAACACTTTATAATAAGGTTCACAAATGTGCATTATAAACAGTGTTGGGGAGTAACTAGTTACATGTAAATAAATTATGTAATTTAATTACAAAATAAAAGTAATTTTAGTCAGTTATAGTTACTGAGAAAAAAATTGAAATTAAATTACAGTTACTTATGAAAATGTTAAGGATTACAAACTTATGCGCAAAACTGGAATATCGCATAAAACATGCGAATAAAGCACCGTTTCCATCCAACAAGTCAAAGAGAACAAAATCATCACTTCCTGGTAAACTGTGGCACTAAATATCACTAACAATATAGGAGAAGCCACTGAATATAGGCCTAATCATTTTCATATATGACATAAATTACTCAGAGCGAGCAAACGAGACACAATAAAAGCGGTCATTACTTTCGGAGGAGCATGCCGGCTGTTTGGGAACGCAGTCGTGTAAGACAATCATACAGAAATACTTTGACGACAGACTTTCCTCAGGCTTTTCAGAATGACCATAACAACATATGGATGCTATGAACGAGATCAGTCTGCTGGTTAGTCAAGTTATCCCGTCTCATAGCACAAAGTCACATGACTTTTTCAAGGCGCATGGAGGAATTTATTCAGTAAATGTGTCTCCTTCGTGGTTTATGCACATTTTTTCTTATCGGATAAAAAAATGTATCCTACTCCAATATGCGCAAATGTTTTTTATGCACTTTTTTTTTTTCCCCAGGAAAAAATCCAGGATTTTTTATGCGATATTCCAAAATGTGCATTAAAATTGGTTGATGAAAACGCAGCTAGTGACTGCTCTAAAATATGAAACAAAAAATGTTTCAGATGTTTATGCGTGCTTATTCGATAACTCTTATATTTCCTATATGGGTTTATGTATATGCTTTATTTTTTTAAGATTAACTAAATTTTAAGGCATTGTTAGATCCAGTGGTTCGTTTCATAGCTTTGCAAAGGTTTGATTTCAAAAACAATATCATAGCTATTAAATTATTTCTTGTTATGATTTTAAATCTGTATTTATCCTCAGCATGATTTTAAAGTAAGTCTGATATTGTGGTGGCTGTGCTTCAAAGTGGACACCGGAAGCCCAGGTGGTAGGATTCTTTAGGGTCTTCTTGAAATGGTCTCTGGTCGTGTAAAACAACAGCACACACACACACACACACACAGTAGTGAACACACACACACACACACACACACACTCACACAGTAGTGAACACACACACACACACAGTAGTGAACACACACACACACACACACACACACACACACACAGTAGTGAACCCACACACACACACAGTAGTGAACACACACACACACACTCACACAGTAGTGAACACACACACTCACACACAGTAGTGAACACACACACTCACACACACATGGTGAGCAAACACACACACACACTCACAAAGTAGTGAACACACACTACTGTGAACACACACATGGTGAACACACACACTCACACAGTAGTGAACACACACACAGTAGTGAACACACACACACACACACACACACACACACACACATATGGTGAACACACACACTCACACAGTAGTGAACACACACACACACTCACAC